>CM037854.1:80720419-81303149 GCA_021234595.1 Delia radicum
TTACAATATTGTTACGAATTTGGGGATTCTTGTTGCTAAATGGCGATTTTAATAAAACAGCAAGATGGCAACACTATGAATACAGTCAAACAATCAACTATTTTCCGTTAAAATTCAAAATTGCTACTATTCTGTAACCAGTAATTGCCAGATCAGTCGAGCTTTTTCTAGGAGTGATGCCAACGGTATAAATACCAGTGCGCCGCGAATATAAATGAGTCAGTCGTAATTAAATCGTCGAAGTCGTTAAGTTTGTAATCGAAACGTGAAGCGATAACTATCAACCTTAAGCTACAAGCTAATTAATTTAGTGGGAAACGGTTATTTAATAATCTAAAGTTAAATTAAATAAAAAGTGTTTTATTTTGCAAATAAAAGAATCCGTAAAATTGTTTATTCAACGGGAATTAAACAAAACACGATTTATAAAAGGATAAATCGTAACAATGGTGTCAGAAGTGGGATTGCAATAAACTTTAAATAAAAAAAAAAAATAAAAATAAAAAAAAAAAAAAAAAAAGGACAATCATGAAATTTGAGGAGCTGAAAGGTTGAGCAACTCAAAAAGGAGTTAAATAAGCTAGATCTTCCGACAGCAGGTAATAAAGCGGAGCTGCAAAAAGGCTTATAGATGAATTCAAGCGGCGTGGCATTGACATCGGAGCGCACGATTTTGAGGAAGAAAAGGTAATGGAAGTATCCACCCTCACTGCACCAAGCAATACAGACTTTAATGCAATGTTTGCTGCAATGATGGAGCAAATGACGAAAATTCAAGAACTTCTAGAGCCACCAACGAGAAACTTCTATCGGAAGTTCAAGAAACTTCTAGAGCCACCAACGAGAAACTCGCAGAAGTTCAGGAAACTTCTAGAGCCAGCAACGAGAAACTTTTAGCTGAAGTTCATGAAATTCTAGAACCACAAACGATAAATTACTGGAGATTTCTGAGGTAATAAATAAAAGAGGTAGATTCCATTGAATGCAAATTCGATGAAGAGCTGGCTGACTTAAAGAATAAAATGAACAATCTAGAAATTGATATAGAGGCAAAATTAACAATCTGCAAATCCAAGGCGGACCGGTGCGAGTAATATCAGAAACTTCTTGTAAGACAAAGACTCCAGTTTGATGGCAGTACACCATTTACAGTATTCCAGTTCCAGTTTGATACGGTTGCCAGCAAAAATGGTTTGAGCGATTGAAGAAAAAGCAATACAGTTGATTCTTGCTTTAAAAGGCACCGCAGCAGAAGTTCTCGAAACTGTCCCTATTAGCTGCAGAAACAATCATGGTGACATTATGGCGGCACTACAACGTAAGTATGGTGGTGAACATAAGAAAGAGATATACCGTATGGAGCTACGAGGCAGAGTACAAAAAGCCAATGAGTCTCTTCAAGACTTTGCAATGGAAATTGAGCGTTTGGTGCAGCTGACTTATCCTGGCGAAAATCACCCGTTTTTTGGATCAGTTTAAAATAGAGGCATTTGTGAATGGCATTCGCGATTTTGATGTCAAGCATGCGGTCTGTGCTACGCAAAAGTTATCTTTTGCAGAAACTGTTTCCTTTGCGTTAGCTCAAGAGACTGCTAAAGTAATTTCGAAGCCACAATTTTGCAGAGCTCGAAAAATCGAGGTTACCGACGAAAAAGAGAGTAGTCTCATTAAGGACATCAAGGAGGCGATTAATGAGGCATTTGCGCAGAATCAAAATAAAGCCCGAGGGTAAATGCTTATAAACTGCGGAAAAGTCGGCCATTTCAGCGAAATTGCAAAGCGCCACGTAAAAGATCCAGATCTGCTTCTCCACCGAGAAACAATAAGCGGTCTAGCAATGCATCATCACACGAGTCACCGTTTTAAACTAAAACGAGCCAGCACAGAGGGGCATGAGCTGGCTCCCACAAACGAGGGCCCCACGATCTCCATATCAGTAATGCAACAGAAAAACAGCAACCTTACTGCTTGTGGCTACATCAACGGAGAAAAAGCGCATTTTTACTATAGACACCGGAGCATCACATTCCATTATAAGGACCGATTTAGTAAAGCGGAGAATCGAGGCAATTGAGCAATATAAGATTGCGTACAGCTACGGGAGAGTCTGCCACTGTTCATGGAAAAATTAATGTGAAGGTAGCTATGGCCAACATCGTTGCGTATCATGAATTTATCGTTGCCGATATTGTGGACGAAGTCATCATTGGTGCAGATTTCATGATAAGACATAACATAATCTGCACATGGGACAACAAACAATGATTTGGCGTAATATTGAAATACCCCTCGATGTTGGTTATGAAGTAAGGCCCAAGTAAGAAAGCTAGTAGCCATTGAGAACCAAAAATTACCACCACAATCCGAAAATTTGGTATGGGCCCGTGTGGAGGGAGATTGTGAGGATAACCGTTTGTGGGTAGTAGAACCAACTGAAATAAAGAGTGACTTATTAACAGCAAAAGCTCTCGTCAAAACTTGCAAAGATGGAAGAGTTCCCGTGAGAGTGCTAAATCTATCTAGCCATGAAAAAGTCGTCAAACAAAACATCGAAATAGCTCAATGTGCTCCAGCAGAGGCAGTAATAAATAGCGAAGTGAAGCCCGAGAACCTGTTAAAATATCCGCAAGAGAACGTGAAATACTAGACGAACATATGGGAAAATGGATAGCCGGTTTAGCAGCGCCTGACAAGAATATGGCGAAACAGCTACTTAAAAAGCATGCATCTGTTTTTGCCTAAAAAGCCAAAATCAAGGTAGAACAGCAATTGTAAAGCACGAAATAAACACCGGCGAAGCAAGACCAATAAAACAAGCGCCCAGAAGTGTACCCCTCGCAAAACGAAATGAGGTGAAAGAGATAGATAAACGAAATGAAGCAGAACGGCGTAATCGAACCATCTTCGAGTCCTTGGAGCTCGCCAGTGGTCTTGGTGAAAAAGAAAGATGGCGGTACAGATTTTGTGTCGATTATAGAAAATTAAATGACGTCACCAAGGAAAGACAGCTATCCACTACCTAGGATCGATGACACCTTGGATACGCTTGCCGGAGCCAAATGGTTTTCCACCTTAGACTTGCAAAGTGGTTACTGGCAGGTGGAGATGCAGATAAAGACAAAGAGAAACCGCCTTTAGTACAAGTGAAGGTTTGTGGCAGTTTAAAGTTATGCCATTCGGACTCTGCAATGCTCCGGCCACATTTGAACGCCTTATGGAACGTGTATTAAAGGGACTTCACTGGACAACATGCTTGGTGTATCTTGATGACATAATTGTCATGGGAAAGGACTTTTGATGAACATCTCAAAAACCTGGTTGAAGTCTTTAAACGTATATCATCGGCAGGACTAAAACTTGGCATAAAGAAATGCACACTGTTCCAGAAAGAGGTAAAATATCTGGGTCATCTTGTAACAGCAGACGGCATTCTACTGATGAAGATAAATACGAGCTGTAAAGGACTGGCCTCGCCCGAAAAATTCTTCATGAATTGCGAAGTTTTCTGGGTCTTTGCACTTACTACCGACGATTCGTACCAAAATTTTGCCAGCATAGCCGCCAGCTTACATGAACTGACCAAAAGTCGAGACCCGTACCAGGTGGGGTGATGCACAGGAAAGTGCGTTCCAAAAGCTAAAAGAATTGTTGTCTACGGCACCAGTTCTGACATATCCATCGCTGGAGAAAAATTTGTGCTAGATAGCGATGCGAGCGGCTACGGAATAGGAGGCGTGCTTTCACAGGTGGTCAACGGGACAGAAAAAGTTATTGGCTATTACAGCCGAATACTTTCGAAGCCTGAGAGGAACTATTGTGTTACGCGACGCGAGCTGCTGGCAGTAATAGAGTGCATAAAAACATTACCACAAGTATTTGTATGGCCAACATTTTACGCTGAGGACTGACCATGCTGCACTTAGATGGCTGTTACAATTTAAAATCCTGAAGGACAACTTGCGCGCTGGAATTGAACGCCTGCAGAGCTACGATTTTAATATCGAGCACAGGGGAGGTACAAAAACACAGCAATGCGGATGCCCCTCTCGCGGCGACCCTGTAACTTGGAGTGCAGACATTGCGTTAAAGCCGAAAAGAAAGAATGTGTAGTTGATATTCGGCTAATGCAAATAGAATCGGAAGAAGACTGGTCAACAGCGCAAAGGAATGACCCAATCCTGTCAAAAATTGTAGTGGCTAAAGAGGAAGACAGAAGACCTACCCGCAATGAAATATCAGCAGAGGGACCACTTTTGAAATCTTATTGGGCACAATGGAATAGTTTGAAACTGGTAAATGGTTGCTTATATCGCACGTGGGAGAGTGCAGACGGCAAATCTTCATCTAATTTAATAGTCGTGCCGTCCTCTAAGATGAATGAAGTATTGAAAGAGTTCCATAATGGTCCCAGTGGAGGTCATCTAGGCATAACAAAAACCCTAGAAAAATTAAAACAGCGGTTTTATTGGGTGGATGTCAACAAAGCTGTAGCCGATTGGATAGCAAACTGCACAGAATGCATCGCGGCCAAAGGTCCAGTAAGGAGAAGTCGAGGACTACTTCAGCAATACAACTCAGGGTGCGCCATTTGAGAGGATAGCGATGGATGTTGCAGGCCCATTTCCTGTAAGCAACGCTGGAAACCGATATGTGCTAGTAGTAATGGATTACTTTAGCAAATGGCCAGAGGTATACGCCATCCCCAACCAAGAAGCAAAAACGGTAGTGGAAGTATTGTGAACAACTGGGTGTGCCGTTATGGTGTTCCAATAGAAGTTGCATTCTGACCAAGGTAGAAATTTTGAATCCGGCGTGTTTAAGGAAATGTGTGAGCTATATGGCATAAGAAAAACCCGGACAACGCCACTTCATCCACAGTCTGATGGCATGGCGAGAGATTTAATCGTACTCTGGAAGGAATACTTGCGAAAAGTGGTGAGCGCCCATCAGAAAGACTGGGACGAGCACATACAAAAATTTTTATAGCATATAGGTCGGCTGTGCATGACTCTACCTCTAGAACACCAGCAAAAATTATTTTTGGAACCGAATTGAGACTGCCTGGAGATTTGGAATTTGGCTTTAAGCCTACCCCGTTAGATGGGAACGAGGAAAACTCTTCTCGAGCGCAAGAAAATTTGAATGAATTACATGACTTTGTGCGCGGTCGAATTAAAATGACCAGTGATAAGATGAAAGCCAGATACGACCGAGCCGCAAACTCTGAGGGATTCATGAAGGTCAGCTGGTTCTACTTTTCAACCCACAACGAAAGAAAGGATTATCTCCTAAACTACAGACGCATTGGGATGGGCCTTACCGAGTGATCAAGAAGTTGAACGATGTTGTCTACAGGATCCAGAAGTACAACAGCCCAAGATCTAAAATGAAGGTGGTCATCTTGAACGACTAGCAAATTACGGAAAGGGAGATAGTGTGCCTATTCGGGACGAACAGGCTTAAGTGGGCGGCAAGTGTTACGAATTTGGGGATTCTTGTTGCTAAATGGCGATTTAATAAAACAGCAAGATGGCAACACTATGAAATACAGTCAAACCAATCACTATTTTCCGTTAAATTCAAAATGCTACTATTCTGTAACCAGTAATTGCCAGATCAGTCGAGCTTTTTCTAGAAGTGATGCCAACTGGTATAAATACCAGTGCGCCGCGAATAAATGAGTCAGTCGTAATTAAATCGTTCGAAGAGTCGTTAAGTTGTAATCGAAACGTGAAGCGATAACTATCAACCTTAAGCTACAAGCTAATTAATTAGTGTGAAACGGTTATTTAATAAATCTAAAGTTAAATTAATAAAAAGTGTTTTATTTTGCAATAAAAGAATCCGTAAATTGTTTATTCAACGGGAATTAACAAACACGATTTATAAAAGGATAAATCGTAACAATATGATTAAAACATCATTAATAGAATAGATCAGACAAGAAACTGAAAATTTGCTTCGCAATAAATTAATTACACTTTAAATAATTACAAGGATCAAATGAAAATTATTAAAATCAAAATAAATTTTATAATTTTTTCTTTCATTAAGGACACAATTTTGCAAGTTGCAGTAAAACTCGTTATAGGAGAACTAGAAAAGGCTGATCCGAAAAAGGATTAATACGAACACGTTTAAGAGGGACCCTCGTTTAAGACGAACTGTTACTGAAATTTATATAATTTTTCGTTTTTTTAATACCGACTTCCCAAAATATGGAAATTATCTTAAAATTTCTTTGAATATAGCAAATTTTAAAACCGAAAATACAAAAATCTTTTCTTAAAAGGACATTTTAAAAATAATGATTTTAGTAAAAATTGGTATAAACATTCTCCTAGTAAATATGGAGTTTATGTAATTTTTCTTATTCCAAAATTCTCTAGAGTTTGCGTTTAATAGCTACTCATAGTTAGGGGTTTTTTTAACAAATGTCTAAGAAATATACAACACTTAAATTCTGATAACTTTTTAACGCGTCTACAGAAAATTTTAAATTTTATGTAATTTTAAAGACTATATCCTCTTTAAACAGTGTTGCGTAAAAATTATTTTTTTTTAGCGAAAAGAATAATGAAATTGAAAGAAATTTCATTAATTTGGGAATATCTCAAAAAACCCATAATTCATTTTGTAATTAACTCAAAGTATCACTTACAACATAGAAAAATTTCAAGTTTGGTATCAGAGACGTTCAAAAATAAACGGAGTTTTTCCGAAAGTATCTTTGATATTTAATATAAAAGTTTGTATATTCCATTGGACCCTAAAAAAAAGTTAGTAAAGTCTGCAAAATTTTAATCAGCACAATTTTTTTTTTTGCAAATTAAATTAGTAAAACATTAGTAAAATATTAGTAAACACAGTTCAGTGCTGAATAAGTATAACTAAAATTTTAGCAGAAAACATAACTTTAGCAAAAAAATTTGCTGAAATATAGTATACTTGATTTATAAGCCGTTTTACTAACTTGTCTACTAACTTATTTTTTTTTTTAGTGTACAATAAATTTCAATATTTTTTGACACGCATCTTAAAATCAATATGCATGTTGAACATGAGACCACATGTAGTTAAACTGCCTACTCAAATTCTCGTTGTCACATAATATGTCCTTTCAAACGATATTTAAAACAAATTATTTAAATATTACCACTCATTAAATGATGCCAATATGGGTACCAAATGAAAGATAATAATCTCGGATATTCCACAAAATTATTTATCGAAATATTTCAGGACCAACAATTTCAAAAATGTCCTTTTAAAAATTTGATCCTGCAATATCCTTGAATGTTTCAAATATGTTCGCCAAAAGAAAAAGTTCATGTTAATGTTTGGCTACGCTTCTAACTTTATGAGTTTAGCAGATTAGTTTTAAGTTAAAGATTGGTGAAAATTTTAGCTTGATATTGTTCTTAGATAACCATAGAACTGATAGCTGTTTAAAAAAGTTTGAAAAAACTATACTATTTCGGAAAAAAAAAATTTCTAAAGAACCTACTGTTTCCCCAATCTTTATTTTTGTATATGATTTGATTGATCAATCTGCAAACAAAACTTTGAGAAAAAAGAGATGCATTTTGAGATATTTGTGAAACAAAGACATTTTTAAGTTTTTTATTAAAAATGCGGAAATAAGCTTTAAAATTAGATATTAATATTTAAAATCGGACTACGCTTTCAATAATTACGACCATTTGTATATGTATGACCATATGTATTTTTGTAAATTTAAAAAAGAAAATACTAACTTTAAGCAGCGATAAAACGCGAACGGCAGCGAATTTTTATAAAATTAATAAATTGTCATACTAACTATTAGAATACATACACCAAGTTTCATGAAAATCGGATGGGGTGAAGTTGAAAAAGTCATATTTTCTTCAATAGACCTTCTGAAATGACTCTTACTCTCATAGAAATAAACCTGTAGAAATAGTAGTCATTTAGTTAAAAATGACGGTGCAGAAAGAACTGTAAAATTAGCAGATTTTGTTTGCTAAATATTAGTAAGATAGGAATAGCAAACATAAATCTGCTAAATTTACAAATATTTGTTAATAATTATATTTGAGAGAATTTTAATTACATGAATGTAACAAATTAATCTGCTAAAATCAGCAACTAAGTTGCTAAATATTTGTAAAATAAACAAAGCATAAAAAACTGTGAACTTTTTAAATTTTTCTTTTAGATTTTTTAGTAAAAATAAAAATCTACCCTTCTGAAATCAGCAATCAACAATTTTTTAGGAAAAATTTATGTTGAGATTAGCAAAATATACTGTTAGTTGCATTCTACTAAATTTAAGGTAAATATAACAAAAATTTTGTTAATATTCCATTTCTTGTGTGCTATTTTGAGTCTACAAATATTTAGTAAAAATGTTCGCTAATTTTACAGAGTACAATGCTATTTTCAATTAAATATTTAGGTAAAAAAAACTGCTAAATTTAGAAGTTTTTTTGCAAGCTCATTTTTAACAAATTTTTAGTAGCTTTTCTGCTATTTCTCAGGGACCGTAAATAATGATTATTGTTCGTTTTTTTAAATCAAAAAATCAATCACTTAGAACAGACATAACAAAAATTTATTGCACCATTATTATTATTTTTTGACAATCTTTGCATATCCGCCATGATTTTTAAAGTTTTCTTCAATGGTAATGATTATTTTTGAATAATAATAAAAAAAATCAGCCATAATCATTATTTTTGAGCAAACAAAAATAAAACTCAAAAATAATCATTATTTATGATTTTTATTTTTTTTCGCTCAAAATAAAACTCAGTTTCATTGCCCAACTCGTGGTACTATGCCAAAAATTTGGTTATAGCCCTAATATATATATTTTTATATTTAAATATGTATTTTTATAGATTGTTGTTTAAATTGTGTACGAGTAAAATACTATTACTAACTCGGTCAGTTATAAGGAATATTCCAAAGTGAGCACAATATTCAAATTATTAAAATTAATAATAATAATAAATATTATTATATCGTTGGAATTCAACATATCATATGTTTAACACACTCCAAAAGTTCGAGGATTTTTGTGAAAGGCACCTTAGAAATTCTATGAAAGTGAGATTTATTTTGAGCGAAAAAAATAAAAATAATAAATAATGATTATTTTTGAGTTGTATTTTTTTTTTTTTGCTCAAAAATAATGATTATGGCTGATTTTTATTAATATTACTCAAAAATAATCATAACCATTGAAGAAAATCCTTAAAACTCATAATATAATCATTATTGTGTAATTTTTATTATAAAACTCATAATGATTACGGTCCCTGCTATTTTTTACAGCTTTATATCTATGAGTGTATGGGAGACATTGAAATGTCTCTATTTGAGACATTTTATTAAATCGTTCAAAAGATATTGAACATTATGAAGGACTGCTTTTTTAAAATGTTCAAACATTTTTATATTTTCAGCCACGATATTTCAAGATGCGCTGGGATTAGCTGTCCTACACTAGGACGAGTTATATGATGTACATCTTCTATATCAAGTTTGGTTGAAATCGGAAAGGGTGTAGGAAATTGAGTGTTTGATTTTATATGTTTTCAGTCATACATTTTTTTTTAAATGGGCCATTTCGTAAAAAATTCAAAAAAATTCTATTTCTTCTATTTGGAACTATTTGTAATAAATCTGCGGGTTGTGTAATGAACGAAAATCGACAAATCGTTATTTTAAGGGACATCCATACCTACATACATATTACCTTTTAAGCATATTGTCCGGTGAGCAAGTACAGATTCGAACTTTTATCAAAAACAACTCTCCGATCAGAGGGTTTCACTTAGACTCAACTTTAATATAAAAAATCTCTTAAGTAAAGCGCACAATATTACAAATTAAATAAATTCTTTTGTGAAGCAGAATTACCCAAAATTTTTAAATAAATTGATTTGAGGCGGGTCTCATATTTAATGTGTATAAGTGCAGAAATGTGAGGATTACACAGAAATATGCTTATTTAGAAGTTTGATTGGCTACAATAATCTTATGCAATTTTCTTAACTCATTTTATACCACTCATAGATTCCGTGAAAACTTTTTGATGAAATTTGGTATAAACATGTAATTGTGTTTTTTTTTAAGCTGATGTACACCCTCAAGCGGAGGTATTCGCAATTTAGATTCAAATTTTGACGCTTTGTATATACTTAACGTGTTAGGATTTATTTCATTATAATTTTTTGTTGTTGTTGCCAAAGCAAATATCTATCAAAATGTAATAAACAATTTTGGTCTATCTAATTTCCCGGATTTTTGAGAATTTTTTAAAAAAATCTATTTTTAGACAATTTTTCTTAGTTGCATTATAGCAACACTGGCTGAACAATTTTTTCACACTAAAAAAGATTATGGAGAAATTTTCATAATATTAAGGTTTTTACAAGTTCGGAAAGTTCTTGCACAAAAAATGATTATCATTCAAGAAATGTTCCCATGCGTCGCTAACCAAATCAGTATAAAACTTTTATAACACCGGCCTTCTTTCTATAAATAATTTTTCAAAAAAGTGTTATAAAAAAATTAAAAAAATGCATTTTTAATTTAATTATATGTCAACCCTGGAAAGATAGTTTTTAATCCTTTTTAGTTATTTGCATAGTTAAGACCCCAAATTATCACTTGTGTTTTACTGCGTTATTTTATCGCGCTCATATTAAAAATTATCGAATCTTAAAAGTAGGTGAGGCTTTAAAGCAACGGCATTGTAAAATGGGTTAAGTCGACATTAGTGCTTTTGGTAAAAGTCAACCGTTATGTAATGAATACAAAGTTGAGTTTTGTGCCTTTTTTAAAACATTATTTTAAAGGGTATATTTTTATGTTTTATACTTTTTATTTTTAAAAAATTAACTTTTTTAATGCTACCCTCAGGGAAAAAAGTTTCATCATATTTATGAAACAGCTTCATTGGACGAAATTCTATGAAACATTGTCATATTGAAGAAGTTTTCATAAATATCTATGATTACTTTGTTCTAGTTAGTAGATACCTTTAATGATTCTAAATTAGCTTTTAAACAATATATTACTTTGACTGAAATTAAAGCACGCGGTGTGCTTTCATTTATTAAACTTCTAACCTTGGAAAGCAGAAGAAAAATTATGAATGTGACGTTCTTTTTGAAGCTGATTATTTGCTTAACATGCTTCATTTGCAAGCCATTGTTGTAACCACTTCAATATTTTTGCTAGTGATGTATATTGAATACACTTGGACGTATACTTAATATTCATTCATCTTAATATATGAAATCGATAGTGCGTTAACAGCTCTGGGCATAGGGAACCATCTTCATACCTTACTCTGGTCCATGCTTAGTACAAATGTTAGTAAATTGGAAGAGAAGTAAACTACTAAAGGAGGCCCGGTAGGTGGCGCTGGAGTTAAGATGTTCTTAAGATATTCGTTAAATATATCATGTCGATACTACGGCGGATCAATAAGTCCTTAACTTTTTGAATGAAACACAGTTTTTTTTTGCAAAAAATTATTTTTCAACATAATCTCCTTTTAGCTCAATACACTTACTCCAACGTTTCTCCAATTTTTGTATCAATTCCAAAAAAATAAGATTTTTCGAGGTCCATACACTGCCATATGAAATGCCTATGGCATCAACAATCTTACGCACTTTTACTGTTCGATCGGCCAACACCATATCGTGGATTTTTTCGACATTTTCGGGTGTATTGACCTAATAACTACCCAGGTAGAAATTGCCGACCGTACCAAAAACTATTACTGGCAAACCACTGTTATTTTTGTAAAGCCCACCCTGTTGGAAAACACCAAAGGCACAACTAATATTGTGCTAGAAAACCACTGTTTTATTAGAAAAGTCAGTGTTTGCCGATGCCACGCGCGAAATGATTTGCACTTCAAATCAGCAATTCTTTATGTAAAATACTATTGAAATGTGTGCTTATTAATAAAAAATTAACAAAATTAATTGAACTTTAGATATTGTTAATCCACCAAATTTATAGAATTCCTGTTGTTGTGCCTACGGTGGCAACCAACGGTTGGCCACTGTTATCAACCGGATAACAGGACAATACTGTCGATTGTTAATCCCACACTCTGCCAACGCATAAACGACAGTCGCCGACGCTTTCCCAGTACTGTGCCGTTTGTATTTTTTCTGTCTGGGTAGTTGCTTTTCCCATTATTTTAATACAAAAAATAACTCTTTACCCATAATTCTTATTGTTATCACTTTTTAAATATAAATTGGTAAGTTATGACATTTTGTGCAACCAAGTCATTTATGTTTTTATCTTTCAAGTATAGCATGTTTAGATAGCTCAGATGGTAGAGCGCTTGATTGACAAGCTGGAGTCCCAGGTTCTAATCCAGATTTATAAATAAAAATAAAATTTCAACCAAACAAGTATTTTTTATTTATAACGAGCTTTCAACCTCTGTATATTTACAAAAATAAAGCAAATCAAATATATTAGCTAGGTTGATACTAACATTTCGATCTGGCTAAAGATCTCATCAGAACCCGGTAGTTTTGTATTAAACTTAGTTTTTTTTGAAAATTTATTTTTAGACTCATTATTTTTCTCCTTACTAGTAAGCATATAGGTAACCACATATTTTTTGATTTTTCGTAAGGTGTTAGGTAATGATATGTCATTATTTTGAGGGACATCCCCATATAAAAGTAATGAGAATTGCAATGACAATTGTAAATAATTGCCAAATATACTATTCTATACTGGGAAGATACATACTTTTTATGAAAATGGTTTTTTAATGAAGCTTGTTCATTGAGTAAATGACTCTTTTGATAAATATAATGATATTTTTCATAAAACTAGTGTAATGAGAAGTTACAATGTACGAGTTCCAGTGCGACTTCGTTGCTTCTATGCGAAAAATTATTACACAGTGCAACACGAAAAAAAATAACCATATACGGACACCACTACGTGATAAAAGACTAAAAAAAAAGACCCGTGTCTCCCAATTTTTCCCAAGTTAACTCCTTTGCCATAGAGAGTAAATCGAAATTCTGAACGGTTTGCAAGATATGAGCCTGAGAAAATTATCACTTTTTTGCGAAAATGATACCGAGGGCCCCAAATCTTTAGCGGCCCATAAACAATTTTTCCCAAGTTAACTCCTTTGCCATAGAGAGTAAATCGAAATTCTGAACGGTTTGCAAGATATGAGCCTGAGAAAATTATCACTTTTTTGCGAAAATGATACCGAGGCCCCAAATCTTTAGCGGCCCATAAACAAAAAAGGAGATGACTTTGGGAAAAATTGGGAGACACGGGTCTTTTTTTTTTAGTCTTTTATCACGTAGTGGTGTCCGTATATGGTTATTTTGCCATGACTTAAAAAATTACACACAGTGTTATTATTCTCTCAGTGTATGACGAACTTCAAATTCTGATGGTCTAAGGCAGCGGTGTCCAACAAGTTCCGCTTCACTGACCCCTTGACGCATTTCTACTGGTTCACGGACCCCAAAATTTTTTATTTTCGTATAGAGAGTGGAAACGAAAAAAAAATACCATTTTTAAATCTTAATATTATTAACACAAAAACAAATGAAACAAATAGGATATCAAAAATTAGCAACAATAATATAAAGTTTTTGCCCATACGCTTTTTTACGATTCGTTGCGAATTTTCTCTTTTTCGCTGTAATTTTTGGGATCAGTTTGATTTAAAAAATAACAGGTGTTTGGGCATTTTTAGAATAACTTAGCCCGTTTCTTGTACAAATTTGCATTATTGGCGTTTCAGGAGATCATGGATAATAGAGGACATTTTAATGAATTTTTATATTATTATATTTACGAACAGAAAAGTGACGAGTTTTTGTTAGACTTTTTAATTAAAGATAATACAAATTTTTATAAACTTTTTTAAAATAACAATATTTTCGTCGAAAATATTTGTGTGCCTCATTTAACGCTTGGAATTGACGATATATCCAATTTCGTTGTCAAACCAGATTTCGTCCGTCAATAAAAAAATTTATTGTATGTTTTATTTTCTGCACAACAGTTACAAATTAAGCAAAGTAAAAAATAAATTCAGGAATAGTTTAATCATTGTATACAATTCCTGAATTGTTTGTGCAATCCAAAATTATGAATAATTGAAAAACACAATTTTCATTCGCACTTCTTGACACTTTTAACAAATCAATGGATTTGAGACCAACTTTTTTTTAATATATAGTATCTTAATTTTAATATACATATACCTTTTTGCATATCTGAAAACTCATCTTAAAATTTTTGCCTAAAACTGGACTTAAAACGTTAAATTTTGGCTAGAAAACGTTCCCTAACAACCAGGCAATTCACGTCAGAGCAAACAATTTATGAATTTAATTCTGATTTTTTAATAAAATTACCATGTAATTCAAATATTATTTACAACACCGAATTGAAAAGTGTATTTTAATGGTATCAACTTATAAATTCAGTTAGTGCAACGATATTTACAATGGATTTCTGAATATTTTGGTTGTTGCAACTAAAATTCAGTTGAATTAACCGAACTTTGTTGTGAAAACTAATGTTGAGTTGTACCAACCGACTGAAATTCGTAATAACCGAATTTGAGTGGTAGTAACAGAATAGCAAACTTTTTCAAGGCCTAAAAAGTTTTCACTGTAATCAATATCATAAAAACTAAATTTTTTTTAAAATGAAAAAAAACATTGCAAAAACCAAATGCAATAATATTCAAACAAGATGAAATCCTAGGGATCAAAAAATTAATTCGTTATATTTATTCGTTGCATTTACCGCAGTAAAATTTGTTTTAAATTTTTCTTCATTTTCCTCAAAATATTAAAAAATTTTATAAACTTTTTTTAAAATTCTTAACTTTTTTCATTTGATTTCATAAATGGTGAGTTTTTGGGAAAGAGTTTCGTTGTGTTCGGATTAAAATATTATTAAATTCAATAAATTTAAAAAGAAATTAATACAATTTTAGTAATTTTGAATTAAAAATTATATAAAATGAAATTATAACAGATGTTACCTTGAAGTGGTTGCCAAAACGTTTGGACTTTCAAATTAGTTTGTAATAACTGAGGTTTTATCTTAATCCAGTACTCAGATCGAAAACTATCTAAAACATAAAAATTCAACCCTTAAAATGGACAAACATATTTTAAAAATCTAAATGAACTTTTTTTCGGCTTAGGAAATAATTATTTAATACACTCAAAGGGATTATTTACTCGTTAGAAAGCCTACTTATTATTTTATTAACAAATTTCCCTGTTACCGGAAACACTCGTTCGCTTTCTACCGAAGTTGGACGAATAGTTAGAAGTGCGTTATACTGCATTTATATTTTTAAAAAAAAAATGTAATCATCGCACGGTAGCGCTCGTCATTTACAGTAACGTTCCTGCCTTCGTCGTCTTTGAAAAAGTACGGTCCAATGATGCCACCGGCCCATAATCCACACCAAACAGTTCATTTTTGCATTGGCAGTTATTGCAATGTGTTCTGGCTGCTCTTCACGCCAAATAAGGCAATTTAGCTTGTTAACGTATCCATTCAACCAGAAATGATCTTCCTCGCTGCTCACAATAAATTGGAAAAAGTGCACGATGCACTTTCTTAACCGAACATGAATTTTGATATTGATATTGTAATAAAATTCAATAATCTGCAAGTGTTGTTCGTTTGTAAGTCTATAATTACAGACCAAACTGAACATGTTTAACAGTAACATGTTACACGAAAACAGCTGATATTGCCAAAAACTCGATTAACATTTTAAATAAAAACCAATACAGGCAATACGGCTAAAATACCACTATTGATTCAAAACCCTTTCAACTGATTATCGTTATTCCTAAAATACCGTTACCGAAATAATTGAAACCCCGTTATCCGTAAAATACCGTTACCGATATAACTTAAATACCGATAATCCTTTAATACCATTACCGTTAAAATAACGTTACCGAAATAAATGAAATAGCGTTACTCTTAAAATACCGTTAATGATATAATCTAAAATATCCTTTAAAAAATAAATTTCTTAATTTTTTTATTAATTTTCGTTACACGAAAAATAATTAAGAAATAATTTAAATAACTAAACAAATTTGTTGGTATGTTAAACAACGTTACCCTTTTAATACCGTTACCGAAATAACTGAAAACCCGTTATCCTTAAAATATATTTACCGAAATAATCAAAATACCGCTACCCCTGAAAGACCGTTACCGAAATAACTTAAATACCGTTATCGCTAAAAACCGTTACCGAAATAACTGAAATATCGTTACCGCCGAAATAAAAGAAAATAGCGTTACCCTTAGCAATAACCGCATCGAATGGGTTACCATCCATGATTAAAACTAGAACTTTTCAAAAACTACAATTTTTGGTTGTACACACACAGAAAAATTTAGCTATTTACCAACTGAAATTCCGGTACTACGGCTCAAATTCAGTTATTTCGAATTTTAGACGGTTGTCACAACTTAACATTAGTTTTCACAACAAAGTTCGGTTTATTCAACTGAATTTTAGTTGCAACACTCAAAATGTTCAGAAATTTAATGTAAATATTATTGTACTAACTGAGTTTATATGTTGTTACCATTAATATACACTTTTCAATTCGGTTGGCACTTTATTTTTCTGTATGTAGTATAAACGAGGTATTAAACAATAATTCGATATATTGAGTTTTTTCACTTCCCTTGAAAAGTTTGTAAGTTTGTGAGCTAAAAGAAGATTATGTTGAGAAATAAACAAAATGATTCCAAAAATGTATTGTGTTTTTTTTTTTGTTAGGTCGACTAATTTATGGACCGCCCTCGTATTTTTGGAGTTAGATTGAGAGAATAAATTTAAATTATTAATATTTGCATTTAAAACTTTTTTTTATTACCCGGGATCCCGGGAAATCGGGAAATTATAGCAACTGAAATTCCCGGGACGGTAAATCGCGTTAAAAAACTGTATTTAAAGGGATATAAAACTAAACAAAATAAAAAAAACAAATAAAAACATAACAAATATTACATTATTCAAAAAAAAACAGGGCCACTGACGAAGGTTTAATATCAGAAACTCCGCAGTCTGATTCACAAAATTGAAAATTTGCAATGTAGTTATGATTTTTAGAAAATACACTCATTCTTCTCTACCACGCCTTTCACAATTAAAATTAAAATTATTTAAGTTCGAGTCTATACACTATATTTTTTTATTATTATATTGTCCAAACAAATAATCTATAGAGTTTTTGTTTTCAAATTTATTAATTGACCAATTTCAGGAATGTGTTGATAGATCTATTTCGGGAATTTTCTAGGTTCCCAACATCAGAACACGTTTTGAAAGAGGTACACTTAGAATAATATGTAGGTAAAGACCACTAGCGTAGTTGAAAACAAATGAAATTTCATTTAAAGAAAGCACAAATAAAAAAAATAGTTTTTTGCGGTCAAATTTTGTAAAATTAAGCGAAACATACGAAAAATATACAAAATATAAAAACAGCGATATTTCAAAAATTGTAAATGAGAAAAAAAAATGTTGACAGTTTTGTATTCAGCGCACCTAAGTTTATTAAAAAATATGTAGTTCAAAGAAAGGTTTTGCAAAAAATTTAAATATGTTGAATAGTGTTTTTTTTTTTTTTTAATAACTTTAAAGCCTCCAATTTTTTTATCGATTACATTTTTTTTTTATTTTTGTGTTCAAAATAATTGAAAAAGCTAACAAAACGTATTAAAATAAAAATTCAATTCGTTTAGCAGTTATTTATGATTATTCGCTAAAATTCTCATAAATATCGATTGCCGAATACAGAAACTCAAATGGAAACTATCAAGTTTTAGGTTGAATAACCTCATTTTAAATTATTTCTATACGGTAATGAAAAACTCCGTTTGAAAAGTTTTCTAGGAGTGAAAACTTTAACTCCCAAATAAATATGTATGAAACTATGTAATTATATTACCCCTATTTCTATATAAGGAGAAAACACACTCAATATGTATAACAATTCCAAACTTTAAAATGCCGTCGGCAAAAATTAATATTTAAATCAAAAAGAAAAGTAACTTACCCATTTAAAGTGGTACCATAGTTGGGCAAAAACAAAAGAAAACGTAGTTGTTGATTGACTCATATCGTATGCAATTGTATAAACTTCCCTTCAATTGACGGTATTTTTATAAACATTAAAAAAAAAATATTTTTTTTTCAGTTATTTTCTTTAAACAAATAAAAATTTCAATGTCTGCTGATGAAAGATTTATAGTGTAGGCAGAAATTAATGAATGCAGAAAAAATGCAAAAAATAAATAATTTTTTTATGCCGATTTTTAGCAGACACCACAGTATATTTTAAGTATTCTGATAAACACCCTGATACACACACTTAAATGAAAAATTTCATAAAAAAAATCACACACAATACAATGTGCAACACTGTTACGCAGGCGGTCGGTCGGTCCAATGATCTTTTTTTTTTTTCTTTATTTGGCCTTTCTTTTGATGCAAGTGAAGTGGACGTGTTTTTATTTCAATATCAATGGTTTTGGTTCAACAAAATTTATCATTTTGTTTTGTAATTTTTTTTTTTGTGAATTATTTACACTCACAAAAATTAACTGGGGTTTGTTTTTTTTCTTGATACATTTGGGAAATTTATGTTTTTTCTTATATTTTTTTTATCTTTTAATTCACCCATTTTTTTTATTTTTTGCAATATGATGTTCACTGTTAAAGAACGATAGAGGAAATGACATACACAATCAAAGTGCATTGCTACCAACAACGACAGACAGAGCTAAAAAGTAACAACAACAACAGCCAGCCAACAAACGGCCAAGAACTTCAAGCAAACGACCGACTACTACAACATTCAGTTATACAGTATTGTAAAAATGTGTTTATATGGTGAAGAGCACCACTCAGGCAGACCAGACCAGATACACACATCCAAAAGCAAAAGAAGGCTCCATCCAACAACAGCACACAGTGTGGTATTTAAAAAAATTATAATGGTACACAGAAAAAACTAAAATCCAGCTTCAATTAAAATATTTGTTAATGCAATTAAGAGTTTAATTGAATTCGCTCCAATTAAGGAAAATGTAATGTCAATTAAAAAAATGTGTACGTATTTAATTGATTTTAGTTTCAATTACGATTTTAATCATACCCGAGTAAAAATGTTTACATATAATCATGCATTATTTTATAGAAATATATATTAATGCTTTTATATATAAATACTAGAGTTAATTTTGAAAAATAGATTTTTGGATATTATCACTTTTTAGAAGATTTTTGTATCAATAAAAATAATGGCCTTTTTGTTTTTCCTTAATTCCAACTCCTTCCGTGCCTATAGGCGACTCAAATCCGATAAATTATTATATAAACCAATAAATTATTTTGTATTCACTAAAAAATTAAATTTTTAAACTTTAATAACTTTGAACGGGTAACTGCAACCATTTTTCTCCATTTTTCTCAGTTGTAAGTATTTTTTCATTGTATATTAACAAAAAAAAATATTTAAATTTTTTTTTTGAAAAATATTTTTTTGGACCACTCTAATTATGCATTCTGGTGCATTCCAAAAACTAAAAAAAAAGCTTATGGCCTAAGTTTTCCCGTAGAATCGAATACTGAAGTCAGATTTGACATATATTAAGCCGTTTTTGTTGTATGGGAAAAGGGACCCAAAATCCGCGATTTGAGTCGCCTATGGGCACGGGAAGGAGTTGGAATTAAAAAAAAAAATATACGCCATTATTTTTATTGATACAAAAACTTTCTAAAAAGTGATAATATCCAGAAATCAAAATCAAAAAAAAATTTGAAAACGAACTCTAATAAATACATATGTTAATGTATGTTTATATATAAGCTTATCTTATATCTTATTACACATCGACCAATATATAATCGCATATGACATATACAATTATATATGTTTAATCTAAATCAAAATTATATAAAATAACATATAGTGAGTGTAGAATAAAAAATGTATTTTATTTTGTATAAAACGATATGTTGACCTATTCATAGTTATATGTAAAGATATATCGTTTCATATCAAAAAAAATCGATCTTCTTTTATATAAAACTATATATTGCTGCATTTAAAGTCTGATGGCTGTATATTATACACACAAAAAATAAAAACCAATTGCAATCAAGAAAACCACCGATTCAATAACTTTCAATTGCTGGAAATCCGCCAACACTAAGTCAGTACTTTAATTGAATTATTTTTCAATTAAATAATAACTCATTTGATTAAAAAGTGATCAATATTGTATCAAAAAGCAAAAAACAATTGGATAAAGTGTTGTTGCCATACCAAATGTTTTTTTATTGCTTGAATTTTATAGCATTGCATTTAAGCCGGCATGTAATTCTCATTTAGATAGTAGATTTATTTATACTTATGTGAAAAAATTCACACCGAAATTTCTGTTGGAAGAAGTAATAATTTTTGGAGAAGTAATAATATTATTTTTAATAAAAATAAAAATTTGTGTTTTTTTTCGACCTTTAATTGTGCAATGAAAATTAATTATTATTAATCACAACAAAAACTCGACCTGACGATAGATCAGTGGGCTAAAAACCGCTCTGTCTAACGTGTAGTGCGAATGCATGTGGCATTAGAAATCAGTTTATCTATACCACGGTCAGTGATTGCACAGAAAATTTCATATAGACGCAATCGAACAAATAAAAACATAACAAATATTACATTATTCAAAAAAAACAGGGCCACTGACGAAGGTTCAATATCAGAAACTCCGCAGTCTGATTCACAAAATTGAAAATTTGCAATGTAGTTATGATTTTTAGAAAATACACTCATTCTTCTCTACCACGCCTTTCACAATTAAAATTAAAATTATTTAAGTTCGAGTCTATACACTATATTTCTTTATTATTATATTGTCCAAACAAATAATCTATAGAGTTTTTGTTTTCAAATTTATTAATTGACCAATTTCAGGAATGTGTTGATAGATCTATTTCGGGAATTTTCTAGGTTCCCAACATCAGAACACGTTTTGACAGAGGTACACTTAGTATAATATGTAGGTAAAGACCACTAGCGTAGTTGAAAACAAATGAAATTTCATTTAAAGAAAGCACGACTTACATTACAGTAAATTCAACTAACATTGTCATTTGTTTTTTAATGTTCAAAAAATGATTACCAATTGCAAGTAAAAATAAACCACAGGGTAGTAAAAAATAAACAAACATTTATTTTTTTAAATAACAAAAAACAACTGTAAAAAATGAATGTAAAATCATAAAAAACTTAATTTGTTCTACAAATGACTGACATTTACATTAAAAATAAAGAAACTGTATTACAACCCAAACAACTACATATTTTTAAAGCAGAAGCGGTGTAGCAATCCCATGCAAAACATCAAGCATTCATACAAACTAGTTTTCTCACTAAATGAGAAATAATATATAGCTCGAAGTTAAAGATTATCACCATTGATCACAAAATAAATTGATATTATTCTTTTTATTAAAACCAGCGCATTTTTAATAATTTTTAGTTTATTTTTTAGCATTTTTTTGTTTAAAAAAATGTTAACATTTTTATTTTTCAGCATTTTTTCAATCAATTAATTTAATTTGAATGTAAAAATGATTTTGCTCAAAAATCATAAAATCATCAAAATTTTAATTTTTTTTTTAACAAATTAAAAGAAAAAACTTAAAATTATGCACTCAAAAGGACAAAATATGCAAAACCATTCACTTTTGACAAAATATGCAACTACAAATCGATGCCATTTTGTTACAAATTTTATGATTCGGATAAATATTTAGTGAACATTAGTTTTATATTATCGAGAAACAACTTACAATTGCATGAAATTCCTTGCCTTAATAATTACAGTTAAATATTCCAACAACGGACAGCGGCTCAAATTTGTTCGTCACAGTGTGATGTCTGCTAATTGGAGGGAATGTAATTAAAACATCTTTTATTTTTAATACAAAAACTTAAAAATAATACAAAATTTCAAAAAGTGCATGTTTAAGTG
Source organism: Delia radicum (assembly GCA_021234595.1). Taxonomy (NCBI): domain Eukaryota; kingdom Metazoa; phylum Arthropoda; class Insecta; order Diptera; family Anthomyiidae; genus Delia; species Delia radicum. The sequence goes on from CM037854.1 coordinate 80,742,539, forward strand.
GCCGGCGTTAATTAGATATAATCCGTTATTGGAAGGTAATTTAACTCTAAAATTTTGACTCAAGAGCCGCTGCTCAAAACTTGTCCGTTAGAATGAGTTATCCGGCTTCACTATATTCGGTATTTATTTTAAAGCCGCGCCATTTTGTGTATAAAATTGTTCATAGCATTTTTTATCTTTATTTTATCCATTGTTTTGCCATTCGTTCCACAAATTTGGACCATTTTTGATAACCAAGTTCTGGCAACACTGGTAGTCAGTAGCCCAAAAATCGATTTTTACCCAATACTTTTCCGAATCAACGAATTTCCTACAAAATGGCATCGATTTGCAGTTATATTAGTTTTTTGTTTTTATATACATCGAGATTATTTGTATGTTATTTTCAATTTATAACGAGCTTTCAACCTCCGTATATTTACAAAAATAAAGCAAATCAAACATATTAGCTAGGTTGATACTAGTATTTCGATCTGGCTAAAGATCTCATCAGAACCCGAAGTTTAAGAAAAGCTAGAGCCTCCATTATAGGCAGAACTTTAACAAAAAACCTATTAATCATCAATTTTGCTCCATTTGTTTGCATATTTTTACATATTTTGACACAAGCTCAAAAAATGCTTTTTTGACCTTCTACCTTTCGATGGAATGGCCGATACTTTTTATTTAAATTTTAAACTTTAAGGATTTTTTACAACTAAACTATTGTAGCTAATTTAAAACAAGTTTGCTGGTCCTATTTTGTAAAGTATTATTGGTACGAGCAATTTTTTGTTTTTAAATCCTTTTCATAATAAAGTTTTTTTTGGTAAAAAAAAAAATAGTCAAGGCACAAAATCAAAATTTTAATTTTTTAAATTGAATTAACTTTTAAAGTAAAGCATTTTTTTCTTTATCCTATAATGTACATTACTCAAGGCTACAGATCTTAGAAATCATTCCATAATTACAAAAGTTTCACGGCCCAAAAGATTTTTGTATACACTAGGTAGTCAAATTTGACAACCTGTAAGTTCACGCTGTAATAAAAGAGGGTGACCCAATTACAATATTTCAAAAGATTAACACTTCTTTTACAATTTTTAATTTGATTCATACCGATCGGGTCAGTAGTTTAGGAGTTCTATATTATTTTGTTTAAATACCCCACTGTGCAACATTCAGTTTACAATTATAACAACAACACTAACAACAACAACAAAAACTGGAGATTCATGCTGTTGTTGTTGCCTTCGATGGTAATGATGCTGCTGAGGCAACTTTTGCTAAAAAAAAATAAAGTCATGACTAGGTAATGGTGGGCGCTAAAGTATTAAATGGTTGGTGGTAAAGGAAGCAGTAGAAATCTCCAGGGGGGTGTCTTAGACATTGGAATGCAATTGTAGAATGCACATTCAACAGACAAAGACTTTTTGAGTTTGCAAAAACCAGAAAAAATAATGGCTGATTTTGCCTAGTAGATGAAAAGCTATGACTATAATGATAATGATGGGATAGATACATACAAAATACTCAAATATACACACACCAACACGAACTCACATACACATACATAAATAGAAACTTGTGCTACAATTAGTATTGCCTTCTTATCGGGTTTATCTGTAAAATGGAGATTTTTAGCGCTAACATGGGGTAGACATTTCTAGGGTTGATTAAAAGCCAACCTACCAGAATTGGGGCCAACTATTTAGCACTTCTGCATAGATTTCTCAGAATCTAAAACTAAAAAAAAAAATATTTTTTTAGAATCTGAGTATTTCGAAACCGACATCTGATAGGATTGGATCGATAAGCTTGAATCCGCAAAATTTAACGGTTTAAGTTCGGAAGTAATTGTAAAATAACGACCTCAAACTATTTTATTCATTTTCATATCACCAGGTTGCGCATGATTAATAACACAGTGCAACATAATCGGAAAAATTTGATGCATCGAGTTAGCGACCTATCATTTCTAAAAGACTTTAGGACGCAGATGACGAATATGACCTTAGATTTTTAAAGTTAGCTATAGTTAAAGAAATATTCGCAAAACACTTTTTTTAGGAAATTCAAATTTTTGATAAAGTTTTTATAAAATAATATAAAATTTTAAATAATAATGCAACTTTTTTGCAACATTCAAATATTATCTTAAATTTAATATGGTACACACGTTTTGGAAGGTGCGATTATATTCTCTATGCATTAATTTAAAGTTGAAATTTATTATTTTTCACGATTTCGTTAATAAAATATCTAAATCGAAAAGAAGATCCAAGACTTTAAATATATACCTTTAGTGAACACCACAGGTTACTTAATTTATGAAAAAAAAAACTTGCGTACTTTCTCTTTTAGTTTAAGAAAAAAATAGCTTATGCCTTAAAAATATGGAGTCTGTCAGAAAACTTAACCCTCTAACTGGCAAACGATGTTTTGCAACGAAATTCATACCATGTGCTTCACTCGAAAAACAAATAATAAGTTCTTCAACAAAATTGTTTATCGTTGCCTAATTTGGGGCGACATGAGGCAAAATATTTTAGTGTTGCATTTTGAAAACTAAAGCATTTAAAAGAGAAGTTTTGAACAAAAATTATTTCTATTACCAAGATATAACCACACTCCAAAAACTATTTCTTTTTTTCTGCTCCATTTAAGAAGATATCACAATTTTCGCTTTTTGGAAAAAATCCGTCTATTAGTTTAAAAGTTAAGATGATGTCCTTTCGAGGAATCCTGATAAAATCCTGTGAGTCCTTGGACCAAAGTAAGGACTAATTATTAAAGATAAAGCTTCAAGGAAAATGAAAATTATTCAAGTTCGAGGCCATACTCTATATTTCTTCATTAGGATATTGTCCTAACAAATAATCTATAGAGTTTTTTGTTTTCAAATTTAGAAAGAAAAACAAAAAACGTGTATTGAATATCCACCAGAGGTGGACCTTACGCATCAAACAAGTTTTCAATTTATTTTTTAATCAATGGTTATAATCTTTAACTTCAAACTCATATGTATATTAGTTCTCATGTAGTGAGTAAACTAGTTCATATGAATGTTTGATGTTTGACATGGGATTGTTACCGCTTTCAAACGTGTTCTGATGATGGGAACCTAGAAAATTCCCGAAATAGATCTATCAACACATTCCTGAAAGGGTCAAATAATAAATTTGAAAACAAAAAAAAAAAAACTCTATAGATTATTTGTTAGGATAATATCCTAATGAAGAAATATAGAGTATGGCCTCGAACTTGAATAATTTTCATTTTCATTGCACAATTAAAGGTCGAAAAAAAGATAATTTTTATTTTTAATAAAAATTATAACAAACTTGATAAAGCTTCAATCTTACTTGTATTTTATTATCAAGAGTTTTTAGTCAACTTAAATTGGTTTTTTAGATATTTGAAAAACTATTTTTTTCATTTTACGATATTTTGATTTTGAAGCTTTCTCGCTTCCAAACCGTGGACGGCACACGAAAAATTTGTTCACAAAATATTTAACAAATTTAGTTTTCTATCGGAATATATTAATTTAAAAGTATAAATCGCTCATTTCACGCATTTGTGGTAAATTTTAGGAAGACTGCCCTGAGGCAGCCCTTCCCGTTAGAGGGTTAATTAATAAAATTCAAACATTCAAATATGCTTAACACATGTTTTCTAAGCAAAACGAACCAAGTTCCAGTTAATTAAAAAGCGTTTTCTTAAAATACAACGATTTTAAATGATGCATGTTCAAAAATGTAATTTTTTTATTTTCCCCATAGACTGAGAACATATAAAATCAACCATTTGATTTCCCCCCAGCCCTTCTGATTTCAACCAAACTTGTTATAGAAGATGTACATCATATAACTATAACCTCGTCCAAATATAGGACAGCTAAACCTAGCGGATCTTGAAATATCGCGTTTCAAAATATGACAGATATTCGACAATTTTAAAAAAGTAGTCGTACTTAATATTACATATATTTTTCACGACTTAAACTACGAGAGTCATTGATATCCCACGTTAAAATGCATTGTTTACAAAAACCGCGGCTCAAAAATCTATATATAAAAAACCTGTTTTTTTTTAAATATATGTTACATATAAATTATTTCCGTATGCCGTGTCAAAATCCCTGTGTGGAGCTCTTAAGCTATGTTGAGTTATGAATAAAAATGTGAAAGAATTTAACTAAAAAGACGATAACTCAGAAACACCAAATAGGGAAATACCAAATAGGGATTTGGTGACGGTATAGAAGTATAATTTATAATCAACAGATATTTTTTAAGAAATTTTAGAAAAGTAGTTTTTTGAAACAAAACGTTTTGAACCACGGATTTTGATAATAATCAGGAAGTGAATTATTTTTGTGAACCAGGAAGACCGCGAATTAAGTGCCTTTAGTAGAATGAGGTATCAATAGCTCTTGTAGCTTAAACCGTTTAAAAGATAGTTTCAATTACAGTAAAACTCGGTTAAGACCAACTCCGAGGGATCAAAAAAATTAGTTCGCCTTAAGCGAGGTTCGTATTAAGCGGGGTTTTTTTAACGATAAAAAATATGTATTTATTAAAAAAAAAACAAGATTTTTACATAAATAAAAAATAAAATTAGCATTTCATGCATTCACAATTAAAAATTCAATTAAAATTCTTCATTTAAAATAAAAAAAAATGTGTTATTTTTTTCTGAATGACTGAATTAACGATTTCATTCGTTATAAGTTTTTCTATTACCAAAATATGATTGTCAGCTTCTTCGGCACACGATTTTGTTCGAATATATCACTTGATAAATTTTCAACATCGGCAGGATTAACAATTTCCAATATTTCTTCACCTGATAAAGTATGCGACGTCAAAACATTAGCATCTATATCTTGAAAGTCATCCACGGATATGAAATTCATATTAGGTCTATCACATTAAACGGATAAAGAGTGTACTAACCATGGTAATTTGTATGAAAACGAGTTTTTGGGACTGCTTAAAACAGTTCGTAATAACCGAGGGTTCGTATTAACCGAGTTTGTATTAAAAGATGTATTTTATATGAAAATTGTTGACAAAACGTCGGGACTTTTAAATTAGTTCGTATTAACCGAGAGTTCGTCTTAACCGAGTTCGTATTAAGCGAGTTTTACTGTATATGCAACTACGTTTGCAAAAATTTTATTTTTATGTTTTTCAATAAATAATTCTTTTATGTAAATCTTTCTTTCTTTTATATTTACTACATTTTTTTAGATTTTTATCCATAACTTTGATTCCCGTTAGAGCTCCACAAATTAATTTGGAAACGGCATAGTGGAATAAATTATAATTAACATATATTTTTTTGAAAAATTTTAAAAAACCAGTTTTTTTTAAATACAGCTTTTTAAACCGCGGATTTTGAATAAAGTGCATTTTACCTTCAAAAAATAATGTTTTGATGAATCACGTAGCTTTAGCCGTTAAAAATTTAATAAAGATTAAGTTACGCTATGGGGAATGGGACCGGTTCTGCGTGTGCCACATGATCGGTCCCTTCGTGCCAGAGACCGGTTCTCTGCTAAACCCTACCCTATGTAAACAACTGGCAACTTTAACATGGGCTTGTCATAGGAGGTGGTCATTTGTCCTGCTTTAAACCACCATGCCACATGACTAACCAAAGATGGGCATACAAATAAACGAAAACTTAAACAGCTTCCAATGGTTAACATTCTGGCCAACTGGCTTTTTCTTGCTAATAAGCATTCTGGTTAAGTAGTATGTCCTCCCTTTACCAGTCAAAGGATTGGTAATTTTATTACAGTTGACACTGTTTAACCCACTTCAGTATCAAATTATACCAGTCCTATGATAAGTCCTTCTTTAGCCTGTCACTTTTAGGTCAATTAACTCCTCATTCTTTCCACAACTGTTATACACACAAAAAATAAAAACCCATTTCAATTACGAAAACCACCGATTCAATAAATTTAATTGCTGAAATTCCGCCAACAACGAAAATTGCTAATTCAATTAGAAATTGATAGCTCTTTAATTAAACTATTTTTTCAATTAAAAACCAAAAACCAAAAAAAAAAAATTGTTGTTGATATACCAAATGCTTTTTATAGACGTGTTGTTGCCATACCAAATTTTTTTAACAGCTAGAATTTTATAACATTGAATTTAAACCGGCATGAAATTCTCATTTAGTTTGCAGATTTATTTATACTATGTAAACAAATTAGAAATTAGTTTTTTCCTTCTATTGATTTTTTTGGATTTTTTCTTTGCAAAAGTTAGCAATTTTATTAAAATATTTTTTTTTTGTTACAATAATTTTTAATTTATTTTTGTATTTTCTTTCTGTTTAAAAAAAAAATTTAATTTTTATTAAACGAAATTAAACTATAAAAATTACATTATCAATTCTATGATAATATTTTAGAATAAATAAATATTCAGATTTAAGCAACTGAAACTAAATTATTTAACGTAATAAAGTAATAAACCTAATAAGTAATAAACCTAAGTAATAAACCTAATTGAAATGAATTTAAAATATTTATTACTAATACCACTAAACAAAAACATTTATAAAAACAACTACGTAAATATTACAAAAAAAAAACAACAAAAATGTGTTGATGTTTGCTTTTGAACAATAATATACAAAAAATGTCAAGCAAATTCCGAATTTGAGCAAATATTTAATTGATTCAATTAATTTTTAAGTAACAGCTTTTAGAATTTTCAACAAACCGATTTAATTGAAAAAAGTAAGCAAATATTTTTTTCTGTGTAGCTAACAACCCAAAACTTGTACAATGACATACTTATATGACACTTACCTTCCATTCCAAGTTTGGTTAAATTGGAAGTGGTAGAGGTCGAAAATTGGATATTTTTTGATGGTTTTATATGGAATGAGTCCATAGTACTTACATACAAAATTAATTTTAAAAAAATGTCAAAAACTATGAACTTAAAATTGAAGTTTCGGAAAATTTTGATATGAAAGTAATGGTTCTTTTACTGAAATTAATTAAGTGGATTATAAATTAATAGTATGTGCTAAAATTTTGCAAATTCGATTAAGGGATTTTTTAATAATCACAAAAAAAGAAAAATAAGTGAAGTTTTCACTTTAATTGCAAGGATATTCTCACTCATAATAATCCATGCTCATAATACGAAAAAAATGTCAAAACAACGAAATCTTTTGTAAAATAAACAAATTTTCGTGTATTTTACGAAAGTTTTTGTTATTTTGACATTTTTTCGTATTTTAATGCATGGATTATTATCAGTGCTACATCATTCACCCAATCGCAATTAATTGATATGATTTTAAATGCTCAAAGTCCATACTTTAAAACCACATTAAAAGTTATTCGTAGTTTATTCAGGTATATGAATTAATAAGGAATTTTAAAGAAAAAACTAGATTTTTGGTAAAAGTTAAATTCGCGAATATTTCAAAAAGTGGAGCTAATATTAAAATTTGGTGTTCCCATGCGTGGTATACGTCCTAAAATACATCACACTTGCGAATTATCATCTCCGATGCATATTATTAAATTTGCATGAGTAAGTAAAGATTCCAATAGTACTTGACAAATAATTACAGTAAACCCCGGTTAAAACGCACTCTGAGGAACCATAAAAATTAGTTCGTTATAACGTCTGTTGAAAAAATACAAACAGTTTAAAACAATTAATTGAAAATATCATGAGTTCTTCGATACATTAAATAGGGATTGATCACGGGTCTTCAAGTTTGATTAATTTTTGTACACACATAATCTATGAAGCCCATAACACGTCTCCATATTCAGTTTAATAAATTTTCAAAAACTTGAGATTTTCAATTTTTATAAAAATTTTTCAAATTGTTCACCGTCTTTAAACTTTTTTAAACAAACATTAATTGAAAATTTAACATTTATTTCTACAGTCTGCGAAAGAACCAAAGCATACAAAATGAAAATTTAGTTTTCTCCATGCTCGTTATTAATGCAAAAATCAGCTTGCTGGTTTTTAGCAAAAGATTACTAACTTTTTTTTAGTGTAAACATGTTTTTAAACTCTGCCACCCAATATTTTATAGTCATAAATAAAGGAGCAGGACGGTTCAGAGTAGAATCTAGGTCGGCTTTAATATTGGTTGGACTGAGATCTTTCAAATGTGTATTGATTTATATAACGGTGACTTATTTGCTCAATGTTTACAAATTACCTGAGATCGTTTATTTTCGATGGATTCAAAAAAAAATACTAAACATCGTGGCGCCTTGAAACTTAAAACATATGTTTTATAAGGTTGTCACTTTTCATCAAAGTATTTTTTTTCAAACTACTGCCTCCATCTATACGTCACGTCTGCTAATTTTGGGACCGCCCACGAAGATTAGAATATATTTCGACCAACCATATCTGAACTTTGGATATGTTATACAAGACAATATGATTTAACATCACAAATTGCTTAAAAAAAATCAAAGATATATTTTTTAAAATATTCGTGAATAAATAACTTTTCGGCATATGAACGTTGAATATCGATGTGCTCACTTTCAGTGAATTCCAAATACACATTTATTCCAAAAACGACTAAAATCGAATTTACATTTTTATGAATGACTGTAATTTTTAGTCATTTCTACCTACATAATTCCCTGGGTGTACCTAATATTATTTAAAACCAAATGGGGAATTTTACGGTTTAAAATGGGAAACAAGTGTCTAAAACTTGTTAGGCAACACGAACATGGGATATAATAAAACAAAATAAAACTTAAAGCATCGGCATGGCTGCCAATGATGGCGGATGAAGAGGATGATGATTTTGTTGTTTGTAGTTGTGTGAAAAGAAAGATGATAATGATGATGAAGACGACGCAAACAACAACGTTGATACCGACGATTTTTTAAATCGATTCAAACTAGGAGAACAACAAACGAATAGTTTTACTCCCGTTTTCCTGTTTTCCAGTTTTTTTTTATTTTGTGCAAGTTTTTCACAGGGAGCCTTGCAAAATTGTTTAAGCATGCAGAGACTTGACAATGACTTGGCGCATCTAAAACAAAAACAACACAGACACACACACACACTCACGTAATATGCAACAACAACAATAACAACACATTTTACTAACAACAACAATGCGCCATTACAATAGCAAAATAGTAAAACAACAAAAACGTTCGTTCTCCTCGCACCACACACAATACGAATGAAAAAAAACTAAAGAACAGTTTTTTTACACGAAAAACACGAACGAACACACGATTGCAAAGAACTGTTTTTTTTTTTTTGCAACGACACGAACGCGTAAAGTTTTGATTCTTTTTTATTTTCGTATATATTATCGTTGTCGTCGAACAACGACCTGAAACGTACGCGGTAATTTTGATGAATGCGACGCATATCATCAAGTTTTAAACAATTTTGTAAAGAAATAATATGAAAACCAACAAAAACAGCAACAAAAATATATAAAACAAAAACAACAAGAAGAAAGAATGCAAAAAAACAACAGAAACAAATACATAATAACCACAAACACCAACAACAACAAATTCGAGTTCAAAGCTCTCTTGCACATAAAAACCTTCATACAAAAATAACAACAACACAGAAATAAACTTCCCTATGGGGTTTGAGTTTTTTTTTTTTGCAAAACATGGTTTATTTTGCGTTATGTATTGAGATCTTTCTTTAAGCATTCTTTTTTAAATTTTTGTCCATTAGTCAATGCAAAATCATAAAAATGCAATTTTACTCTTAAAATAAAAAAAAAAATTCACTCACCTATACTAATGCAAATTTGCAATATGCAATTCTCTCTCTCTCTGTCTCTGTTTATGTTTAGTAAGCTTGCACTCTTTTTAATCTGCAATACAGGAATGCCAAATATGATACAATTGTACCTTTTTTTTTTGTTGCACATTTTGACCTTCGTTTGTACCGTGTTACAATCGCAGATTTTAATGTACTCAGGATATGTTGGAAGGGAGCAAAAAAAAGATACAAGTTATTTTTTTAGCTGCCCATTCTCAGATTTAAGGGTTAAAAAGAAGGATTACGAATTTCTTCGTTTTTGTACGAAAGCTTGTTTTTAATTTACTAAAACTAGATTTATTTTAAGTGCTCAAGAAAATAGATTTGATACCCATATTGTCTAAATAGTAGACCCAGAAATACAACTAAATAAAATACAATCGCCCATGTCCCTACTTTAGAACGTTTTGCAATTAGAACGAATTTGTGAAATCACACGAAATTGAAATTTGGTGTTCTCAACTCCTAATAATAATAATAATTCTTTTAAACTTTTTTCTTAAATTTTTGTAAGTTAAACTTGCTATATACAAACTGTTTTATATTGTTAGAAAATAGGATATTTAAGGTTTTATAGTTTTAAGTGACATAATGAAGTTGATTGTTAATGTTGGTCTACCAACTATATATGGCCCGAAGGGCTCGGTTGGTTTTTTGAAATAAATTAAATTAAAAGCTTTCGAAAACTCGAATTTTTTTCGAAATTATTATCGAAGTGCCAAAAACATATGGTTTTATGGAAAAAAAACATATGGAAAGTAAAATAATTTTAAGAAATGCTTCTAACATTGTTGTCAATTTGTTTGAGTGTTTTCTAGAATATCAAAACAAAAAAAATGTTTTTTTAAAACAGTTTTTTAGAGTATAAACAATACAGCCAAAAATACAATAAAATCAGAAATAAGTAAAAAAAGTTCTAAATTTTTAATATTAAGCACCATTTTTGAACCTAAATTGAAATTTATTAGAAAAAAGGACATTCGTTTTACTTTCGACCAGGCTTTTTTACACGAATTAAAACGAATTAAAAATTGGGAAAAACGTTCTGATTTAATCGCCAGAACACCGAAAAATTCTAAAATTTTCACTTTCGCTCTGATTTAAAAGCCGTAACAGGGGTGTTAGTTTTTTACATTTTTCGCTGTTTTCTAGATATCCAGGTGGAAATAAGCCAAAAATTAAATGTGGCTTATGAAGTTTTTAAATAAAACTAAAATTTCATAATAAAACGCCAGATTTAATGTTACTCAAACACACATTTTTTTTTTAATAACAAATATATTTGAAATCTATTTGCATAACTTGTACACCATTGAATGTGTCTTCAAAAAACCTATCATTTGATACCAAATTTGTCTATAGTTACTTTTAATAGAACGAAATAAACCAAGAAAAATGGTCTAATTAGTAAACAAAAAAGCACGGGTCTATTAAATTTGTATTCTCTACAACATATACGAAGTTTATTAAGATCTGAAGGTCCGGGTCGGGATAGCGCCCTTGTAAGTGGAATATTCCAAATCCATATACATCAGCTTATAGGCCAACTCTTGGTCAAAAGTAACCAGTTACTAACTTCTTATTACCAAACTTATTACCGGGTAATAAAAAGTTTTGCTGGATTATTTAAAAAATAACCAGAGTTAAAATTTAGCTGCTAATATTTTCATACAAATTTGACATTTATAACTAGGGCAACCAAAAAACAGCTCTAAAAACAATGTTTAAGCGCTTAAAAAAGCCCGAAAAACAGTAAAATAAGCCGTTTAAATATAAAAGAAACAGTTGTGAAATAGAGACGAAGGAGATTAGAAAAATAAACAAAAATCTAAAAATAGAATATTTGTGTTAGTGTTGTCACTTCTAAGTATTATATACAATAACAGAAAAGCTAATAGGAAAGAAAACTACAATTTAGCTGTATTACATTCGAGGCCATACTTGGGTGTGATCGTTAAACGGTCATGACTTGGTATTGTTACGTTGGTAATGTAAGAAGAGCGCAGGTTTGATTCTTACAGCCGCAGGTTGTTGAAAAATTTATCATATAGAGACAATCTGACAATCATAAGACACAAATAATAATACAATTTAAATAGAAAATCACTGATGACGCCTGTCCCTGAAAAGAGGCAGAAACTAGTCTAGTCTGATTTAAAAATTAATAGTGTTTATAATTTTTAGAGAAAAACGTTTATTCTTCTGCTTAACCTCAACATTTCTAAACTGTTAAATTCTATAATTTGTTATCAAAATCTTTACTACAAATAAAATTTGTGTAAAATTTGTTTCTTGAAGCTTCGTCAGCCACAGTACAATACAATACAAAAATAATTTTTCTTAAGCGTCATACTTCAAATTGGTTTATCAAAATTTTTTTTTGATAAACCAACACGATAAATAACATTAAATTTTCAACTTTAAATTAAAAATAAAGTACTTTAGAATATCGAGCAATAAAGCTCTATTTCAAAAAAAAATAGCTAAAATAAGTTTAATTTTTAAAGAAATAAGTAAAAAAAAGTAGCTAATAAAGGGTGTCCCAAGAAGAGCGCAATTTTTAAATTTTAAATAAAACACAGATATTTAAAAAAAACTCGTGAAACTTTATTATATCGTAAAGTAGACAGAATCAGGTTATGTATGGAACAATATATCGTGCAGATGGCCGCCGCGGCTTTGCTGGCATGCACGCGATCTTTTAATGAAATTTTCAATGACAGTTTTGCATGAATGCTGCGGTATTTCATTAATGCAGCGTCCAATTTCCTCTTTTAAGGCTTGAGTCGTCGTCGGCTTATTCGCGTAAACCATCGACTTCAAAAAACCCCAAAGAAAAAAATCTAATGGTGTTAAATCGCACGATCTAGGCGGCCAATTCTGATCTCCAAAACGCGAAATAACACGACCGGGAAATGACTGATGCAGCAATTGAATTGTTTCTCTGGCTGTATGACATTTCATAAAAAAAAGGTCCAATGATTCCTCCAGCCCAAAAACCACACCACACAGTGACACGTTGAGGATGCATTTGCTTCTCGTGAATCACTCGATGATTTTCCTCACCCTAAATGCGACAATTCTGCCTATTGACGAAGCCATCAAGATGAAAATGGGCCTCGTCACTGAAGATGATTTTTGCGAACTGTAGCCGCAAAACTTTCACCATTTTGGTAAAACAACTTCACAATGAGAATGCGTTGTTCATTCGTGTAGCGCTCCATTTTTACTAACCTCGTACCTTCTACTAGCAAACAATAACAATTGTTCAAATGTCAAACAATGACACTTCGAATGTTGCCAGATTTAAAAATTGCGTTCTTCTTGGGACACCCTTTATTAACAATATAAGCTGAAATAATATTAAAAATTAAGGACAAAAAAGCTTTAACAAATATTGCTTAAAATTCTTATAATTTCATAATCAGAACTTGTATTTAGTCTAAATAGTTATATCCTCTCAAATAAATACAAGCTCAAGCTTATATTTAGTTGCCCCATTCATAACTATATTAAATCACTTAACTTTGATCATTTTATGATAAGTCAGCAGGAATTTGTGTCGTATAGAATAATATTCCTTGAAAGCTTAACTTTGATTGCATCAACTTTTTTATAACAAATAAGTTGCGGAGGATACGAAAAGTGATCGGATAAATTTTCTATATACACTGAGAGAGTTATCAGCATGATATTAATGAATTTTTGCATTAGATCTATGAAATGTCACCGGAATTTGTCCATTGAAACTTTTCATAAAGCTTATGCAGTTTTTCATAAAATTTAATGAAATATTTCATTTTATGTATTAAAAATTTTATATGACTAATGAAAAAGTTTCTTTAAAACTATGAAACTTTTCATAAAGTTTAAGAAATTTTTCATTCATATTGTGAAGAAAACTTTATTAGGTTAGGGAAAAATTTCATTAAAACTTTTCCAAGAAGTTCTCTGTGTGTAAAAAGTTTAGTACCGTAAGAGTTGAAAAAGTACAATTTTTATTCTGATTGGTACAAATGTTAAAACCCCATTTTCCATCCCTGGCTTACACTCTTTATATTCTGCAATGTAATTTTTTATCTCTTGTTGCCACTAAAAATGCAGTTATGCGCATAATAATGTATGTTGTTTTGTATTCTCCTTTTGTTTTCTCAGTCCTATGTATTGGTTATTTACACCTTTACTAACACATATGCATTTGTAAATAAAGCTTAGGGGTCTTTTATCAAAGGGGACATTATCGTTTTGTTTTTTTATATTTTACCTTATATACATTTAGCTGTTTCCCGTAAAGCTATACATACATAAGTCATACTTTATTAATCCCTACCTTTAACCATATTATGTGTAGAAAAATATATATATTTTTTTTAATGTAAAGTTAATCTCTTAACTAATTAGGGTATTAGGCTGAGAAAACATTAGTTATGTTTACCTGTGCTTTAAAAAATAAAATGAAAAACAAAAAATATTCCTGTTTTGTATGTGTTAGGTAAGGTCAGGTTTATTATGGTTGAATATAACTAATACATGCTGCGTTTTTTGGTAACGCTGTCGTGTGGTGGTCGGTCATGCACAAAATGCATACATTTGTCGTATATTGAGCTGTTGAAATATTTGGAATTTTTGAAAGTTTGTCCTTTTCTATACATAAATTAGTATAGCGCAATGTGTATTACACTGAACAACGAATTTTGACATGGTTTAAATGGTTCCCATGTGAAATGAAAGTTAAATACACCTGCAATATTATTGCACAACTTCTTGTTTTTCTTCTTTATGCTATAACCATATTTGGTGTCAGATTAAAGAATAAAATCGGAACTTTGCACAATAATATTAGACAAACAAATCACTTTTGTCCTTTATAAAATGGGCTCTGGTTTTTATTAACCCTTTCACTACTCTTGTACACTACAGTGTACACACGCAGATAAAAAATATAGTTGCAATATGATTGCGGCCACAAAACTATGTTTCCTACTGCAATAAATGGTTGTTTAAATTAAAGTATTATTGTATCAATCATATTTCGCTAATAATATGGTTGCTTTTATCATGTTATAGTTAAAATTTCTCTTTTTTTCAGTTATCATATTATTGTATTGTCTACTATCATACTATAGTATTTATTATCATATTCCTCTAACCAACTGTAGCCATATTAGAGTTGCGCCAACTATAAAATGATCAGTCGGTTTTTTTATGAACGTCTTTGCTCTTTTAGTTTCATTCTTGTTTGAGATTTTGTGCAAAGAAGTTGTGAGAAACAATCAGCCCCAACAAATTAAATAATATTAAACAAAAAGACATTAAAAATGGACAAACGACGTAGTGGTGTTAATTGAAGTGGTGATCTGTTTTGCAAAATAAAGGAATAACTTTGTAGTCCCAAAAATATTGTTAATGAAAAAAAAATGTGAAAGAGAAATTCAAACAAAATGCACGTGCTTTTAAGTATGTAGTACGAAATAATCATAATATGTTTGCAATAATCATAACATGGTAATAAATAATGACGAAATTTCATTCCATGATCATTATATGATAACTAGGATCATAATATGGTTATAATGCAATTATTATGATCGCTGCAAACATGGTTTGATCATTATAAATGTATTGTGAAATTGTATTCTTAACAATATTTTTATGCGTGCTTTATTCTGTCTAGCTTGTATAGCTGACACAATATTTCACAGAGCTTATTTTTCAGCGCAAAGACAATTTGATTACTTAAATTATTTTAAGCCTAAGCTTATTTAAATATGTGATTTATTAAATAAATATACTATTAAAATACACGCATATCATTTTAATCTAGCTTCAACGGAATGCTGTAGCGCTCATATTATGATAATTCATACAAATTTCCGGAACCATAATATGATAATATTGGGATATATTTGGAACCATAATATGGCAATCTAATTATCATATTATGATACAGAAGTAGATAAGATTATGGTTGCCACAACCAAAGTAACATGGTTGTCGCAATCATAAATTCGAAGATGTAATGTGCTCTTCAAAAATGGTTCCCTCAACCGTGTTTTTCTTTGCGTGTATATTTTTAAAAAACGATAAAACCTTTAATAATGCAACAAAACTTAATATTTTTGTTAAAATATGTTCATTAGGATCTTGGCCCTATTTCTTCAATCAGCCTTTATCTCCTAAAAAAAGGGGCGTTTGATGTACGAGTATCTCCAAAAACTAACAAAGATATAATCACGAAATTTGGTACGTAGGTAGTTTCATTTCATGATCAAAACAACCCCAAACAAAACATTTTTGGTTATTTGTATGTTTGAGTGGTAGAAAAAGGTTTCAATGAATGGTTTCATTGACGCAATGAAAATTTCATAAAGTTTATGAAAAGTTGTTCATTAATCCTAACATAAATGTTATAGAAGTTTCACGATTTAATGAATAAAATTCATAGTTTGTATGAAATATTTTCATTATTTTAATTTTTCTACCAGTTACTTCCAACTAACAAGGGGTTTACTCCGATCTTAATGAAATACTCTTGATGTTCTGGGCATGAAAATACAGTGTGATGTCCGCTGGATTAAGCATGTATTTCAAGTGTCGAAAGAAGCATTCAAGTGCCTTGGTTTTCTGAAACGGTGCAAGACTTACTTCACTCCATCCGATCTCCTTACTATTTATACCAGCTATATCCGGCCGAAAATGGAATACAACTCTCATATATGGGCAGGGGCTTCAGTGTATATTCTGAAGCTTCTGGACCGTGTTCAGGGGAGTGCGGTGAAGCTTATCAATGACAGTAGTGTATCCAACTCTATTGATTCATTGGAGCATCGTCGGAATGTGGGTTGTGTGACACTTTTCTATCGATATTACCATGGGAGGTGCTCATCTGAGATAAGTGAACTTATTCCTCGAGCCCGAGTTTTTATTCGTAATACTCGCTTATCTAGTAGAGCACATCCGTTTGTAGTAGATTGTCCTGTGTTTCGCACAACGCATTACAGAGAAAATTCGTTTTTCAGTCGAACAATTCGTATGTTGAACAAACTTCCAGCAGAAGTCTTCCCTGTTACTTACAATTTAGAAGAATTTAAATCAAATATCCACAAGCACTACTCCCTCTTTCCTCCTTCCCATACCCTATTTTTCTGATCAATACAATGCACTGCATGAGTAGGGGGCATCCCCTGAGTATTGGTTAAATTAATAAAAAAAAAAAAATTGGATATGTGATAAATACATTTTTAACTGAGATCGTATTTGTTGGTTTTATTGATTTATTTTCTTCAAATGACACTTAGTTACTAAAATTTATTTTTTACATATTCTTCATACATTGTTTTATGTTAAACAAATAAAAAAAATTAATTCCGTTAAACTAAAACAACAAAAAAATCAATAATAATAGATGTATTCAAAATGCAGGTGTTCAAAACATTTGCAACTCTCATTATTCTTACTCTTAACGAAACAAATACTAGGATATAACGGTAAATGCATTCCTTTTTAATATGAGACTCATTCCGTTACATTTTTGTAAAAACTGGCAGGAAATAAATACAATTCTGATTTTAAACCAAAAGTTTAAATGATTTTCAAAATGGACTTTCCCAAAAAGAAATTTCTATAAAGTACTCCGTTCCAAAATCAACGATTTGCCGCATTGTTAATAGTGGTAACATCCACAAAACTCATAAAGGTGGAAGACCCCGTATTACAACTGTAAGAGAAGATCGGAAAATCAAGAACTTTTTACGAAATATCCCAAAGCAGTTCCCAGAGAAGCTAAAACTGAACTTTTAATAGATGCCAGTCTTCCCACCATTAAAAGAAGAGCCCGAGCATATGGTCTTAGAAGTTATAGATGTACAAAAAAAACCGTTTGTGTTGGAAAAAAACCGAAAAGCTCGGCTTTACTTTGCACGCACCCATTTGAACTGGACTCAATCAATAGCAATGGAAAAATGTGTTGTGGTCAGATGAGTCTAAATTCAACCTCCGGGGATCAGATGGAATAGCCAATGTTCGAAGACCACGAGGCGAAAAGTTTAATCCCAGATACACAACTGCCACAGTGAAGCACGGAGGTGGAAACATTATGGTGTAGGGTTGTTTTTCGGGAAATGGGATTGGCTCAATTCACCGCATTACCAGCACAATGACGGCCACAATCTATAGAGATCTTTTGAGTTCAGTTATGCTGCCGTATGCTGAATGGGAAATGCCACTCTCATGGACCTCCCAGCACGACAACGACCCAAAACACACGGCGGGGGTTGTAAAAGTTTGGCTGCAGGAAAATGAAATTAATATCATGTCGTGGCCTGCTCAACTTCCCGATCTCAATCCGATTGAGAAAATGTGGATGATTGTAAATATCGGCAATCGGCAATAAAGTATTCCGAAATGGTGATGAACTTTTCGTCGAGTTGGAGAAGCAGTGGAATGAAATTTCTGACGATTATATTAAAAAGTTCATTGCCTCAATGCCTAAGAGGTGTTCAGAAGTTATAAAAAATAATGGCTACGCTACAAAATACTGAGCGTTAAAACAATTGTTTGTATTTCCTGTTAATTACTTTAAGAGTTGCAAATGTTTTGAACACTGCACTTTCGACTTATTTTGTTAAAATTACTTTTATTTTTAAGAAGCTATGAATAATTTTTTTGTATTTGTAAAATAATATGCTATAACTGAATTTAATAAAAAAAACAAAAACTTATACCACAAATCTTTTTGACACCACTGTAGGTACCGGAAGTTTATGCAAATGCATGTTTTTTCTTTAAATGTTAGAACATTTACTCCATTTTTCCTTTTTTTAGGCATATTTCGAATTTCACAGAAATTTTAAATGAAAGAGCTTTTGGAAACTCATTAGCTGGTATACGAAATATGTCCGATGACTTTCAAGTATTTTAGTTATTCAACAAAAGGTGTATCTAACTTGATGGTTACACGATCAAGTTTTGCCTATCAAGTTTTAATACACTCACACTTTTTTACCAATACACTCACACTTCTTAAAATTGAAACGGACTTGCTTCAGATTTCTCTTTCAAGTGGAGTGTATCAATTTACGTTCAAGAAACCAGCTGATTACAAACCTTGCGTGCAGCCTACGTCACAGCTGTCAATTTTTACATATTTTGACAAACAGTATATGTAAAAGATTATCAAGAAAATCTTGATCGTGTACCTGCAGGGTAAGGGATATTAAAACTTGCCTTTGGATAAAGAATAATAGTTGGATTAAGCTAAACAAATATTTATATTAATGACTATTAAATTTAATCGAGGGGTGTCTGAACTTTTTTCTTCATTCGTAATTGTTCGGCTTTTATGCGACTTTTTTCGAAGAGGTTTTTAAATATTTTAAATAAATGGCAACCCTAATGCACTACATAGGCAATATTGGTATCAAAATTTTTGTTTTCTTAAGCTATAAAAACTGCCTTCAAACAAATCCGAATCTGTATTTCCAGACATGTTTGAATACAAAAATGTAATAACTTGAAACCCACCTTTTAGCCCTTAAACGTGAGATAGGCCACTAAAGAAAATACGTGTCCCTTATTTTTTATTTTTTTTTTCTTCTTTATTACATATACAAATTTTATTAAGATCGGAGAGAACCCATCGGGAGACTTCCGTGTAAGTGCAGTTTTATAATATGATGCTTTTTATACTTACAAAATTTCATTTGGTCCATAAAATATTTATTTCTTAACATTTTTTACTGGTCGACTGGATTTCTAAAAATATTAGATTTTTTTTTTTTAGGTAATTTTAAAAAATAGGGTTTCAGAAGTTATTAAAATTAAATAAGTTAAATAAGGCAACCAAAAATAGTGCAAAAAAATTTTAATTTATAAAATAAAAATAGCAAAATTGGGGTAAAAATATTCTACACCTTCTTATGATTTTCGGTGACGCGAAATGAAACATGTAAGGACCTGTCAGTAGATAAAGTCTGCTTTAATGAAGCGGACAGAAAAGTTTTTTGATTAATAAATAAACATTGCACGGTTTTTTGTTTAACAAAAAACAAATGATCTTGAACTTGAATAATCTTGCTCACATCATAATTTATGATAAAAGATCGAAAAATAAACTTTTGGTTTTAATTTTTTAAAATTTAAAAGAAAAACATTTAATAGCAAAAATGTTACTAAAAAATAACATTACATTAAAAATTAGTATAAAAATAGTACAGTCAGATTGGAAACTGTTTCACTAATTTTTATACAAACTTTTTTTTTGAGTGTAGGTTTTTAAAAACAAATTATGGAATTTTTGCACAGTTTTCAAAAAGTCCATATAATTTTTGCATTTAAATTGTTTTATTTGCTTTTCTGATTTTATGTTGCAAAATAACAAAAAAAAACTCCGTTCAGTAAAACTAAACAGCGAATGTGCCTTGGGAAAACAGCTTTTTGAATAAAATTCACGTTCACTTTTTTCAACTTTTGTGACTGTCATACTCTTTATCTGTTAAGCGAAACATGCACTCAAATAAAAAAGTTTGGAAAAGTTACAGAAAAATCTGTATTTATTTATTTTAACCAAAAATAAGCGCATAAATAAAGTTCAAAATTTGTCCCTATCTTGTGTCTAGATCAAATAATTTTTAGCTTAAAAACAAAAAAATATATTATAAGTAATTTTTTTTGCTTATTTTAGGTTTCCAAAACCTAGTTAAATTAGCTAACCCAAATTAGTAAAAATTTGTAATTTAGTAATTTGTTAAATATGAATAGCAAAAAATTTTACTAAAAACCAGCTTTATACTAAAAATTAGTAAAAAAAAATAGTAAAGTGAGATTGAAAACTTTTTACTAATTTTTATACTAACTTTTTTTTTTGAATATATCTCAAACTGTCAAACCATGAATTTATATGTTAGGTGGTGACACGCCAATAAAGTACATTGGAACATTGCGAAATACCAAAAGGAAGTTGAAAGACCCAAACATACCGTTCCAAATAAAATGAACAAAAAAAAAAGTTAGCTTGTATCAACCGGTTTTTAAAAAAATAGAAATATAAATATAATATATACCCTAAAATTTTGCACTTCGACGAGTTAAAGTGTTGTTAACCCAAACATAGTGGGGGGGGGGGGGGGGGGGAGCACTTGTGAGTACATGTAAGTACTTTATACACCTAAAGATTCAGAGCGAAAAATTTATTTTATTTGAAGTATACTTTTCTTAAGGCATCAGAATCAATCTCCGACATCAGGCATTCGAGCTATATTAACGGGAAAAGTGTCGTTTTTAATCAAAATGTTCCGATGATTATATTTTTCTGCCTGGGTTGTTTTTGTATTTTTATTTGAATATTTCAACCATTTTAAAAACTGAGAAAAAAAATTGTGTCTATTGTTTATAATAAAATATTCGATTTTATAAATATAGGAATATTTTTCAAACGTAATAAACGTGGAATTTACGATGAAACGAAAGAATTATTTTAAAACTGCGGCAACAATTTTTATTTTCCGCACCCGCAAAATACGCTTTGTGTACTTATACAGTGTATAATATACACCAAATACAAACAAGGTTGTCAACTCTTGAAGTGAAAAAAAATTGCTAGATTGCTTAGAAAAAATGGCTAGAAATGGCTAAATTCGGAAAATGATACTAAATCTCAATCGTATAATTTTCCGGTACGAAAACGATTAAATTATTATTAATATTAAGTATTAACATGAATTTGATGTAAGTTCTCTTAAAATTTAAATGTTTTCCTAATTTTAAAATATATTTCGTAAAATTTTTTAATAAAAAACATCGAATTTCAAAATTAAATTTGAAAATTACTTGTCAAAAAACAAAAATTTTGTAACAAAATTTTGAAAATTATAAAAATTTAAAGAATTTGTATGAAATTAACTGCGAAGCATGTGGGAAATAATGCCTAGGGAAGAGTTTAATGTCTAAATCTTCCGGCTATTTTTTATGGCTAAATAAAAATGAAATGGCTAGATCCAGCCGTAAAATGGCTAAATTGGCAAACCTGAGTACGAAGTGTATAATGAATACCCCAATATAAAAATACACAATAAAAAATGATTTATACTACATTTCCACTGAATATATTTTATGGAAATAAAACAGGTTAGAAACCATTCTAAACATTCTTTCTAACCAAAACACAAGTTTTGCTCAAAACACGTAATGGAAACATAGTATTAGTGTAGAAAAAGAAAAAGCTTTTCGTTTATTTCCATACAAATTGTCATATAAAAAGCGTCGAGCGATGCACTTGTGAAATAGGATCAAGATAAATGTATATAGGTAGTGTTACTAGAACAACAAATACAACAAACAACTACAAAAACAACAGGCATTTTGTTGTTGCGTACAGTACAAAGAAATGTCAAAACCAGCTAAGAAATGTCAAAACCAGGTAAGAGGAATAGTGTTGCAGTCAAGATATATTTATAAGGTAGTCTTAGTAGCCCAGCTGTTTATCTTCCTCTTACCTGGTTTTGACATTTCTTACATGGTTTTGACAGTACAAAGACTGCATCTTGAGTATTTTGAAATGTCAAAACCCTGTTGTTTTTGTATTGTTTGTTGTAGTTGTTGTTCTAGTAAGACTACCTATATAAATATATCTTGGTTGCAGTGTTTTAACTATATTTTGTAAACAAACAACATATGATGAGTAAAACTAACAGAGATATTCTATGGCTCATTTATTCTTTTAATGTACTAGAAAATGTACAATTATAATATAAACCAACTTAATATATTTGAATCCCAAATTTTCATTCAAATATACCATTTTAATATTGTTTTTAAATGATTTATATGTTAATATGCGAAAAAGATAAAGGAGAAGGAATAAACGGCTAAGGCCGTCTTTACACTAAAATAAATAAGACAGCGTTTCCAGTCACTGTCGAACCACAGACTAAACAGACACGACACAAGTGAAAGATGCCATAATTGTTTATAAAAACCGTATTTCTTTTTAAATAACTCTTGTTCTGAATGCCGTGTGAAAACGGTTGAGATAAGTAAGAACGTTGAAATGCCCTTTATTTATTATATACACTATATTGTGTATATATTTCTTTCATTCTAACACGATATTTTGAATGTACAGTAATTTTGAGAAAATTCGTCAGTGCTGCCAGACTTTAAAATTTTTGTGTTCGGTCTGGTCATTTTATGCGCTTTTCTCTCACAGCGAAAATTGTTGTACGATATGCTCGTATTCTGGGCCGACAAATAATAAATATAAAGATATATCACAATAAACATTTAAAATTGTATCATTGTATTTAAAACTATTTAAAAGAGATACAATTGTGATACGAGAAGCGCTGCCAACCTTGACGATTTGTCTCCATTTTGACGATTTTTGAAGTGAAATATGATAAGACGGCCGTTTGACGATTTAATTTAGTTTTATAATTTAAATGTAATTAAAAAGATTTTATCTTGTTGTATGTGATATCCGCATAAAATAAATAAATAAATAATATAATTCATTTGGCTTAAAACTCACTGATGAAGGAGTTATTTTCCACGTTTTCGATTCTTATTAATTCAATAGTTTTCTTCAATATAATTTTTTGTATGCTCAAATTTTAATAAATAATAATAAAGAACATCAAAATGGTGAAATTATTACAAATCATTACAAGTAAACTTTCACCTATATTTATACAAATAAGTTTTGAAAATGATTATTTTTGAAGATTTCTCATTCTCAGTATGACGATTTTGACGACTTTATCCATTAAAATTGACAATTTCTATACAAATTAAGTTGGCAGCACCTGCCACGAGTAAAAAGAAGAAATTAATGATTGAACTAGAAGAGCGAATAATGATGAACTGGGCCATATCGTTCAATTGACAGTAAAGCTAAACGTGAGGAGATAAAATCATGGGCTGTTAGGAATAAGATATCTCAAAACGCTTTAGGAGATTTGGTGCATACGTTAAAGAGGGTAGGAGTGAAAGATTTGCCGTTATCGGCCAAAACGGTTTTAGGTACAAGTGGGAAAAGAATTCATATTAACACCATTCCATTCATTAAGTCCTGGGGGGTTACCGCGTAACTCGAAACGAAAATCAAAATTTTTCGAAAAGAACTTCCGAATCGAAAGTAAATGCGTACTGTGTAATTCATTCGGAACGACTACAGAGTTGTATTCATAATAAAGAGGGAACAAACTGAAGAAAACGTGGCAACACTATTATCAAATGTCAAAATTACAAAAATTCCCAAAACAAACAAAATTTGAAATCAAAAAAGATTTCAAGAGACTAACTAAAAAAAAAAAGAAATTGTTTTTACGTTTTAAAACATAAAAATGGATTGCGTTTATTTGTGGTTTGATGAAGATGACGATAATTCCTCTTCAATTGATAGCAAATTGGACGTTTGCTGTTACAATTGAGTAAGAGAACAGTATCTGCTTGGACCACCTCCGGTTCCAGAAATTCTGCTTAAGTTACGACGGCATTTAGCTTTTACATGAGTCTTCTAATCGGCCCAAACCTATTGGAAAAATATGTTTTAAAATATATTATTAAAAACGCTCATTACACAAACTTACTTTTTTCCAGCCATTGACATCATTCGGGTGGTCCGAAATTAATTTAATTTATTTGAGATCATTATAAGGACAATAAGAATAAAATTCTTTTACAGTCCAAAAAGTATTACATAATGTGCGTCATAATAATAATATTTAGTTAGAATAACATAGTTTATAAAAAGTCATAATAAGTTTGAACAAATAGGTAATTTTGAAATAAAAATTAAATAATAAAAAAAAAATATAAAAAAAATAAAAAGCATTCAAATCCGAACACAACTTTTGCCACAAATTATTTGACTTATTCTTAGCATCTGGGACTTTTAGATGCCCTTTTGCCAAGTCTGAATGCTTGACCATGAAGTCGACCACTACCTCATATTGTTTTTTATTTGTGTATAAATTTCTTTTTGGGGCTTGCCTTTATAAATTGAAAACACAAATATTATTACATTTAATATAACATGTTTATTGGGTAATTTAATAAATATTTTTGTATAAATAAACAATATTATTAAGTTTTCTTTATTTGTTAATCATTTTTTATTTTTTAAATGTGTAAATACTTACATTTTTAATATTTTTTCAATTGTCACTAGCAAAATAGCTTCGAACAATTTCCGAACGTTTTTATCGCAGAAACAGTTCATCTTCGTAATAAAGAGTTGCATTTTCGAAAGGGATTTTTTTGTTCGAAAAGGGAGAAAAAAATGTCCGTACTTTCGAGAAAAAAAGTACGAAAATCGTATTACGCGGTACAATTTGTTCGTATTCGTAAATTTTTCTTTTCGAATCGAGTTACGCGGTAACCCCCCTGGTTCACACACGGTAAGTGTGAACCGGCACTAAGTAGTTTAATTGAACTAGCTCGTACACGAACTGCACAAGTCTACTGTTTTCACTTTAGACTTGGTCAATCTAGTTCGTTTGAGGGATCGCTCTTCCTAGTTCAATTGATCTGAATGAACTAGGTCGCTCTTCTAGTTCAATCGCTCGTTTTAGATCGCTTGTTTGATCATTTGTGAGCGAACTACTCATTATTGATACTTATTTTCCACTGTTATTAATTAATAACGATATAAACTAGAAATAACTTGAAATTTTAAATATATATATATATATATATATATATATATATATATATAAAAAACTGTTTTAGTGCTAATAAAGATATATGAGTTTGATAAAAAAAAAACATTTTTTATGCATATCTTTCATTTGGATTTCAAATAAACTAGGTACCTTTTGGAAAAAACTATTAAAACGTGATAAAATTGTTCCATGAATAAAATGAACGAAATTAAAGATTGAACTAGAAGAGCGATTAATGATGAACTGGGTCATATCGTTCAATTGAGTGAGTAGTTCAATTGAACTAGTTCGTACACGAACTACACAAGTCTACTGTTTTCACTTGTTTTTCGATTTTCAGTCTGAGCTAACGTGCGTGTGCGAAGTAAAACAATTTAAGAACATTTTATTTAATAGTTAAAAGAAAAACATGGCATCTATATTAAGAACCGGCAAATTCTTAAGATATTTTGCTGGATTTACACGTAATGTAGTGGTCAATAGTGTACGCGATACAGAATCCAGTTCTCTATTACAAAATACATCATGCATGTGCACACAATTTCATTAGTAAGTTACGCCGGGAGGTGCTCCGGCAGAAAAAAAATGTAAAAAACTAACAAGAAAAGCTTACGCAATATAATGTTAAAATTTTGAAATAAAACTATAAAATATTAAAAGAATCATAACATTTTTAATGCAAAATAGTAAAGATTTTTAAATTACCTAGCACTATTAACTTTGTGTTAAAGTTTTAGCCTGAAATAAATTGAAATGTGAAAAAATTGTTTTCCGATGACATAACCTCAAACTGACTCACTATTTTCATTATTGTTTTTTTTTTTTTTCCTTTAATTTTTAGTGGCTTTGCTAATGGAGCTGCTGCCCCCAAAGCAGACTTATCTTTAGAGACACAATTAAAACGTTTAGATAAAGATGTTAGACGTATTGGCCGTATTTCAAGACGTGACATTGAAGATGTTTTGGAAGAAATTCGTGTTACACGTTCAGCTACCAGTTCTCAATCGTTGTTGGTCATCAGATGTTGTGGCAATTTGGTACCCGAAGAAATGCCCGAAGTTCGTACAGCTTTGGTGCAAGAAATCTGGAAGACCTTGAATGCTTTAAATGTCCCTATGGATATATCTCATTACAATGCCTTATTGCGTGTGTATTTGGAAAATGAACATCAATTTTCACCCACTGATTTTCTAGCTGAAATCGAATCAAAGTCAATTGAACCAAATCGTGTTACTTATCAACGTCTTATAGCCCGCTATTGTCAACAGGGTGATATTGATGGTGCTACTAGAATTTTGGAATATATGAGAGCTAAAAGTTTGCCAGTTAATGAGGCCGTTTTTAATTCATTGATTTTGGGTCATTCACAGGTGAGTTATAACATTGAGGATTTACTAAAGGAGTGAAACTCACAATGTGTTTGGAATAATTTTCTAAGAGCAATCTGTTGAAAATTTCAAATTTTTATTGATTAATCGCAATGCAATGTATTTGTATATTAATTCGCTATAAGTCGAATAAAACAAATATCAAGTTCATTTTTAATTATTGATGTCTTAATTAAAATCCATTTATCTGTCTAATATATAATCTGCCCTCATTCATTTCAAAATTACATTATAGTTCGAAAATCTTCTATATATATAAAAATAAGTTGCATTGTGTTCGATGTTCTCTGAAATGCGTGAACCAATTTTGTTTCTGAAAAATTTTACCTCTTAATATTGAGTAATATATATAAAAATGGAGCGTATTTTTTGTGCGTAAGCTTAAAACTTGAAAACGGCTGGACCAACTTGAATACTTCCTTCAGCGAGTTTGTTCGTAATTGCTCCGTGAAGGTTTTGGAAAAAAGAAAAATCGAAAATTTTAAATGGACGGGGCACCTCCCATATAACGTAAATTTTCAACTCTTAATATCTGGAGTACTATGATAGCAAGAATCCTAAAACTTGGCAGGAGCACATAATTTACTATTATGAATAGCCATTGGCGGGTTTGGACCGGTGGTCACCTCCTATACAAAGTGAATTTTTACCATATCAAGGGTACTGCAAAAGTCAGAGCCTCATAACATTCTACCAGTACATATGTTACTAATGTGAAGGATTGTTTCAAAAATGGCCGGGATTGGATGGTGGGCGTGACACCTCCCATGCAAAGTATCCGTGTTAAAAATAGGCTGGATCGTTCCAATGGGTGTGCTACCTGTAATACAAAGTAGAGAATATGGTGTACTATGAAAGCCAGTCTTGATTTATGTGAATTTAATGTGAGTAGTTTTCTAAAAACTATTTTGCACTACGAAGTGTGCAGGGCTTCGCTAGTTATAAATAAAATAAAATAAAGATTTTCGACAGAAACCTTTTTAATTTGAAAATATACTTATTATTGTTGACCTTATTACCACACACACATTACGAATTTTCAAAAGATATTTATAATATCAGCAATTTTGACTTGAATTCACACTTATGCTTTGAGAAAAAAATACACCGTAATCTGAATTTCTGTTTTGATTAGAAAATGTTCAACGATATTTTAATTTAAGAATAAAATCTCTTTACTCATCCTATTTTTAAAAGGATTAAAACGTAGTCGAATGATTTAATTCATGTTCGGAAAATTTTTGTCTGGCTATTTGCTTTGGTTGTGAAAACTTTAATATTCTGGCATGTGATGAAACCCAATCGATTTTGATTTCGATCGTTTCATGGCAAAATCATTTAAAGATAGACTTATAAGAAAACACGTTCTCCTCTTTGAATTAAATGTAAACATAAACATACCCGAAGATTTCAAAAAACTGAAAACAAAACAGAATTAATTTTATTTTAAAATCAGATCAATTTTTTTTTAAGAGAAACAACACTCAGTAAATTCTTCCTATTTATTAATGTGTTGCTTTCTTTGGAAAGTGGATAGATAATGTAGTGAAGAAAGGGAGGGGGGGGGGGGGAAGATGAAGGGCTTCAAACATGGCAACACTGTAATTGCGCGAATGATAAGTCTTACAACAATTGTTGCTCGCCACCTGATGGAGAGTTGGCGAACTTATTGAAGCTTTTTGGTTCATAGCCCTGATTCATTATTATACTTCGGTAGGCTTAAGTGCTATGGGAACAACGAAGGTGGGAGCTACGAAACATATGAGGGATAGAAAACTCGTACATATTATTTTTCTAAATTGATGTTGCCGTCACCGGGAATCGAACCCGGGACCATCTGTGTAATAGTCCAACGCGCTAACCATTACACCACAGCGACCACAAGTGTCTAATATTTGCGATATTTTTCTAATTTACTTTCATTAAATTCTGATGTTGGTTTAAATCCATGCCAAATATTGTTTTTTTTTTTAATGCCAGAATTATTGTTCTGGTTGATATCGCGAAGTCAGTCGCAATGAGATGAAAAAAAATTTCAACATTTTTATATAGAAAATTAGTTCAAAGTATAAATATTCAAAATCATAAATTTTTTCTTTAGAAAAGTTTAGTAGAAATTTGTAAATGACTATGGCCATAAGACTAGGTTATTGTTATCAAAAAAGAAATTAGACTAAAAAATTAAAATCGGAGAATTTTTTATATGAAAAAAGTCTTCCGAATCAACTAATTTTTAAATGAGAAAAAATTTTCAGTATTTGAAATTTTTTCATAAAAGTGGACCTAAAACATCCAATAACTTTCTATTCGATAAGAACCGTCACAATTTTAATATTATTTTCTGAAAATTTTTTAGAGTTGGACATTTGAGTTCATAGTTCATTTCGTTAATTTGCATTTTTTGAACTAGTTCGTTTTTTTAGCTCATAAGTTTGTTCGGCAGTTTTTGAAAATTATTTTTATTGGTCATTGATTTGTTTAACAAATCCGCATAATTTATTTATTTATTCAGTTTACTGATATATATATATATATATATTACAGACTATTGTACAACAAATTTATCAATTAAATAACATAATATTAAAGTATTTTAATTAATAATCGGAAATAGTTTTAATTTAAATTCTTCCAATAATGATGAAAAACTATTACATAGCTTTAGACATATAGTAATGGGCTCATTATTACCATAATTAGTTCTAAGAAAATTTTCATAAAAAAAATTCCTTCATGACGCAAATCTCGAGGAGAAACATGTTTTTTTCACCAGATCCGTTAGATCTTTATATCTAATCTGATTGGAAAGTATAATATTTTATGTTATTATATAATAAAATTTCAAACCAAGCCCTTGGGGCCAAATATGGCTTATACACAACTCACAAAAAAATACTATTATACAAATATTTAACAATAAATCAAATCTTAACATAAACTAAACAATTTTCAAAATCATTAACTAAAATATATTGTGAAAGGCGTGGTAAAGAAGAATGAGTGTATTTTCTAAAAATAATAACTACATTGTAAATTTTCAATTTTCTGAATCAGACCGCGCAGTTTCTGGTATTGAACCTTCGTCAGTGACCCTGTTTCTTGAATAATGTAATATTTGTTATGTTTTTATTTGTTCAATTGCGTCTATATGAAATTTTCTGTGCAATCACTGACTGTGGTATAGATAAACTGATTTCTAATGCCACATGCAATCGCAATACACGTTAGACAGAGCGCTTTAGTCCACTGATCTATCGTCAGGTCGAGTTTTTTTGCGATTAAAACTATTTTTATTCAATACACGGTGTTTTTGTTCTTGCATACATAATCTCAGAAGTACAACTCCAACAACACAACAGTTCTATTTTTAGCAACTTACCTCTCTCTAATGTCCACTGTTTTCCCATATGTTGTAAGTGATGCCATATCTATGATATATTCTTTGTATATTCGATAGATGGCGCTTACGTAGTTAGGGGAGAATTGCCAGAGAGCAAAGTTTGATTTTTGTTTGAGTTTGAATTTTAACGTTTTTTTCAGACTATTGCAATTAATACTATAATTAATATGCAATTTTATTTAATTTTAATTGTGAAATTGTATTTAAAATTAAAAAAATAAAAATAGATAAGTAAAAACGCATATAAACACTTATATAAATACTTCTCATTTTAACAATTTTACAAATGTTCCCTAATGAATCCCAAACATTGTTGCAGCAGGCATACTCTTTAAGTTTGTTTTTAAATACGTTGACAAAAAAGTCAAAATTTTTAAGTAATAATGGCAAAGAATTCCAAATTTTAGCTACCATGTATTGAAAGGATCGTTGAAGAATTGATGTATTATGAACAGGATACTGCGGGTTTCTTAAAGATCTTGAAAATATAAAATGTTTTAATAAATATTCCGGACATTTACCACTAAAAACTTTATAAAAATGTTATAGCAACATATTATATATGAAAGTTATAGAGAATAAAGATCTACGATCACTGTAAGATTGTAGGCCGAAATATTTACGTCTAATGATATATAATGGCACATTTTAAGACCAGTTCAATTTTCTGAATGCTACTTTGGTAAAAAGTTCCTGAATTTTTTCAATTCTTTTAGAATGAGTAGCAGCATAGGGGTTCCAAATTTGAGAACAACATTCTAATTGACTTCTGACAAATGATATATAATGATTTAAGACTTAGTGGATCTTTAAAATCATCAGTGTTTCTTCCAATCAATCCCAACAATGAATATGCTTTAGATGTTATAAAATTAATATGATTAACAAATTGTAATTTAACATCGAAAATAATGCCATGATCTTTGACTTCAACAACTTTAAAATATTATCACCAATAGAATAATTATAATTTACTGGATTACGACAATATGTACATGAGATAGTACAGCATTTGTCACAATTCAAAATAATTATATTAAACCTACACACACCCCTCATTCAAAGCATTTAAGTCTCTTTGAATAAAAACAGAATGGGAAATATTTGAAACAGCAGCAAATAACTTTATATGTATATTTATCTGCAAACATTAAAGGTTTACATAATTTTAAACAATATGGTAAATCATTTACAAAAATTATGAATAATATGGGACCTAAATGTGTACCCTGTGGAATGCCTGAGAAAGCATTTATTACATTGCTGGAATAGCATAAGCCTATTTTAATAAATAGTCTACTATTAGTTAAACATTTTTAAAGAATAATAATAGATTACCATTTGCTCCGAACATTTGTAATTTATTCAATAATGTTTTATGAGACAGAGTCAAAAGCGTTTGAAAAATATGTGTAAATAACATCTAATTGCATTTTATCCTCCATTGCAACTACAATCCCATTGGCCAAAACAGCTAGATTTGTGCAAGTGGACCGTCCTGGTGCGACTCCATGCTGAAAATTTGATATACTTTGTGATACGTGATCAAAAAAATTTTTTTAAGAATACTATCAAAAATTTTTCCCATTCCCCATTGTCTTACCATACAAGGAAATGAGTTAAAATGGTTTAAATCGTATCTTACAGACCGAAAACAAATGGTGAAAGTAAATAATATTAAATCTGATTATATAGGCAATGAATACGGAGGTGTCACATGGCTCAATTTTGGGAGCACTATTGTTTATTATATATATTAACGACATGCCGGACGTTTTACAAAAATGCGAAATAGTTTTATATGCTGATGCCACACAGATCTTCACTGAAGGATACACAGATAAAACATGTCAGGACAACATGAAGCACGATATTAATAATATAAACAAACTAAAATTAAATGAAAATAAAACAAAAATAATGGAAATAAACATGAACAATGAATCGATATTTGAAATAAATAATAAAGTTATAGAAAACTTGGGGTTCCCCAAGGATCCGTACTTGGTCCACTGCTCTTTATTATGTTTATAAATGATTTGTTTAGTACCCAGGTAGAAAAATACAATCTTTAAAACGTTTTAAAAGCATTTTTCATGATGGTACAAGCGTTTTCAGAACATACCAAATTACAAATTTAAAGCGTTTTGAGAATGTGCAAAATGATAACCCAAATTTACGGTCTGAGGATGGTATTTTATAACGTTCTCAAAACATTGCAAAACAAAATTTTTTAAATGCTTTTTCAATCGTTAAATAAGTATTTGCAGAACATTTTGGCTTACAGTTATTAAGCGTTATGAAAACGACCCAAATGATAACCGCTTTGAGGGTTGTAATTTTGAACATTGTCAAAACGCTCGAAAGACAAATTTTAAAGATCTTTATGAATTGTTCATAAATACCAATTTACAGTTTTAACGTTCTCTAAGCGTTAAAAAGCTACAATTAAAGTACTTTGTCATTGTTTTCAACACAAATATCAGAATAATAATTTTAAACAATTTTATATATTTACATTTTGAAAAATAATATTTTTATTGAATTTAATTAAAATATATTTTAAAGTAACAAAATATAAATTAATAAGCTAACATTTTACAAAATGATGGTATGAATGTTTGAGAATATTAACATTTTTAAATTCAAATATTTTAAACTTTTTTTTTTTGTATAGGTATTCATATAAATGGAAAATATTTCAATTTTAAAATATTAGCATTTTGCTGCGAAACGCCGGCTCGTGCCTTTATTAAATGTTGCAAAGGACACACCGGATTTTATTCTTGCGAAAGATGCACTGTTCACGGAGAAACTGTTAACAACTCTCGTGTATTTAAAGAAATTAATTGCGAAGAAAGAACT
The DNA here is from genome assembly GCA_021234595.1 of Delia radicum. Classification (NCBI taxonomy): domain Eukaryota; kingdom Metazoa; phylum Arthropoda; class Insecta; order Diptera; family Anthomyiidae; genus Delia; species Delia radicum. The sequence goes on from CM037854.1 coordinate 80,775,661, forward strand.
TTGCGATCATTTAGGGGGAAAAAAATCCGGGTCATCATTTAACTAAAGAAAACAGTCCGCTTCTAGATCTAGTAAACTTTGATTTAGTAAAATTCGTAGTCCTTGATGAAATGCATATGTTGCATATTGGCGTTAGCAAATATTTGCTACAAAATTTAATTTGCAAAAAATCACATTCATTTGTTTCTCAAGAAAGTGTTGCGGTTTTACATCAAAATTTTTTGAACATTTCTAATGACGTAACATCAGAGTTCCAAAGGAAAACATTTGATATAATAGATATAAGAAATTGGAAAGCTACCCAATTCAGTTTTTTTTTATTATATGGTGGAGCTCTTGTTTTAAAAAATGTTTTAAGTTCTGATCAGTACAGACATTTCTTACTTTTATATACTTACATCTTGCAGAATTTTGTCGTCTACCACATTAGCGACGTTAAAAACTGATTATGTAAAACGTATTTTAAGGAAATTTGTTGAACTTATGCCACATTTTTATGGACCAAATTCGCAAACAATGAACATCCATAATCTTATTCATATTACGGATGACGTAGCTAATATTGGGGCTCCTATATCTCACTTTTCGGCTTTCGATTTTGAAAACAGTTTAGGCTTTATAAAATCAATTGTAAAATCACCGAAAAATCCTATTGCACAAATTCAAAGAAAATTGCACATTTTTCACAACAAAAACGTACAAAACAATATCCCGTTGGTTTATCCAATTTTTAAAAACACAAAATATGCTCTTGGAACCATTTTAGAACCCTCAAAATCAAAAGTATTGTTTTCCTTTGTAAATATTGAAGGTTTTAAATTCACTACATCTCACCCTGATAATGTATGCTTACTTAGTAATGGAAATATTCTAGTAATTAATGAAATTTTTAGCATTAACAATAATGAAAAACACAAATATGATATATTTTTAAAAGGCAAAACTTATAATGAAATAAATGATGTATATCAGTATCCACTCTCATCAAAAGAAATAGGTTTGTATAATGTTAAAAATTTAAATGAAAATTATACTGAAGTTAGTATGCATTTAGTAGAAGTGAAGTGTATACTTACAAAGTTCTACAATGAAACAATTGCTATAACGCTATTACATAAATAATAATGAAACATGTAAAATATGATTAAAATAATATAAATAAAGTAACAAAACATTGTAATTTTAAATAGTTTAACTAGCGTTTTATTAGGTTTTGAAAAAGTCCTCTAAAATATTGCTTTATCTGTCCTCAAAATATAGTGCTTTATAAAAGATATACAAGGACTATACACTTTATAGAGTCGCTACATTATGGGCTGGCCATATTGAGTGATTTATTGAACTCGGTTCATGAAGAGAAAAGCATATAAAAAAATTGCATAAGAAACCGAGTCGCATATAGATAGACCCCCTTATGACAGTGTTGTTTTTTAATCAGTAAAATATTTTGTAAAAAAAAAGTATTTCTAAAGTACTATTGGCAAATGTTAGAAAAACGCTTTAACGCAATGGTTTTACATTGGTTTTATTTTATAAACCGTTGTAAATTTTGTACGATAAGAACTTCTAAAGTACTTTTTACAAACGTTGGAAAAACGCTTTGAATCAATGTTTTTACAGTGTTTTTATTTCACAAATATTTGTAAGTTTTGTATAAAAAGTATTCCTAAAATACTTTGTCCGAACGTTCGAATAGCAATCCAAAATAAAGTTTTTTAAATGCTTTTTTTCGTATTATTTGCAATTATCGCTTTGGAAACGCTTTTATTTTAGTACCATCAAAAACAAACGTTTTGAAAACTCTTCGTTTTTTGTACCATCCCAAATTTCTACCTGGGTAGTGTAATGAATAACATTTGCATACCATTTGCCTTCGCGGATGATGTACAGCTTCTTTTTAGAGGTAGTGTTCAGTTTCCAGATGTTTTAAAGAACATGATTGATTATACCATGGGTATATTGAGTGGTTGGATGTCCTCTAATAACCTGTGCATAAATGCTTCTAAGACGAAAGCCATGCTGTTTGGCACTAATGTTTATGATAATTGTTTGTCCATTTTATTGCATGGGAACACAATAGAATTTGTTGATAAAATTAAGTGCCTTGGTATGATTCTTGACTGCAAATTGACCTTTGAGCATCATATAAACTCTGTAGTTTCTAAAATAAATTTTACTTTGAGAAAATTATATAACCTAAACTTGTTCCTTCCTTTACACATTAAGGAGAGAATAGTTCATGCACTGCTTATGCCTTTATTTTTATATTGTCTAGAAGTTTATTCTGGAACATATGGTTATATTATGAGGAAAGTAAGATTGGCCTTTAATAGAATTATCAGGTATTTATATTCTATAAGGTTGCACCAACATATTTCCTCATTTGTTTCAAAGTTTTTAGGTTGTTCGTTTTCTGAGTTTGTTAATATTAGATGCCTATTACATTTTTATAAGGTTTTGAAAATTAAATCGCCTGTTTTCATAGTAGACTTGTTTGAATTTTGTAGAACTGTCAGGAACGGGCAGATAAAGTTTCCAAAATTAACTCCAATTGTGGAAAGATCGTTCCAGGTGAGAGTAGCACGGACTTTTAATCATTTGCCAAATACTTTAAGGCGAGATTTCTGTGATTTTGGTTAATACATTCAAAAGAAAACTTATTCAAAATGTTTCTAATAGATGATAGAAGAGTTTTTTTTATTTTATCAGCAATTAATGGCTGATATAGATTAAATTTTTTTGTTTAAGATTGTTTGGGATTTGTTTTTTTTTTATTTTTTAATTATTTTATAATTAATATTTTTATTATATATTTTTTTTTATAATTATTTTATTAATTAATTCTAAATATTTATCTTGTTATAATTATCTTGTTATAATAATACAGAAATATTGTGACTTGTTTTTGAGTAGAAGTTTATGACCGATTATGGCCAAAAGGCTAGGTCATTGAAAATGAAGAAAATAAAATAAATAAATAAAATAAATAAATAAAAATAACTGAAATCAAGTATCTTGGTTTTATACAAGATAAACAATTAAAATTCAAAGAACATATGGAATAGATATGCAAACAAAATTGGTATAAAAAAAATCGGGTTTTTTAAACGAATGCGAAATAAAATATCGGTACTAACGGCTATATTCGAATTCTGCTCAACAATTTTATATACATGCTGCACAGAAACACAAATAGAACGTCTTCAAAATCTGCAAAACAAAGCTATGCGATAAATTTTAAGATGTTATATTTTAACACCAATTGAAAATATGCTTGGCGCTCTGAAATGGCTGAATATAAGACAAAGATTTGAAATGAATACACTATACTTTATACAAAAAATTAAAATGGGAAATGCAGCAGAATATTTGATGGAACAACTTAATTATGTTGGAGATATACAACCTTATCAACTAAGGAATGCTGATATCTGATTACTCTGCAGAGTAACCGCCTTCTTCGTATTATTCTTGTGATCAGATACGGACATAGAGAAATGGCAATTTATCTTCTTGCATTTGAATGCATTCGTAAAAAATTTTCATTGATGGATCTAAAAAGTTGTTAAACTTTCTTCAAGATATATGTTATTATTATTTTACCTTATTTCTATTTTGCAAACAACGGCATATTTTTGCATTCCAGGAGCAATTTATAATACAAACAACAAAAAAAAACAGAAACAGCACAAAATGTTAACAATTTTTTTAATCGTATTATATTCGCTATTAGATCAATAAAACAAGATTAGCATTTTTATTTTGGTGCTTTTGAAAACGACACAAAGGGCTTAGATCTGGTACCAGATCTGGACGAAGAGATTATGAAACCTTTTTAGATATGAACAGATCTGGCACCAGAAATGATCCTATATGACCAGATCTGCTCAAAGCTGGGCAAGAAAATTTTACAATTTACAAATCAAATCTGGTTATAAAGTGCATCCCAAATGCCAAATCTTATTATATATGATCAGAAATGGCACTAGATCTAATTACATTCAATCATATATAATAAGATTCAATCATAAAATTTAAGATCTGATCAAATATTTTTTACTAGGGGAGCTTTAAAAAAATCTTTCGAAATAGTAAAAATTCTTGTCCCATTCTACGTTGTGCTAAAATGTAAATTTTTTTAAAATCGAAGGCGACAAATGCGTCATATGGAAGATGCGGTTATTTTTAATTAAAAATTGAACGATTGCAGAAGTTTTTAAAAATTTTTAAGTACTCAACTTTAAAAACTGTGAGTCTTCGAAATTCACTTCTTTTCGAGTTTTTTTCAGTTTTTGAAAAATTAAAAACGTAAATAAAATAGCAAGTTTTTACAATCTCAAACATCGCTTTCATCCTTCCCATAACACATTTTCCTAATATCAACAAAATGCACTGCATTATTAAGGAACATTGCCTTAATGTTGATCTAACGTAAAACAAGGAAAGAAATGTGTTTATGACTCCATAGAGTCTTTCTGTTCTGTTTCTGTTTCTGTCTTGGAAATCCATTGGTTAGTTTTGTAGCGATTTCTCTTGGAATGAATGTTAAATTGCTAAAGTTTTCTTCACAAAGTGAATGAAAAATTTCTTAAACTTCCTGATAAAGCTTAATAAATTTTATGAAACTGTTTTTAATGAAACTTTTTCATTTGGCGTATCAAATTTTTAATTAATGAAATTTGCCATAAAATTTTAGGAAAAACTGCATTAATTTTACGAAAAGTTTCAAAGGACGAATTTCAGTGACACTTCAAAATGCATTGATATCATGCAGATAATTCTCTCAGTGTAGGTAAAAAATTAAGTAAAATAACGTTAAGTCTAAAATAACCTAACAAAATAACGTAAAATAACATTAATCCTAAAAAAACCTAACGAAATAACTTAAAATAACGTTAACCTTAAAATAACATAACGATATGACTTAAAATACCGTTAACCTTATAATACCCTAACGATATATTCACAAAATACCGCTATACAATACCTATAACCGAATTAAACGGTTGCCAACCCTGGAAAAAACTGTGCCATAGATCGAAAAATAAAGTAAGCCATTGAAATCTGAATTGGAATTAGAATTTAAAAGTTATGATTTTGTCCTGTGTAATAAAATTAGCATTTGGTTAAAGAATTATAGTTGTAATATTGGTATAAAATTTTTTGTTTTCTCAAGTACATCAACGCAGCGTACAAAAAATCTGAATTTCAATACTTTCAGGGATGTTTTCATACAAAATATACTTGTTTGTATCTTACTCTTTTTCTTCTCTATCCAAATTTTATTAAAAACGGAGAGAAAATATAGGAAGACGACTCTCCTTGTGAGTACTTCTTTTTAAATAAAACTCCCGATCATGACATAATTGTGATGCCTTGTGCTCGATCAGGTTTTTGTCTGTAAAAATAATTTTTCAATTCCAAAATATATTTTCTGTAAATAATCTTATTCAATTTGTACTTCCTTTTTTTTAGGCCAATGATATTGAATCTGCCAAAGGTATTTTGGGTGTTATGAAACAAGCTGGTTTGGAACCTAGTGCCGATACTTATACCACTCTACTTTGCTGTTTCGGCAGACATGGTGATATCGATAGTATTACTTCCACTTTGGCTGAATGTGACAAGAAAGAAATTCTACTTTTGGACAAAGATCTCTTAGATGTTATTTATCATTTAACCATTAATGGTCATGGCGATAAAATCGATACTTTATTAACGAAATTTCATTTATCTATTGGTTTTAATCAAGATTGTGTTAATACCATATTAAGATTGACCAATAGAGGTTTTGAGGATGTGTGTTTGAAGTTGTTACGCATTATGCCAAGAGGTAATCGTCCCGATGGTCAACCCGTAGATGTGGGTATATTCTTTATAAGACAATTGGTTAAGGCCAATAGACCAGTAGAAAAGATATTGTCAATATGTAAAACTTTGCAAGATGAAGGTTGGTATAAAGTTTTTATTGATGTGAGAAATTATAAATAATTTGTATTTTTTATAGGATTAAACTCTAAAGCTTTGTTATTAGCCACTGAGGCAGGCTTGACACATGGTTTGGTTAATAGTACTCTACCCCTGTTGACGGAAATGAAAAATGCTGGTTTACCCATACGACAACATTATTTCTGGCCCTTGATTTGTTCTGTAGAACACAATCAAATCGTTGATATATTAAGAAAAATGCAAGAAGAATTTAATATACTACCCTCAGCAGAAACTATACGAGAATATGTTATACCCAATCTTAAGGAAAAGAATTGGGATAAAATTATTACCTTATTACGTGATGCTGGTGTTTCCAATGGTACTGCTGCAGCTTCCGCTAGTTTTACTGCCTTATCGTCCAATCAAATTAAAGAAGCCGCCAATATAATGGAAAACTACAATTCCATATATAGTCATCAACTCTTCCGTCAACCTTTAATACAAGCTTTTAGTAAAACACAAAACTATGATGCATTTGTACGTTGTGTTAGACAATTGTATGAAAGTGCACAAAAGAAGGCTGCTAAAAATGATAATACTGAAAAGTCCGAACAACCCATTGAAGATACGGAAAGTGTTGCTGATACCGAAGAACCAGTCGTTGCTGCCAAACAAGGAACTATTGATATAGTAGGTGATATCTTAGGTGATGTTGTTTCCTACTTTAGAGTCGATTGTATTAAGGTTTTGGAAAAATTATTACCGGTTTTGATAAAAGAAGGTTTTACCATTAGCAGTTTTAATGCCACTAAACTGTCTGATAAACTAGGCTCTGAAATGACTCCTAATATCTCAGAACATTTGGGAAAGCTTAGCTCTGGCGATTTGGAACTTACCACTCTAAATAATACACCCAAAAAACGAGGAATTGATACATTAAATGTAGAAGGTTGGTTTTACTTAATGAAATTATAAAATTCTTCACATCACTCACATTGTATTTATTTTACTTTTATTCTAGAGCTAGAACGTTTTATAGTCAATGTTGAAGCTAAAGGTGAAAATTCCAATAATCTGAAACGTCATTTACTTACTGCCTGTTTCCGCAGTAAAAATCTTGAAAAATCTCTACAGGTTATTGATCGCTTAAACACCGAAAAATATATTTTAGGTTCTGGCACTTATGCTCAACTGATCGATTTATATACTCATCATGACCGTGTCTCGGATGCTTTGAGTACCTATGAAAAAATGAAAACTAAAGATCCAGAATTTAATTTAGATAATCTAAAAACTATTGGTATTGTGGAGTTGCTATTGAAAGAAGAACGTTTGGAGGAGGCTTTAAAATTCTTGGATAGTAACAAAAAAGCTCAAGCAGTAGCCGAAAGTGAAAATAATTATAATTATGCTTCAAAAGTATGGCGTATTTTAAATACATTAGCTGAGTCTGGTGATGCGGATAAATTACAAAAAGTTTTTGATGGTTTAGTGCAAGGAAATTATATTGTACCCAATAATGTTTTATTGGGTCCATTGATAAAGGTGAGTGTTAAAGAATATAATTTTAACTTGTATTGAGGAGAATTATAATATGATTCACCCTTAAGCTTCTGGTGAAAAAATATGACATACTATTCTATACAACAGACGCTTCTATGATATTTTACTAGTATATGCACAAATTTTTATGAAAAATTAAGAGGTACCTTCACATTTTCACTCTTAACTTTTGAACCGCTGAACCGATTTGGCTCATTCCAATTCGCACCGTGATCGCCATTTCAACAGACGGACATCTCTAAAACGCCTTAGAATTTCATATGAATCAATAATATATATATATACGTTATGGGGTCTAAGGCCGATATTTCGACATACTACAAACGGAATGACAAACTGATATGTATATACTAGGGCGGGTCGATTTCAAAATCGCTCAACGTTCAAGGAAAATCGTATTCTAGGGATCAAAATAAGAAACTTTGCCGAAGGAACCATACCTCTAAAACTTTTTACATTTGTTTAATATGATAATAACCACCTCTTCATATCCTGATAAATGGAAGCTTGCCCGCGTAGTTCCTATACCGAAGAAGGGTTCTGAAACTGATTTTCGACCTATTAGTATTCTTCCTGCTCTTTCTAAGATAATGGAGCACATTTTAAAACTCCAAATCTTAGAATATGTTGCGGAAAATAATCTTATCAGGGACGTACAATATGCATATAGGGAAAATTACAACACTTCGTCTATGCTTTTGGGTATTACCGAGACTGTTAGAAAACATTTAAATGAAAATAGGGATTGCATATTGGTATCTCTGGATCTTGCAAAGGCTTTTGACCGCCTTAATCATAACATTCTTATTGGTAAACTGAAACAGCAATTTGGCTTTTCAGTTATGGCTTGTAGGTTAATATACTCTTATTTGCAAGGAAGGTCACAATTTGTAAGTGTGCGTGGTATTAATTCTAGTACCGCCTCTGTCTTTTCTGGTGTCCCGCAAGGGTCCGTTATTGGGCCAATTTTGTTTTTACTGTATTTAAATGATTGTGCTGATTCTTTGGATTTGCACTTAGTAAAACCGTTTATTTTTGCTGATGACATTCAGCTTTTATTTGGCAATTGCAGGGATTTCCCTGCTGTTTTGGAGACGGTTGTGAATTTTACACTGGATAGATTGCATGATTGGATAATATTAAACGATTTTTCGATAAATGCTACTAAGACAAAGGCAATAATGTTTCGAACGGGTTATCGCAGAATTGCTTACCCTCGGATAGGAATTTGTGGAACCGATATAGAATATGTTGAATCGCTTAAAGGTTTGGGTGTTGTAATTGACCAATATCTAAATTTTAGTGAACAAATTGATGTTGTTTCATCTAGGGTAACTTTGGGACTCAGAAAACTTTACAATTGTGGCTTGTATTTGCCTGTAAGGGTGAAATATATTCTTGCTCACACCTTGTTGATGTCGCATGTTAATTACTGCCTTGAGGTTGATTCTGGTACTTTTGGGTATAATATAGTGCGGCTTGAGCTAATTGTGAAAAGAATTGTGCGGTTTGTATATGGAATTAGATTTCGTGATCACGTATCTAGTGCAGTTATTAACTTTCTCGGTTGCCCCCTAACACAGTATATAGAACTTCGCAATTTATTGTTCTTTTATAAGGTCATTAGATCTGGTGTACCCAATTACTTACGTTCTGAATTTATATTTTCTAGGTCTGAGAGAAACCCTCAGATAGTTGAACCTCTTATAAACTATACAATCTTTGAACGATCTTTACTTATTAGAACTGCTAGAAGCTGGAATTTTTTGCCTTTGAATTTACGTACTTTTACATTATGTTTTTAGGAACAGACTTTTGTCACATTTCCGGGACACCGTATGAATGAGTGTTTTTAAATTGTTTTAGGTCAGGCTTTCTCCAGTATGGACTTTTTACATTTTCCTAGTTATGTTGAAACAGCTGAACCATATCCAAAAATAAAGTGTACAATTTTATAGCTATTGCTATCCTGTTCTAAGGATATTTTCGTATTTTTTTTATATATATATATACTGTTTATTGAATTTAATCTAAGCTATTTGTAAATATATTCTTGAATTTATGTAGCACACTAGCAATACGTCTTTGGCCTTTAAGGCTTATTGTATTGCAAATGAATGAAATAAAAAAATTCTGATGTCCCGACTTTTGACCCGTAGGGTCAAATTTTGAAAAAGCCCACTTTGATATTTCAGAAAGTAGGAGGAATCTCTCCAAGATTATGGAAGCTACTTCTTCTCCGGAAGACGCGCTAGCAGATTAATGCATAAATCATCATTCTAGGTGACCGTTAAGGGGTTAAAATTGAAGGTGAAAGAGGGCCTTTTTAGCCGTGTTTTTATAGCAAAATGTACAAATCTCGGGATAGAGATATTTCAGAAAGTAGGAGGAGTCTTTCCAAGATTACGGTCTCTATTTCTTCTCCGGAAGACGCTCTAGCAGATGATGTATAAATTATATTCGATTGGGTTGGATTCGATTGGGGCACTCTAAATGGGTCAAAGTGGAATTTTTTAAAATTTGACCCTACTGGTCAAAAGTCGGGACATTAGAATTCGTTTTAGAGGTATGGTTCCTTCGGCGATTTTTTTGCCTCCATACAATTTGACCCGGCCTAATATATACCCTCATCACATATGGTGGAGGGTATAAAAACATTTTAGAGGTAAAAAAAAACTATTTTGAGGTGAACAACTATTTTTGTGGTGAACAAAAGTTTATGAGGTGAAATAAAAATTTTAGTTGGATTGAAAATATTATTCACCTTTAAACGCCTGGTGAAAAAATGCAAACACTACTTTATACACTAGACGCTATTATGAAATTTTACTATAAACAGCAATTTTTTAAAAAATTTAAAGGACCTACACATTTTCACTCTTAACTTTTTAACCACTGGACCGAGTCTGCTCATTTTCAATACCAAACTTTTTAGGACGACATTCATTAATTTAGGTTAAAACAAGCAGTCACGCTTGCTTTTTCGCACCGTGATTGCCATTTCAACAGACAGGCGGAACAAAATGAATATACCCAGGTAGAAAAATATAAACGGCCTAGTGTCGGCCCTGTGTCGGATACGGTAGTACATGTACTAGCAATGAGTCGGATTTTTATCATTAACTTTATTGGCATGTTATCGAAATGATAACACCAACGTTGACACAGACTTGATTTTATTTTGCATTTACCCAGTACATTTAATAAAACATTCAGTAGTTTGCCAGTACTTGAAATAAATAATACAGTACAACGCCCCAAAAAAAATATATATTTTTTCAAATTAATTTTATTGAAAATCAATAACGTAAAAGTTTAATACATATAAAAGACATTACTAATTAATTACATTATTTTTTAATTAAAACTTTTAAATTTGTATAATGAATGTTTTGAATTAATCGATTCCCGTTAAATGGTTTTGCATTTAAATTTTAATATTGTTAAAAATAATAACGTATTTAACTAACAAGCGTTTTTGTTTAAACGAATACTCAGCTATCGGTTGTTTCGCCCTCATGCCTATCTTTAGCATTTCAAAACCAGCGACTTTTCTTAGACAATATTTCTGATTACTTTTCATCTGGAAATTGTTTCATTAAAAACCCTTTAAATAAGACAAATATAAATTAAAACATAATATTTTTTATATTTTATATAAGTTTTTTACATTTATAAAAAATATTTCAAAAGATTAAGTGGATATTATATTAAAAGTAATGCTACTCAATTCCGTTTTTTTTTTTTCTATTTATATGGTGGTAGTATAGTTTTAAGAGATGTCTTGGGAGATGAACAGTACAAACATTTTTTGATATTATACAAGGTGTATCAAACAAATTGGCAACGTTGAAAACTCAATATGTAAAGAATATTTTGAAAAGATTTTTATAGATAATGCTACATATTTATGGACCTTCTTCACAAACAATGAATATTCATAACCTTCTTCCATATTGCAGACGATGTTCAAAATATCGGAGCTCCTATATCGCATTTTTCGGCATCGAAAATAGTTTGGGTTATTTAAAATCTTTAGTAAAATGCCCGACTAATACAATTGCTCAAATTCATAAAATATAATAATCCCTTGGTATTTCCGCTGAATAAAAATGCAAAATATTCGCTTGGAAATGTCATTGAAGCATTTAAATCAAAAGTTAGTTTTTGTTATGTTAATATTTACGGTTTTAAGATCATCCTGATAACATACGAGGGTGGCTTAATAAGTCCGTGACTTTTTGAATGCAACAGTTTTTTTTTGCAAAAAAAAATAAAAATTTATTTTTCAACAAAATCTCCTTTTAGCTGAATACTCTTAGTCCAACGTTTCTCTAATTTTTGTATCCCTTCCAAAAAAATGGATTTTTCGAGATCCATAAAATAGGAATTTCTTGGCCATATGGGGTCGTTTTTTTTTTAATCCTCGTTAAATCGGTCCAATAAGTTGTCATAATATTCGCCGTTTATTGTTTTCCCCTTTTGATGTGGATTATCCCGCTTGCATCCCAAAAAACTGTTGCCATCACCTTATTGGCCAAGATTACGTTTATGGTCAAGCAAACGCGGCACCCATCCTGCAGACAGATTTCTTTTTTCTTTTCACGCTTTGGTTTATCGATAAGGATGCCAGTTTCTTTCACTTTTTTCACAAGATAACGAACATACGGACCATATTCGTTCAGCGGAAGGATAAAACTAATTATCTGTCAAATCAGACATGAGCTAAGTGTTACCATTCACGAAATAAGCACTAATTGAAAAAAAAAACGTTAGATGGCGGACCCTTTATTTGATTCTATAAAAATAATAAACAAGAAACAAATTTCAAAATTAAATTTTCATAATGTTCGTCTATGAGGTCCTTGTTTCTTCGCTAAAGTAGACCCTTGATATATTTTCTTGTTTTTTTTTTTTAAATTTGTTGATGGATTTTAAAGTTTTAGTATTTTTCATGTTTTACGCGTTAATTTAACTACTCTTGTCTACATTTAACATTTTTCATTGCATTTTTAAAATGTTTCACAATAACAACAAAAATATCGTTTGTTTACAGCAGTTACAAAAGTTTACATAAGCGGTATTCATTCTTGGTAGTAAATAATAGTGTCCGACCGAATTCATTTTTTTCGAACTTCGGCCATAATATCAATGTTCGGCCAAAGCCGAAGTCGAACTTTTTGTTTTAATAAAAAAAAAATATAAATAGTTTTTTTAGATCAATAAATTTAAACCAAAAAGTTTTTAAACATAAACAAAAATAAAAATTCATAGGTATATTTTTTTAAAAAATCATATTTGGAAAATAGTTGTACTATTTTAAGTACAAAAAAAGAATAAAATATTTGTACTATATTTTATAGTGTCCGACCGAACAGTTCGGCCAAAAAACTATATTTTGTCGGTTTTTTGATATCTAGAGGCAATGATGACAAATTTTGGTATTGGAAACATGTTTGTTGAGCCGATTTAATTCGATTTTGTGTATAAAATTTAAGAGAAAAGCCGAAGTTTAGCTATAAAGTTAAAAGTTCGGCCGCCGAACTATTTTCGATTTGGCCGAACAGTGAATTCATTGCTTAACTACAGACTTTTCTTCAAATTTGGCACTCAAAATAGCATCCAATCAGTCCAATAAACATTTTTCCATCCGCCAAATTTGTCCATAATGCTTTAAAATACCGAATACAGACCAAATGCATTTTCTGGCCGAACTGTTCGGTCGGACACTAATATTTTATAGTCAAAGAAAAATAGTTGATCGATTTTTGAGTTGATATAGAAAAAAAAACTTAAAACTTTAATATTTAATATTTAAAATTAAAAAGTTTGATATTGTAATGACAGAAAAGCAATTTTCCGCATTCACACCATATGAATTGCTTCGTCTATCAAAATACAGCTGTCCGGCAGCGCTAAAAAGCTGTTCGCTAGCTACACTAGTTGGTGGGGCTGATAAATATTTTATTGATACAGCTTTTGAATTTGTAAATGGACTTGAATTCCAATACTCAAATATATTTATATTTCGGGACTTAAAGGCTCCGTAATAAACATTTTTTTGAAATTTTTTCACACGCATTGATATTTAAATATCGTTGTTTTTTTTTTTGTATTCTATCATATTCAACGTTGTATTTTTATGTAGTTCGGCCAAAATTTGGCCGAACAGCGAATTTCACTTTTTGGCCGAAGCCGAATACTCGGTCGGACACTAGTAAATAACCCTTGTAGATCTATTTTATAGTGAAAGGGCCATTATTACAACTTGCCAATAGCTAAAGTTCGGATGTTATCTGACAGATTATTAGTTTTTCGTTATTATAAGTATACTTTAAGCTAAAAGTGACCGATAAGCTAAAGGGAAGATATTGTTGCCTTTAACTTTAAACGTAAGGTTTATGTGTTTAAAGTTACCACATTTTCTGCTCTATAAAGAAGAAGAAGAAAATACCGACTTTCACAAATATTGTTTGTTTGTAAACCAGCTATGCCCAACGTCAATGTATGCGATTTGTTCGAGTGTGTTGGGTACGCGTAAAAGCTCTTTTATTGTTACTTTTATTTATTAGGATGGGCCGAAATATCCGCTTTTGTAGAACATAGAACGAAATATTTACAATTTTTAAGTCTGTTCTTGGTGAGGGAAAAAATATACGAACTAATTTGTTCTGTCCTACGGGTAATTGTGTTCCTTGATAATGGTACTTTTTCTAAAATTTGGGCCATATCTCTACCCTTACTTCCAAAACAACCCAGCACTCCTTTAGCGAGCACCTTAAAAAAATGCCATCATCAAAAGGACGACAGCGTTTTGATAACGCAAGCGAAACAATAAAAGACGCTTTTTCAACATCATTATTTACAATGTTTCCTGCAACAAATGTTTTTTTTTAAATTAGCAATTAAAATTTCTCTTTCCGCATCTACAATATCGAAATATTCTTTATGGCAAGACCTGTAATGCCTTTCGACATTAAATTTATGAATACGCTTAACATTGCGTTGGCATACCAAACATACTGGCTCGCCAACGCTGTTTTGTGTAAACAAAAAATCATTTTCCCAAACCTCATTAAACATTTTGAGCAGTGCTGTACTTCACTTTCTGATTTGCGTGTACTACCTTCTCGCATGAAGTCTGCGCAGTGTTGCCAGTGCGTTTTTTAAAAAATACCTACACTAAGCAATAAAAATACCTTTTCTCCCTACATTGTCGAATTTTTTCCCCTACAAAAATCGCTACGAAATTTTTTACATAAACTAAATATGCTTTGAAATTTTCATACTTTCGACGACAATTGCAATTATTTTCAAAAATTAATATCCAAATGCTACTATCGAAAATTTGTTCGAAAATTATTTGAAAATAGAAATTTGTTAAATTTTCCAAAATATTTTTGAGAATGGATTTAAAATTGTCAATATTTGCCAAAACAAAAATCATGCCAGCTATCAAAAAGTTTAATTTCATACTAGCGGTTTCTATTTCATTTTAATTTGGTGTTTTTTTTACATAACCCATCAAAAATTGTATTGCTTTTCGTCGGTGAAATTTAACATTGTTTTTTCATAGGTGGGAAGCTGTTCATACAATGCTGCACAAAAACTTCCAAAGGATAACTTTCTAAATAACTTCCAAAGTGGTTGTTAGTTAAAAAACAAACAATCATATATTAAAATTACAAATTATAAGAAACTAATTTTTTCTACGGAAATATCTCTCAAAATATAATCATTTTACAAGAAAATGTAAAAATAGCTGTTTTTGAAAAGATTCGCACTATTTGGAAAAAGTACCTACATTTTGACTAATTTGAAATATCTGTCCCTTTTCCCCTACGCCGTTATTTTGAAGGCAAAAAAACCTACATGTAGGGATTTTCCCCTACTTCTGGCAACACTGAGTCTGCGTGACAACTGATCAACAGTCGTTAAAAAACAAAACCAAACGCAAGCATTGCACAAATGTTTTCTAGCTGACCCGATTGATTACTAGGTTTCGCGTACACAAAGCTCTTTATGTGTATATTTCGGCCCATCCTATTGTTTATCACTACACCCAAAATATTTCTTAGTTGATTTATAATTTAACCATACTAGTAGTAACAAATACTCATTTAAATGTTGCATCCATTGTTTATAGTATAAACAATGGATGTATAAGATAAGTATAAACTTTATACTTATAATTTCATCAAAATTTAAGTTTTTTCAATTAAAATATTTTAAATTTAAATTTAAAGTTTACAATTTTTAAAACAAAAGTCAAATTTTCTATGCTTACGAAAATTCGTTATATTTATTATAACAATTAAAAATTTTTGACACAAAAAACAAATAGTTATTAATGATCAAGATAGTTAAAATTAATTTATTTAAAATGAACTAAGAATTTTTTTAACTATGCGACTATTCAATTTTATCGGTGTAGTTTTCGCGTATGTGTGAAAGCACAAAGCTCTTTATGTGTACATGTGAAAGCACAAAAAGCTGTTTTCGCTCGCGGGCATATGGAGTGGGCATAGCTGTTGTAAACAAATAAATAAAAGTACGTTGCCACTACGTATTTTTCTAAACCAATTCATAAACCAATAATCGGTTTTTAGTTTGGTGCTGCCACATTATCAAAAATATTAATTTTATTTTATTGGGAAGTTGTAATAACGAAAAACATTATAGCTCACTTTATTCCTCATTTTAGCTAAAGTAAATGTTAGTAAAAAGTAAATTTAGCTAAAGTGAGGAATAAAGTGAGCTATAATGTTTTCGTTATTAAAACTTCCCAATTAAATAAAATTAATATTTTTGATAATGTGGCAGCACCAAACTAAAAACCGATTATTGGTTTATGAATTGGTTTATAAATATACGTAGTGGCAACGTACTTTTATTTACTTGTTTACAAACAAACAATAATTTGTGAAATTCGGTATTTTCTTCTTCTTCTTTATAGAGCAGAAAATGTGGCAACTTTAAACATATAAACCTTACGTTTAAAGTTAAAGGCAACAATATCTTCCCTTTAACTTATCGGTCACTTTTAGCTTAAAGTATACTTATAATAACGAAAAACTAATAATCTGTCAGATACCATCCGAACTTTAGCTATTGGCAAGTTGTAATAATGGCCCTAAGAGGCCATTTAAACGAAGAAATTAATTGCAGGCAATTTTTGAATTCTCTTTTAAAGTTGATTCTAAAAATCATTAACATTTAAACGAGGAGTTTTTGCATGCAATTTTTTTGACGTTTATTTTGCCGAACTTCTTTAATTGTTCATTCGTTGAAATTTACTTTATTCGTAATAATTTCAAATAATATAATTTAATAATATATATAATATAATTTAAAATAATATATAAATAGTTCTCTATTCCACATTATTTATTTTTTATTTTACGAAATATTTTCGATACACAACACTTGAGAAGCCGAATACGAATAAAGCAAATTAACAAGAATACGAACGATAGAAAAAGAAATGTCAAAAAATATCTTGAAAAACGAAGAGGCCTTTTAAACGAAGAAATTAATTGCAGGCAATTTTTGAATTCTCTTTTAAAGTTGATTCTAAAAATAATTTACATTTAAACGAGGAGTTTTTACATGCAATTTTTTTGACGTTTATTTTTCCAATCTTCTTTAATTGTTCATTCGTTGAAATTTAATTTATTCGTAATAATTAAAATAATATAATTTAATAATATATATAATATAAAATAATATAATTTAAAATAATATATAAATAGTTCTTTATTTCACATTATTTATTTATTATTTTACGAAATATTTTCGATACACAACACTTGAGAAGCCGAATACGAATAAAGCAAATTAACAAGAATACGAACGATAGCAAAAAGAAATGTCAAAAAATATCTTGAAAACGAAAATCGTGCCTTTTTTTGCTACCCCGCTTGCTTCTCTACCCCGTTTGCCAACAAACAATAATTGCAGGCAACGATGCAGGCAACAAATTGCTCCGTTTAAATGGCCTCGAAAACCGTGCAATTTTTGCTACCCCGTTTGCCTACAAACAATAATTGCACGCAACGTTGCATGCAAAAAATTGCTCCGTTTAAATGGCCTCTAAGTTTGATAAATTTTTCAGAATTTAAAAAACTGCAGTAACCACTCGTGATAAAATTATCAACAAAAAACAGCTGACTTACTGCCGGCAAAATTTTTTTTTGTGTTAACTACTGAAAAAAACTTAAAAATAAATAAAAATATCGAAAATCCCACTTTAAAACGAAAGCATTTTGCATTTGCACTAAAAACTTTTGAGTTTTTCTTTAAATTTTACATTTTTCTTAAATTGAAATAATTTTTAATACATATGTGGTGAATAAAAAAATCAGCTGATTTTGCTGATCAGCTGAAAAAATAACTATTTAAAAAAAGTTACTTTTTACAAAAAAAAAGTACATTTTTATCAAAATGTAGCTTTACAAATAGCAACTTTTGACGAATCCTGAAAATGAATTAATTTAATATCTATTATTTATTTTACATTTTTAAGGTCCACTTAGTTAAGGACAACATTCCAAAAGCCATTGAAGCTTTTGAGAAAATCTGCGAAGAATATAAAGCCACACCATGGAAAAACGAATTGGCCCGTCGTCTTATACAATCAGAAGATGCTGCCAATTTACAAAAGGTTACTGATCTCAGTACAAACATTCATGGTGAAATTAACAGTTTATACGATTTGGTATTCTCATTTGTCGAATGTGGACGCATACGACAAGCACGTAAAATTTTAGAAACACCCGGCTTACGGACACGTCCTCATCGTATTGATAATGCTTGTGAACGTTATAAAAATGAGGGTATGGTCGAACCATTGGAGGGTCTTATCGAAGCTACACGTGATTTAAGTCACATTGATCGTAATAAGATTTACTATAGTCTATTATTGAGTTATTGTAAGTCTGAAGATGCCGAAAAAGCTTTGGGTTTATGGACAAAAATGCAAGATGAGAATATAACAACCACTGATATTTTCCTTATTAAATTGGCCGAGCTATTGGAGTCGAAAAATATGACTGTACCATTTGTAGTGCCACAAACCGAAAAACAAAAGACCAAAAAAACTAAAACTGAAGCTGTAGCTAAGGCTGCCGAAGAATCTGTAAAGAAACCTGTTGCTGCTGCTGCTAATCAAGCTACACAAGCTAGAGCTACTACGAATTTGGCATTGTTCCGCAAAGCTTTAAATAGCAATGATGTGGAAGCAGCTCTAACATATAAAAATCAATTAAAGACATCTGAACAACCTTCTCTTTTGGATAATTCCCACTTAATTGAACAGCTAGTAAGAGCCGATCGTCTTAGTGAGGCCACAAAATATGTCAATGAACTTTTATCGGCCAACTATCATCCCATTCCAAAAATCTTTAAATTCTATTTGAACCGTATTGCCAATACTGGTGATTTGGAAACTTTGGAACGTCTGGGAGATCAATTGAATGACGAACAAAAACGTATTATCAGTTTTGATAATCGTTATTGTCATGCTAATATTATGGCCGGTAAAGTAGAACAATATTTCAAAAAGTTAAGCGATGATATTACAACCGCAAAATCACCAGAAGAAGTAACCAAATTGGCTGAGAAATTCCCCAGAGGTGGAGCTTTAGGTATTTTAGAGAAACATCCGGAATTGGTGGGACAATGTAAGTTTGAAAAGAAAATAATTTTGCCAGCTTAGCAAACAGGCTACAAAATTAGCCTGAAATGGGCTTAAAATATATTATTTAAATTTAAAATTTTTGTATGAAAATGGTTCTTTTCTGATTCAAAAATTCAGGGACCGTAATTATTATTGCTTTTATCATAAAAGTCAGGCGAAAATTGTTATTTTTTTACCTTTATTTTTTCGAGCAAAAATAAAAGTAATTTTGTGACTTGTTTTTTCAAGCATAAAATATTTTTTCGAGCAAAAATAAAAGTTTAGTTTTGACTTCTATTTTTTTGTTTTTTTTTTTTTTTGAGCAAACAAAAGTATTTGTTTTACTTTTATTTTATCGACTATAAATAAAAGTTAGTTTTTTACTTTTATGTTTTCGCGCAAAAATAAGTTATTTTTCGCACATAAATAAAAGATAGTTTTTTACTTTTTCGGTCAAAAATAAAATTAATTTTTTGACTTTTATATTTTCGAGCAAAATTTTTACTTTTATTTTTTCGATCAAAAATAATTTATTTTCGACTTTTATTTTTTCAATCGAAAATAAAAGTTATTTTTTAATTTATTTTTTTGAGCTAAAATAAAAGTAAAAAAAATAAAATTATTTTTCGACTTTTATTTTTTTCAAGAAGAAATAAAAAATATTTTTATTTTTTTTTAAATAAATTAATAATAAATAATTAAATTAATTTTGTGATTTTCGAGCATAAATAAGTTATTTTTTTTTTTACTTTTATTTTTTCGAGCAAAATTTAAAGTTATTGACTTTTTTCGAGCATTAATAAGTTTTGAGTTAAGTTTTTTACTTTTATATTTTCGATCAAAAACAAAAATTATTTGTTTTACTTTTATTTTTTCGAGCATAAATAAAAGTTAGTTTTTTACTTTTATTTTTTCGCGCAAAATAAATTATTTTTTATATTATTTTTTCGGTCAAAAATAAACTTTTTTTTTATATTTATTTTTTAAGCAAAAAATAAAGTTATATTTTTAATTTTTTCGAGCTTAAATATAAATAAGTTAAAATAGCAAAAATAAAAGTTATTTATTTTTTATTTTATTTTTTCACGCAAACTTATAGAATTTAGAACCATCAAAAAAGTATCCAAATTTTGCTGGCTGGGCTATAAAAATTAAGATTTAAATATATATGCTTTCTTTTTTTTCTAGTCGAAAAATTGGCTGAAGAATATGCTAAACACAATCAATTGGGACCCATGAATGTCTTATGGATTCATTTAATATCCTCAGGCAATGAGGCTGCTTCTAAACAAATTTGGGATAAGCATCTTTCGAGTGCTCCTCGTCTAATGTTCCAACGTGTTTTACAGACTGCTCGCGAACAAAATGATGATAAATTAGCTCAAAATGTTATCAGCCAATTAAGAGAATCAAAAATATCCGAAGGAGCCATTGGTAATGCCTACTCCTGTCTTATTGATATACAAACCGCTAAGGGTAATTATGACAAAGCTTTGGAAACTTTGAAAACCGCAGTTAAAGATGTTTGTTTAGAACACATTAATCGTACTGCTCTGCAACGTTTAAAATCGAACTTAGAAGCCGAAAAGAAAGAATTTCCTTATACTATACCCGAAAAGAAAGTAGTAGCCACGGGTAATAAAACACTTTCATCTTCTTCGTCATCTTCTTCAAGTAGTGATGATGATGTTACTCCCAAACGACCTGAAACAATACCGTCAAAACCTTCGAAAAAAGATGCTTAAACGAGTTATCTGTTTATTGTGACTAGTTTTTTTTTTCTTTTTGCTTAAGTTTTAATTAAGGTTTTCTCTAATTTTTAAAAATTTCATCTTTTCATTAGTTTTTAATTATCGTTTATCTATTTTTTGCATTATATATTGTATTTTTTTTGTAATTATATCTGAAATAGTTGTTAAGTATTATTTGCTTTTGTGTTTTATTATGTTTTTGTTAACCACAAAATAAACAAAATATTTTTAGTTATTGAAAATAAATAAAAAAAAAACTATTAAAAAAAACTATTCAGAAAACTTTAAATTCCTAAAACTAATAAAAAAAAAAAAAAATATGAAAAATACTAATAATATATTTGGCACTTTAGCGAATATTCGGTATTCGGTTTAAACGGATACATCCAATTTAAAGAGATTTTTAAAAGTCTTATTTTAAATAAAAAACATTAACATTTTTAATATCAAGAGTTGTTTTTTTTTTTTATTCAACGAAAAATATGCCGAAAACTCTAGGAATAATCATAGAAATATATATGCTGCAATGTAAATACCTATTTTTTGTTGAAAGAATGGGTGATTCCAAATTTAAGTCTTTTTGCTTTACTTATTATTTTTCGAAAAAAATGAGAGATTTGTGGTGGAAAATATTATTGACTCAAATTTCTAATTGGTCAATTTTATTTCCCAAAATTGTATCTAAATCTTTGAAAAATTACGATTTTTTTAAATAAATACAAAACTGCAATTTAGTTTGGAGTTATAAAGCTGGCCATAAATTAAATAAATCAAAGCCCTTAAAGATGGTGTTTTTCTCTTTTAATGAAATTAAAATTATTCTGATGAATTTTTTACATTCATTTTTCAAAAACGCTATCAACGAAATTTTACTTTAAAAATCGCCAAAATAGAAAAAATTCGTCAAAGTTAGAAGAGCTGGTAACCCTTTATTTTTAAAACTTTGTGAACATCAGTCTGGCATCATTAAAGTACAAATACTGAGTTATCAAAATCGAGGGCGTTCCAACTTTTTGCTCTTTTGTTTGTTATACGGCATTTACAGTATTTTGCAAAAATTGTGTTTTGCCAAAACAATTGGAGAAGAAAGAAGAACTGTGTTTTGCAATCTAGTGTGAACGTGGCTTTAGCAAATATGCAAAATAGTAAAATTGAAGCTTTTGTAATTTATTGTTAGTGCATTTAGTGCTTTTTAATCAATTTCGTTTAATTTCATTAGTGTTCGCAATAAAACTAAAGGCGAAGATATTTTTCCGCTACTTGCGAATTTTAATGTTTCATACAAATTGTGTAGGAAAAGTTTTAGCTTTATACGGCATTCAGACTACACACAGAAAAAAACTGGTGTGTTTTTATAAAAGCCTTTTCTCGCAGAATTTACTTAGTGTTGAAATAACGGCGAAAATACTTGGGTAATATGGCAAACTGCGTTTTTGTTAAATGTTTACGTTTAGGCTATGTAAAATTACATAGATTATCTTCAATGGTATGTAAAATTTATATTGATGAAATTTGAAAAGTAAATTACAAAAATTTTTTTTTAATAGAAAAGATAAATTACAAAAATCAAAAACACTTAGAATTTAGTTTGGCATACACAAATCAATGTGACAGTATTTATTAGATATGGCAATATCGAACACAAAAGCACAATGGAGGTGGAATTTCTTAAGCATTTTATTTCTGATACAATTTAATTAATTAAGAAGAATGTAAAATTGGCTGCGAAAAAGGAAAATGTATAAAGAATGTAAGTTATATCTTTGATATAACTACAAAAATCTAAATACTTATTGTATTTTTTTTTCAGGTACAATATGTTGGACTTTGGACATCATAAACACATCGTGGTTAACTGCATCTGGGTATTTATATTATTTTTAAGTATATTTATTTTCAAAAGTGTTATTTGTTGTTAAATAAATTATTGATTTTAATAAAAAAATATTATTTGCGATATAAGGGAGCATTTTATATTTACAAAATTAAATAGTTTATTGAACCTGGAAAACGTTGCAATATTATAGAAGAAACTTTGGCTTATTTACATATTTATCACTTTGAACATTTACCTAAGCGTTTTCACAAAATTGTCGTTAATCTAATGCAGTTGTATAATTACCACGAAACTTTGTAAACTATTACTCTAATTTTTGTAAATTTTGTGTACGAATGTTTTATGAATCCCTCTAATATAAGAATAAAAATACACAATAGAAAAAGATTTTCATAAATATAAAGAAAAACTATATTTTGCATTTCTTTCATTTACTTTAAAAATTAGGTATCTGTTGAAAAATACTATTAAAAAGAGATAAAGTTGTGACACGAGTAAAGGTACCCACACACTAGCAATATTATTACACAATTTTTCGGCTTTGTTTTTAATGTACTTACCATATAAAGAACAACAACGAAAGTTTTGCAATAATATTGCTAGTGTATGGGTGTCTTAAAAAGAACGAAATGAACGATTGAAATAGATAAGAGAATAATGGTAAACTCATGTCGTTCAATTTAGTGAGTACTTCAATTGAACTAGTTCGTTCACGAGCTACACAAGTCTCCCTGCTAAACGTTTTTGTGAAAATTGTACAGAATTAATTTAAAATTGTACATTTTATTGAAAAATAAAATGACTAAAAGCGATTCTGAGAGTAATACCTCAGCATCTAGTGATTCAGTTACATCTTCCAGTTCAGAAGACTCTGGTGCGGATGATGGCCGCCACGATACACAAGATGAAAAAAATGTGATAGAGAAGAAAAAAACAACAACTAAGCAAAAAACTGAAAAGGACTCGAGAAATATTAAAAAAAGTGAAAGCAATGATAGAAAAGAAAAAAATATAAATAATAATACGGAAAATATTAACAAGGAAAGAAAAGTGAAAGATTTTAAAGAAAAAAAATCCCTTAAAAAGAAACATGAATCTAGTTCGGAATCTTCATCATCCTCTGAGTCTTCTTCATCTTCCGACAGTACGAGTGATGGAGAGGTGTCATCTTCGGATTCTTCTAGTGACAGTGAAATGGAAACAAAAGAGAAAATTAAAAAACAGATAAAGAAAGATTCGCCTAGAGAAAACGATGGGATAAGGGTTGTAGAGGAAAATGCTACAAAAGATCTAAAACCAACTCGAGAAGACATAAAGATTGTGGAAGTTATAACTGTATCTAAAAACATTCCTAAAGATTCTCAGAATGGCAATGATAATGAAAATGTCGATAATAACATTGAAGACAAGGAAAAGACAGATGATTCTGATCATGCAACTAGAAGTTCTAAAGAAACTCCAGAAGATATAGAAAAAGTTAAAGATATTTCTGTTATCAGAAAAAGTTCAAAAGATACACAGGAAGTTGTATATAATGAGAAGGAAGTCATAATTGCCAGTAAAGGCCCTACGGATTCTAAAGATGCCCCGGAATGTGTACACAATGAGAAGGAAGCCATAATTGCCAGTAGAGACCCTAAGGATTGTCAAGAAGAAGGTGAAATACGAGAGGATGAGGTATCACATCAATCTGATAAGGTATGTAAAGTTCACTGACCTTCAAAACACGAATATATGAATACAAAATACTTAAAATTTTGTTTCGGCCAAACAAATTGATTTTAATTTTGTTTAAGTTCAATAATGCAGAATAGGAATGGACAATTTAACACTTTTGCTCTTTTTTAGTAATTTATTCGCGAAGGTATCTCAAAACTATTTAAAAAGAAAAAAGAACCCTGCCAGCAAACAATCTTCAAAATGAGTTAGAAATAGGCTCAAAAAATATTATTAAAATTCAAATTTCAATACCTCCAATTACGCGATTGCAATATATCGAAGAAAAACCTTCAATTACAGATGATGAAATTCCAAAGCATGCTAACAATTTCATTAAATTTACGCACTGTTTTTTCAAAATCCGACTAAGCGGGTTCAGGTAACTTTATTCATATTCCTAGTTTACTTACATATCGTCACGTCCAAAAGGCCGTAACTAACAAAAAATTCAAAATTTAAATATTGTTTGAAAACGATGTAGTTAACCAAAACACAACTTCCCACAATCAAAATCGTTATTTTCAACGATTGTGTCCGAAAATAACGATTTTATTACCAAAATCAAAAGGCCGTAACTGCAATTTCAATATACAGTGTAAATTCGATAATCCGGACTCCACTAATCCGGAATATTCGGTAATCCGGACAGCATTTTGCAGCTCATTGCGTATTCTATAATCCGGATTAATTGCAGCTCTATAGTCCGGATTGAAGAAAACCCGTTTTTATTTATTTTCTTATTCAAATCACAGCATGCTTTGAAAAATACAATCATTGCGTATTCTATAATCCGGATTGATTGAAACTCTATAGTCCGGATTGAATAACAGCCGTTATTAGATTACTTTGTCAAACGAAATTAATATTATTTATTGTTAAGTATGTGTGTAAATTGGTACTTTTTTTATTTTAACTGAACTGCACAAATTAATATTTATGTTTTTATGCTATGAATTATTATAATTTTTAATAAATACATACATTCGCTAATCCGGAATATTCGCTAATCCGGATTGGGGTCTGCAATCAATTATTCGGATTATCGAATTTTTACTATATTTGTATTGGATTGTCATCTTTATTATTTTTTTTTTTTTTATTATTAATAATCATATAATTACAAATTATATACTATTACCCTAACCGAGCACTAGCTACTATGGCCTTCGGCGCGCTGTAGCGAAAACAGACCAGTGCCTCTGGTGGGAATCGAACCCACGACCCCCGCACTGATAAGCCAGTACGCTACCAGCTAGCCTACCGGGGCGCACTGTCATCTTTATTCAATAAGAATATATTATAAATACTTAATAAAGAAGATAATTAATAACAATGACTAAATGTCGTCTGTTATACATAACACAGCCCGACAAAATTAAAAAAGATTTTTACTTCTTTGAATTTATCAACTGATTCTAGTTAATTTGGGTGCGCTAAATTCAAATCTGTAATCAGTTTGTCTCTACCAGCTCTAGTCATGATATAGCTTTTTGTTAAGTATTTAAAAATTAAAACTTTTCCATAGGAATTGCCGTATTTTGTAAAAGTAACAATGTGTGGGATCGACATATCACTGGAAGTAGGAGGAGCTTATCCAAGATTATGTTATTAATCTCTTCTTTGGAAGATTCTATAGCAGATTATTGCATCAATCATATTTGTGGGTGGGGTTTAAGGGGCTAATTTTTAATTTCAAAATAGTGCTATTTTTGCCGTATTTTGTAAAAGTAACAATGTGTGGGATGGACATATCTCAGGAAGTAGGAGGAGCTTATCCAAAATTATGGTATCAATCTCTTCTTTGGAAGATTCTATAGCAGATTAATGCATCAATCATATTTGTGGGTGGGGTTTAAGGGGTTAATTTTTATAAAAAATAGCAAAATAACACTATATTCAAAACAAAAAACTCTATACATTATTCGTTAGGACAATATCCTAATGAAGAAATATAGAGTATGGCCTCGAACTTGAATAATTTTCATTTTCATTTCAATTTTCTCTATGAAAAAATACAAGTTTACAGTCAGAATACCAATGATGTTTTAATTGAATTTTATTTTAATTTATATTTATATTTGTATGTTTATATTTTTACATAATATTATTATTATTACAAGTACACTGTTTTTTTTATTAATTCAATATTTACTTTATTAGTTGTTTTACCAATGCTTTGCCAACATTTTAAAATTATGATTTTGGTACTGGCGAAGCTCTCATTGCCAGAGCTTTGCCAACGTTTTAAAAAAGAAACGGCTAAGCCCTGCCCGGTGTTATCCGTTTGGGGTTGGCAAAGCATTAGTTTTATCATTAAAAAAGCACTTTGTTGGTTGTTCTACCAATGCTTTGCCAACGTTTTAAAATAATGGTTTTGGTACTGGCAAAGCGCTCATTGCCAGTGCTTTGCCAACGTTTTAAAAAAGGAACGGCCAAGCCCCGCCCAGTGTTTTCATGTTGGGGTTGGCAAAGCACTTAAATCTTCAGAAATCCAACGCTCTGCCAACGCTCATAACACCGCTGAAAGCACTGGGCCAATGCTTTGCCGATCGTATTTTTCTGGGTAGGTAGTTACATACTTATATAGCCTATTCCATCCATTTAAAATGTTTTTTTGTTCGTTATCATCGAGATAAGATTTACCTAAATGTCAAGATTTTACTAAAAAGTCGTGTAGTGCTATTTTTTGTCTTTTTTATGTAAATGATTTATTTTGTTTAAAAAATTTCATTTAATTTTATTTTTTGGAAATAAATTAATCAAATTTTCTCGAAAGTTTTAAAATAGTTAAAATGAAAAAATGAGAAAAATACGTAATTTGTATTTACTGTCGATTATTGCATTATTTTTTATCTTGAACTTTTGTTTTATTTTTGCATACATTTTTGTATTGGAGTTACATATATTTTTGTATTGGTTTCAGAAAAATTAGTCACAAAAGGCCGTAACTACATTACTTAAAAACTACTATTTGTCTATAAATTTGTTATTAAATCAAATCCATCTTTTTTTCCTTAAGCATAATTTTAAAATTTGGATAGACTAGGTTCACACACGGCAATTATAATTGCGCAATTCTTGAGTTTATAGAAGAGGGAGGGAAAGAGAATGATAGGGGGTACAGAATTGCCAGTACTCCAATTCCGTTTTGTTTTGGCATTCGCAATTTTCAATACTGCAGGTTGATATACGAAAATTGCTGAAACAAACTTTTCCTGTGTGAACACAAGAGCAAGTTCAAAGGAGAATTGAAGAAGAATTGGGCAATTATAATTGCCGTGTGTGAACCATGACATACTAAGCTTTATGTAGTTTTTTGTTTATAATGTTTTTTGTCTATCCTGTAAAAAACTTAAAAAGTGTAGTTACGGCCTTTTTTGATTTAAGGTGACGATATGCTCGTTTAGGAATCCTATTTTTATGCGAATTGGAAGATATACCCGAGGAGTTCTTGGGTGTATACTAAGGTGGGGCGATTAGTATGGAAGGAAACAAATCTTAATGGGAGCTTCGCGTTTCTGATTCTTGGGATTGTACTGAGCAAAAAAGTCCACTAGACCATACGTCTACGGTGAAAATCGAGCTTCCAGATTTTGACTTGCAGTTTTTTCTCAGACTTGTCACGTTTTTTTTATATATTTTGGCCTATAACAGCCAAACCATTGAGATTTTCGATCCAATACTAAGACATTCGTAGCCAAGACAATAGTTAAGAACTCTCTAGTACATCGCAAAAGCATTGGAACGTTCCTTCAGGCAGTTTTGGCCTTGTGAAAGTGCAAAGGGACAGGGTTACTTTCACAAAATACGGCAATCTCTTCCAAAGAAGAGATTGATACCATAATCTTGGATAAGCTCCTCCTACTTCCTGAGATATGTCCATCCCACACATTGTTACTTTCACAAAATACGACAAAAAAGCCCTATTTTGAAATATAAAATTAACCACTTAAACCCCGCCCACAAATATGATTGATTCATTAATCTGCTAGAGAATCTTCCAAAGAAGAGATTGATACCATAATCTTGGATAAGCTCCTCCTACTTCCTGAGATATGTCCATCCCACACATTGTTACAAGCAAGTCAAAATCTGTTTGCAAGTCAAAATCTGGAAGCTCGATTTTCACCGTAGACGTATGTTCTAGTGGACTCAGTACAATCCCAAGAATCAGAAACGCGAAGCGCCCATTAAAATGTTCAAATCGCCCCACCCTAATGTATACCCATTATCAGCACGATTAATAGCTGGTTCCAAACATCCGAAAATAAACAAAATTACATTTTTCTAAAATCGTAATGCACATTTATTAATATTTTAAATAGATTACATATAAGGAAATTTTAAACTTTGATACTTACATTGATGAGTTTTACAAATAAAGGGATAGATGTCATCAAATGGTCATTAAATGGTTTTATCTGTGGAATCAACATCAAAATGTGTTATTTCCCTATTTTTTGATTTGAATGAAATTTTTATATTTATTTATCATTTGTTTATTGTTATCGGAAAAAACACTGAATTAAAGTACACAGCCAACAAACTTTGGAGCGCTCCAAAATTATGATTCATTAATGTCTACAAAATATTAGGCTTTTCGGAGGGCTCTTATTTTGGAGTTCCAAAAGATTCAAATATTACACATTTTTTTGAGGTTTCAAAAAGTTTTAGTCAAAAAACACTCATAATATTTAGGGCTAAAATATGAGCCATCAGAAAAGACTCATTAAAGCCTCCAAAATATCATTTCTACAAAATATTAGTCAGAACTAACTCAATAAAGTAAAAAAATTTGAATGTTTTATGAGCACTCTAAAAAGGCTTCAAAAAGGTTAATTTTTGAAGAAAAGTTTGAAGTTTAAATTTTTTGTGAAAGGCGTGGTAGAGAATAATGAGTGAATTTTCTAAAAATCATAACTACATTGTTAATTTTCAATTTTCTGAACCAGACTGTGCAGTTTCTGGTATTGAACCTGCGTCAGTGACCCTGTTTTTTTGAAATAATGTAATATTTGTTATGTTTTTATTTGTTCGATTGCGTCTATATGAAATTTTTGTGCAATCACTGACCGTGGTATAGATAAACTGATTTCTAATGCCACATGCACTCGCACTACGCGTTAGACAGAGCGCTTAAGCCCACTGATCTATCGTCAGGTCGAGATTTGTTGTGATTAAAACTAGTTTTATTCAATATACGGTGTTTTTGTTCTTGCATACATAATTTTTTGTTTTGTTTTTTTTTTATTTATTTTTTTGTTTTGTTTTTTTTTTTTATTTATTTTTTTTATAAAATAACTAATAATTCTTCTAATTAATATTAACGCCTCGTTCACATTAGCACCAATAATAAAAAAAGCCATTCAATTTCAACAGAGCAATGAATTTGAACTAGAAAAAAATAAAATTATGGTTAGAAAAAAAAGTTGTTTTAACAACAAATACTCAAAATTTAAAGTTTTACTAGTTTAAATGCTATTTTAAAGTATTTTTATTCAAAAAGTGGTGCTAAATTGAGATAAATTTATTATATTATTAACGATAAATTCAAATAAATGAAAAATTTTAAAAAATAACCGTTACATAAACATAATGCTAATCTTCATCATACAACTCGGATTGCAAATTCCAGCAAAAGTTTGCTAAAAGAGAATTGAATCATTTTCCACTATACCAATGCTCTAACAAATAAATAAAAGTCCAATATAATATTATTTTGAAGCTTAACTTGAGGCCTATGCTAGGAACATTTTGGTAAGACGACCTAAAAACCTGAAAAAATGGCTAAAAATGGTCAAAAATCGTTACTTTTGATCGACATTTATGGTTTAAATTACGTGAAATTTTGAAAAAGAATTCCGCTAAAGAAAGCTAAGAAGGCAAAAAAAAACTAATACAGTCGAATAAAAATTTTTTAAATAGCGCAGGCTTAGATATATCCATAAAAAAAGGATATATACCGATTCTCTGACACTTCCAAACGTACTTTCGCACTCAGGGGACTCCCCCCTAATAGTTCGAAAAGGATTCATCGAAGTTAATTTTTTTTCGGGTCAAAAGCAAACACAGTGTTATCTGTTATGTTTGTCCATATTTACAAAGTGTCCACACTAGATATTAACTTCAATATTTTTCTGTCAGCAAACTTCAAATTCAATAGCAGAGAATTATATACCTGATATCAAAATAGTGTTGTTATGATAAATCTCTAAACAACAATATCATGATAGGAGCTGTCAAAATTCTTGCTTTGAAAACTTGTTAGGTTTTGACTTAATTACAATTATATGTTCTAGAAAACATAGTTCTAGCAATGCTATTTCTTTTATTGGCAAATACAATATATTTTGTCCGATTTTTCGTTGGAGTCACTGTATTTCAATTCCAGCTAAACAACAATGAAATATTTCATTTTTATTTTTGTATACAAAATTTACTCCATATAACACACAGTGGTCTATGCTTCAGACCAATGAATATTAAACGTTAAAATTACGGATATAATGCAAAGTCGATTCTGAATATTTCAGATGTAATAGAAGATATCGAGAAGATTCGGAATTAGAAATAAGATATTTGCAATATATACAATCCATTTCTAACTCAATTTTATTCAAAAATGGTCTAAGGGTCAAACCACTAGTAAGCTGAGTACATATATATTTTCATCTTTCAAAGGAAATGAAAGTTTTGAAAAAGTTAGAGCCTTCAAAATGTTGTACTTTTAAAATCTAACAGAACAATGAAGCGGTTTTTGGTGGTTTTTCAGGACTTTTTATTTAATTTTTTTTTACAATTTCTGGTGGGTTCAAGTCTAATTATCCGGATTTCAGCTAAAAATGTTTGGCAGCATAGTTTAATATTTTATATTTTTCTGAAAAATTGTTTTAAATCTCAAATTTAATTCCACCTCATTATTTCTTTTTCATCTCATAATTTATTTTTACGTCATATTTTTTCTGTCATAATTTATTTTTCCGTGAATAATTTCCACCCATGTTATTATAATATTTTCCTTTAGGAAAAATCTCCTACAATTGATAGCAAATACAACAACGGTCCTAGAAAACTACAAAGTATGGTTTTTAAAACTTATAAAGATAGATTACGTTCTAAATCTACATCCCATAGTCCACAAAACTCTCGTGAAAACTCCAAAGAACGTAGCAAAAGTCCTCGAAGCAGTGAAAAAACTTCTTCTGGTCGAAGTAAATCGCGTACACCACCACAACGTAAAAGACGTTCTAGAACCAGATCTTATACACCATCACGTTCTAAGTCACGCTCTAGATCACGATCTCAATCAAGAGAGAGACGTTCGGAAAAAACGTAAAGAACGTAGACATTCTCCTTCTGCAGAACATGAAATAAGACGTACACGCCGTTCAGAATCTGTAGAAAGAAGACGTGAAGAACGTAAAAGACGTCATGCCGAAAGAGATGAGCAAGAAGAGATTAAACGTTCTCGTCGAGAAGAGGAAAATGCCCAACGCAGAGAAAACGAAGTTAACAAACCAGGAGGAGATCCGGATAAAGTCAAAGAATTGGACAATACCACTGTTACTGATCCAAAAGCTAAAATAACACAACGTCAAAGAAAAACTGTTGATTTGTTAACATCACGTACGGGTGGTGCTTATATACCACCTGCTAAATTACGTTTAATGCAGGCTCAAATAACAGATAAATCATCAGCGGCTTATCAACGTATCGCTTGGGAAGCTTTAAAGAAATCCATACACGGTTACATTAACAAAGTAAATGTCGATAATATTGCCATTATTACACGAGAATTACTGAAAGAAAATATTGTTCGTGGCCGTGGTCTGCTTTGCCGTTCAATTATACAAGCTCAGTCGGCTTCGCCTACATTTACACATGTCTATGCTGCTTTAGTATCCATAATTAACTCAAAATTTCCTAATATTGGAGAACTATTACTTAAACGTTTGGTTATACAATTCAAGCGCGCTTTTAGGCGTAATGATAAGGCCGTTTGTTTATCTTCTTCTAGATTTATAGCTCATTTGGTCAATCAACGTGTGGCTCATGAAATTTTAGCTTTAGAAATTCTTACACTATTGGTAGAATCACCTACCGATGATTCGGTGGAGGTGGCTATAGCTTTTCTTAAGGAGTGTGGCATGAAATTGACAGAGGTTTCGTCGAAGGGAATTGGTGCCATTTTTGAAATGTTGAAAAATATTTTACATGAAGGCAAACTGGATAAACGTGTACAATATATGATAGAGGTTGTATTCCAAGTACGCAAGGATGGTTTTAAAGATCATCAATCAGTTATAGAATCGTTGGAGTTGGTAGAAGAAGATGATCAATTTACACATTTACTAATGTTGGACGATGCTACTAATACGGAGGATATGTTAAGTAAGTAAATAATTTTGAATTATTATTAAGAAATTTGAGATATATTAAATCATAAGAAAACCAGAATTAAGCTATTATAAGGCATTACAGCTTAACTAGAATAAAACCCCGATACTTCGTTACCGGTAGTTTTAAATACCGACATATATTTAGAAAAAAAAATAATTTCCTATATTAAAGAAATTCATTTTGTGGTGGATGTATCAGTTTAAAGTTTCAGATTTCTACCTTAAATGATTTGCATAGGAGGACACATTTACCCATTTCTCCATTAATTTGAAAATATCTCGTCTTAGTGGATGATTACTCTGGAGGAGGAACATATATACAGTGGTGGTCAAAAAATTCGGAACTGAGTTAGCATTTGATTTACTTTTTTTAAATGGCTTTTATTACTAATTATTTATTATTTTCTCAACTTTATTTATTGTTTTTGTGAAAGAAATAACAAAAAAAAATCCACCTGGAAGTTATGTCATATTTGAAGGAACATATCGCTCATTTACTGCAACACTGACATAATTCAAAAAACCCGATTTTCAAAAAACGAGTTTAAAGTTTTCAATCTATATCTGCTTCGCTCGACCCTTTCTCTATTTATTTGGTCACGTTTTTTTATAAACTGGGGATTTTGATGTATTTTTCTCTTAGTGAGAATTGTGTGCGAATTCGCTAATTATCGAGAGACCCGTGAGTAGCACAGTTTCGCTATGACGTATATACTCTTTGCACCCATTTTAAAGAAAAAATAAAATATATTATACTCTATCTCGATAAGTATACATGATATTTATATGAAATTACACAATATAAAGCACTAATAAATCTGCATCATTAACTCAAAAATCGCATTTTTTGACTTATGACAGTCTTGAAGTAAATGAGCGATATATTTTAAATTTCCAGCCAGAAGGGTTTCCAATCTGAGATTTAGAGTTTAAAAATACTTACGATAAACTTAAATAAGATCCATTAGTTAGACTTGATTTTGACTTTAAAATTATTTATGATTAAGACTTGATTTGGTCTAAAAAATAATCAATATTTTTGACTTAGTTTTGATCACACAAAGACCCATGGTTAAGCCTTGAATTGGACTCTACAGATAACTGTGACATAATATTTTTTTCTCTAATGTGTCTACGACTAGATTAGATTAGGCTAGAGTGGCAGTATGTACCGCGACCAGAAGTTGGTATTTTTTGCTGCCAACTAATACACCCTATAGGTTCAGGGTCCCTACGAAGCCAACTATCCTACCAGGTAAACAATTCCAAACGTCCGATGACGTCACTATTCGACCACCAAAATAACGCACCCTCCTGTCGGAGGTCCTAGGACATTTGCAGAGAACATGCTCTGAGGTCTCGGGTTCGAATTCACAAAACCTGCACGTATCCGTAGAGGATCGTTCCATCTTGTATAATTGATACCTAAGGCCACAGTGTTCCGTGAGGTAACCCGTCACGGTCCTTAGTTCGCCCCTCGTCATAGACAAGAGTTTCCGCGACCTCTCCCCAGAGGGAGATATAAACAGCCTCGCCTGTCGCTGCCCAGGCGATCTGGCCCAATAGGCCCCAAACTCCGACTCCCTTCATCTACGACTAGGCTTTAATTTAAAAACACAGAAGATGAAGCCGAACTTTGCCCTATGACTAATCTTTTGTTTTAGACTATAAGGAGCTTACGGTTAAACCGTAATTAAAACTCTTAAAAGACAAACGATTCTTTATTGGTTTGGACTGCTGTTTTGTCTTGATTTTGAATCTAAAATTTGCCTTAACCCTCTAACTGGCAGACGATGTTTTGTAACGAAATTCATACCATGTGCTCCACTCAAAAACAAATAATAATTTCTTTATATTGTTCAAACTTCAACGCTTTGCTATTAATACTTAATGTCTTCTTTCTGCAAAATTTCATAATTTCATGATTTTGAAGCTTTCTCGCTTCCAAACCGTGGACTGCACACGAAAAATTTCTTCGCAAAATATTTAGCAAATTTAGTTTTCTTTCGGAATATATTAATTTTTAAGTATAAAATGCTCATTTGACGCATTTGTGGTAAATTTTATGAAGGCTACCCTAAGGCAGCCTTACCTGTTAGAGGGTTAAACTAAACTTGAACTCTAAAACACATCAATAGTTAAGCATTGAATTGAAATTAGAAGATGACCTACAAACAATACCTGGTTGGGGATTGTTTGCTAATAGTTTTTTTTTATTTTCTTTATGTTAAATGTTAAGTGCGAGCAGCAAAATAAGAACTTTCATACTTTTAGTACTTTTTACAAACATTTTGTATGCCTTAATTAATTTCGGTAAACCCTTATCAATGACTTGGCCTATTTTGTAAATTCTTTTACTTATATCTTTCAGATGCTTTTAAATTTGATGAAGAATACGCTGTAAATGAGGACAAATATAAAGGTCTTAGCAAAGAAATTCTCGGTAGTGATGCTTCAGATTCAAATGGCTCGTCATCTGGCTCCGGTAGTGGATCAGATTCTGATGCATCCGATTCCGATGAGGATAATGAAAATGGCGAAAGCAAACCCACAGCTGAAGAGATCATAGACAACACTGAAACAAATCTAATTGCCCTAAGACGTACTATTTACCTAACTATTAACTCCAGTTTGGACTACGAGGAATGTGCTCATAAATTAATGAAAATGCAATTGAAACCGGGACAGGAAATTGAACTTTGTCACATGTTTTTAGATTGTTGTGCCGAACAAAGAACCTATGAGAAATTTTATGGTTTGTTGGCTCAACGTTTTTGTTCAATCAACAAAATTTATATAGAACCATTTGAAGAGATATTTAAGGATACTTATCAAACCACCCACCGTTTAGATACTAATCGTTTGCGTAATGTGAGTAAGTTTTTTGCACATTTATTATTTACAGATGCCATAGGCTGGGATGTTTTAGAATGTATAAAGATGAATGAAGAAGATACTACATCCTCAAGTCGTATTTTCATAAAAATTTTATTCCAAGAATTGGCCGAATACATGGGTCTCAGTCAATTGAATAGAAAACTTAAAGATGAAGTACTATTGGAAAGTTTAGCTGGACTATTTCCTAAAGATAATCCTAGAAATACAAGATTCTCTATTAATTTCTTTACCTCTATTGGTCTGGGTGGTTTGACAGATGAATTGAGACATTTTTTAAAAAATGCTCCTAAATCGGTACCGGCTATAAATGCCGAAATTTTGGCAAATAAACCAATAAATGTAGAAACTTCAGCATCATCCTCTTCTTCATCTTCTACTAGTTCTAGTGATTCTTCTTCCTCGAAATCTTCTTCCGATTCATCCTCCGATTCGGAAAGTGAATCTGAAGTAGATAAAAAGAAACGCAAAGGCAAAAAACAAAATAATACTAAGAAAAGTTCTTCTAAAAAAGAAAAACAGAAATCTAAAAAGATTAAAACAAAATCTAAGAAATCTAAGAAAAACAAGAAAAAACCAAAAAAATCAAAAAAGTTGAAAAAACAAAAGTCATCAGATGAAAGTTCCTCCTCTGAGTCTAACAGTGAATCGGAGAATAATTCATCTAGCAGCAGTAGTGAAAGTAGTAGTGAAGATGAAAAGCGTAAATCAAAGAAGAAGTCAAAATCCAAAAAGAAATCTAAAACTAATAAAAATACGAAAAAGAATAACAAAAAATCTGAAAGTGACGATGAGGAATTAGAAGACATGATAAAAACTATAGAACACAAAAATTCACAATCAGAGAATGGAGATAATAGAAAATCAGAATTCAGCGATCGCCGTAGGGAAAAGCACGATTTTTGTCTTGATGATGATCGCCTTAAACGACCAGAACCACAACGAAGGGATAGTGAAATTGAAAGACGTCGAGAAGAAAGAGAAAAACGTCATCGAGGAAAAGCCCAACGTGACTTGGATCATAGTGAACGTGAGAGAAAACGTACTAGATCTCGTTCACGTGACCGGCGAGAGGATCGTTCGCAAAAAGATAATAGAGATCGTAAACATAGTGATTATGGACGTGATCGTGACTCTGAGCGTCGTAAAGATCGTAAACGTTACGATGATCGTAAAAGTCGTAGTCGCAGTCGTGACCGTAGCAATAAACGAGACTATGAACGTTCTAAAACACGTAATACTTCTAAGGAACGAGGATGATATTTGATGAAAACCTGAATTGTTTAACAACATTTTCTTAAGAGTTACAATTATATATTTTTTTCATTTGTACAAAACAACCATTATTTTTGTATGTATTAATATTTGCTTCAAAAATATTGACTGCAATAAATTTTATTACTATTAAACAAATAACACAAACCTATTATTAATTATATTTTTAATGGTGCGAAAAGTTGCTGAGTATTTTCTGGAAACGGATTTGAAATTTCGAAACGATAGATTTTCATTACATGGAAGATTTTCTGGACACGGCCATGTTCACTGGAACGTAAAATTACTTACCACACGTTAGGTTGTATTAAAGTCCAGGATCATGATGCGGAATGTGCTGATCTTGATACGTAAAGTACAGATGTTACAATACATATAGCGCCACCAATTCAGAATTTTAAATGTAATGCGTTAGTATTGTTAAAGCAAAGCAAAATCAGTAGAATTTTCTTGCCGATAACTGATGTTAGCAAAACTTAATTGAATGGTGTTTGTTTTCTCTATGGATATGAGATTGTGTCGCAAAATCTAACAAGAGAAAGAAAAATTACATCCTACATAATAATCAAATGGATGACATACACATACCAAAAAATCATCATATTGTGCGCTTTTGCAGTCCGGAATTAACATTCCGGTCTACCTAAGGTTTCAGTATCCTTTAAGAACCTCATCAGTTTTCCCAA
This sequence comes from Delia radicum, assembly GCA_021234595.1. Taxonomy (NCBI): domain Eukaryota; kingdom Metazoa; phylum Arthropoda; class Insecta; order Diptera; family Anthomyiidae; genus Delia; species Delia radicum. The sequence continues at coordinate 80,813,394 of CM037854.1, forward strand.
ATAAATTTCCTGCAAACACTCCAGCGACGGTATAACATTCCGTTTACAATATTCCTCTCTGCTCATCGCAAAGGCAGGAAAAGCGCAAAGCAAGTGTTTTAGGGACTCATTGTCTTCATCACAAGCTTTTCAGTCACTCCTTCTCATTTTCCAAAAATGTGACTTAAGTGTCCGTTAGGATTTCCATCAGCTTAACCACTTCCCTACAGAAACTTTGACTGCACCAACATCATCCCTGAACTACTATCCAAACAAAGCTAAATATCCAAACAAAGCCCTACTATCAATTGACCATTTTCTTTTTTTTTTGATTTGTGTATATCACTTTTCTATCGCTATTAACATGGGTCCTTACAGCCCGAATTCATGTTCGGGATACTGGCTTATCTGCTAGAGCACATCTGTTTTTGATTGTTCAATGAAGAGCACAATGAAAAGCACAAAATTATGTAGGTAAAATCAACTCCAAATGGCACTTAAACTAACATTTGCAGTTGAAAAGGTGTACACTACATTTGCATTTAAATCAACTGCTGTTTTTTTTTAGAAATTATTGTTAAAAATAAACTGTTGAATGTAGTAAAAACAACTGAAAATGCAGTTAAAACATTACCAGCATTAAAAAAAACTTTTTTGTATCTGATTTTATTATTTAATAAACACACTATTGTAAAACTATATTTTCATAAAATATCACTTGAAATATACACGTTTCACGCTGTTCTTCAAAATTATTGCTACCACATGTCAATCTTTGAGAGAAGGAATATTTTTTCGTTGATTTCTTTTAGTCACATTGAATTGAGTTAATATATAAATTTTATAGAGCTACAAGAAAATAAATACAACATTTGATAATATTCAAGTAAATAAATTAATCTATTCGGAATGTTACTTTAATATTTTATTTGTTCAATAAAATTTTTTGTCTATCTTCTTTAACATTCATTCTTTAACATTTTATTTGTCTATCTTCTTTAACGTTCTCTTTTACACTAAAGACAAAAGAGACTATTACCGAAATGCGCTAATTTTAGAAGGTTGCTTAAAAAATCAACCATCAAAAGCATTAAAAAATTTTCTAAGTAAAACAACTACAAACGCCTTACTGCACAAATAACTGTCATGTAGTAACTGTAGAACTTTTCTGAGTGTACTTACAATATCGAGAAATTCAATTCAAAAAACTAATCCGTCTTTCCATACATCCATCTTTAGATTTGTCCAAAAACGGCCTTTTAAGGTCCAGTTTATTATATAAAACAAAAGATTATTTCATTTAATGGTCCATCCTTAAAAATTATATTTCTAAGTAAAACAACTGCAGTTGTTTTACGCACTACTGAACACATAACTGTCATGTAGCAACTATAGAACTTTTCTGAGTGTATGTATTATCTTTATTAAATATATAATGTCGGTTAAGGTTGCTATCTTCTGGACCCAGTCGTGGCCAGTCTATAATGCATGGAAATTTAAATATCAGCCCACCCGTAGGACGCCATTTGGGTGTCGTCAATCTGTAAAATTATGGACGCTTAACTTTAAATTCGTGATTTTGGGCCCCACGTTGGGCGCCAATTAAATTTCTCTGTTCAGCATAGGACCCTTTGATCAAAAGGTGTATTAGAGCCCTACATTGGGCGTTATATAAATCAACATCTTAACATAGTCCTAATTTCAATTTAGTTTGCGAAAAATTTCATACGCCAAACTTTTCATAATATTTTAACAAATTGAGTTGAATTTCATTACATTCATAATAAAACAAGTGTTAACAAATTTATTTCCAATTCCGATTGTTGTAAATATCCATAGCCGCTCTCAAATTATTAACAGACATTTTACAATTATCATCACCATTTAGGTTGTCTCTGGCAAATTCCCAAATATCATCAAAATTATTATCTACCAGAAGGCGTTTGAAAATACGTCTTAAATCATCTTTATTACGCAAAGTTTCGAAATCACTAGGTCCCAAACCGAAATGCATTGGTATATCTGGTGAAATAACATCACCTGCAGTAGTTCGATCAGCATCAGTTGGTTTATGTATTCTCTCTAAAAAATTATCATAAATTAATGGTTTATCAAGATCCTTACACAAAACACGATATGTAGTGTCTTTATTATAGACATTTTTAGGCATCTTTGATATAACTCCTTTGCGGGGCAAAGGATATTGAATATGTAACATTTTCCAAAATGCATCCAAATCAACGCATTCCGTTGGTTGATCTTCATTTATAACAATTCCAAAATGTGATGCGGCTGTACGTATTTTTTCTTCACTGACATAGATGAGAAGCGATCGCAAAGCTTTAAATATCGAGTTGTAGGTTATATAACCAGTATTTTCTTTATCGTATTTTTGCAATAGCGATTTTAAATCATACATATGAAAATCAGCACGATTAAAGAGAAATCTTCGCAGTTTGTTAATATGTGAAATGGCTTCAATTTGCATTGTTTTCTTCTCACATGGTTGTACATTTTCTATGAGGGTTCGCACATCACAATCAGGACGATTGGTAACTATACCAAATGTAGTCATGGGATCCAGATTTAAATCATGGCTGAAAGAAAAGATATATAAGGTGTTTTTAGGTTAAGATTTTTGTTTCCCCAACAAGCAAAGATAATCATTTATAATTCTGAAATAGGCTTGAAAACCAACATTTTTTTTTTAAAATTTTTTTTTAATTGGTTAAACGAGCTTCCAGAAAAGGACGCAAATTGCAAATTGAATCATAAATTTGTATAATTTTGGAGTCTTTTATGAGCTAGCACAATAGGACAACATCATAAACTAAAAATTAATAAGGTCATGATCACCAATTCTATATATTCCATGCACTCTAATTTCAATTCCTACTTTATTTTTCGATGTCTGGTACAGTTTTTCCACAAAATTAGCGCATGTAAATGCAGTTTTCTACATACAAGGTTTTTAAAATGCAATTAATTTGATTCAGTTCTGTTAAATTTAATGATGACAGGCAATACCGCTAGAATACCGTTATCGATTCAAAACCCGTTTAACTGAATACACTAAAAAAAAGTATGAATTAATTTAAGTTCACGCCTTACTAAAATTAAGTTTTTAAAATTTTCCTTAAAGCAAATAAAATTGCTTGCGAATAATGAAAATTTATTAGATTTTAGTTCATTTAAATTTTTTATTAACTCAACATTTTTCTTACATTTTCCTTTCCTGATTCAGGTTAATATTCTTAAGAAAATATTAGAAAATGTATTTCTTTTTAGTAACAAATCTTAAATTATAAGAAGTCATTACCCTAAACCTTAAATTGTGTTTCAAAATGTTAACTTCTTAAAATTAAGTATAATAACTTCTTAAAAATTTTGTTTAACAAGAATACAATTTTTAAACCTATAAAATTCTCATTTGGTTTTAGTTCATATTATATAAGTGTTTTAGTGTTGTCAAGTAAAAGTTAAGTAATAAATTTCACATTTAAAACGTTCGTATTAACGAAACTAATCGTATAATTATATTCGTTTAAATTAACTTTTTTTTTTAACAGAGAAGCAACACTCAGGAAATTCTTCCTATTAACTAATGTGTTGCTTTCTTTGGAAAGGGTATAGTGGAGAGATGAAAGGTTGTGAACGATGAAGGGCTTCAAACATGGCAACACTGTAATTGCGCGAGTAGATAAGTCTTAGAACTGTTGTTGCTCGCCACCTGATGTAGAGTTGGCGAATTTATTGAAGCTTTTTGTTTCATAGCCCTGATTCATTATTTTACTTCGGTGGGGTTAAGTGCTATGGGAACACCGAAGGTGGGCGCAGCGATACATATAAGTGATAAAAAAATCATACATATTATTTTTCTAAATTGATGTTGTCGTCACCGCGAATCGAACCCGGGACCATCTGTGTAATAGTCTAACGCGCTAACCATTACACCACAGCGCCCACAACTTAAGAGATATATGAAATTGATTACTTAACTGATTAGGTGCCAAACCTATGCACTTCTATTTTTGAAAGTATATACCTCTTGAGAATAACCAATTAATAAATAATATTACAAATAAAATGACACAGTTGTATGTTTTTGTTGATTGTTGTTGTATATTTTAAATATACCTACTTAATATTAGTATAACTTATGAACTAAAAATAATTCAGTTTTGCATTAGCACAAGTTCAAGCATCTTAAAATACAAGAAAAAATCAACTAGATTTTAAGATGTTTTAACTAGATTTATGCAAAATTTATACTTAATTTATGTAATTCAAAAATATACTAAATTTCAATAAAGTTTCATAAAATTTAAGACAAAATTTACTAAATTTTTAATACAAAGTAAATTATTTTTTAAAAAAAAAAACTATATACTTAATTTGAGTTAAATTTTCTTTGGAGCCAAATCATTCCCGTATTTCTTAAAATTTAGTTCAAATTACTTAATATTTGGTAAACTTTTTTTTTTGAGTGTATCCTTATTCCTAAAATACCGAAATAATGAAAATACCCTGTTATCTGTAAAATATCGTTACCGATATAACTAAAATACCAATACCCTTAAAATACCGCTACCGAAATAACTAAAATACCGTTACCGAAATAATTGAATAAGCGCTATCCTTAAAATACCGTTACCGAAATAATCTAACAAGATAAAAAAAAAATCGCTGTAAATAGTTATATTTTCCTAAATTTTCATCATAAGTCATTGAAATTCGGGCATGGGGCTAAAAATATCGGTGTGCATTAAAATTACCTGAATAACTAAAATAGCGTTACCTTGAAATATCGAAATATCTGAAAAACCGTTTTCCTTAAAATATAGTTACCGAAATAACTAAAATACTGTTGCCGTCCAAAATACCGTTACCGAAATAAGTAAAATATCGTTAACGCTAAAAATAACTGAAATAACTGAAACATCGTTACCCCTAAAATACCGTTACAGAAATAAAATAGCGTTACCCTTACCGAAACTCAAATCAGTTACCATCCATGGTTGAAATGTAACTACAACCCTTAAGCCGATAGCCTAAGTTGCTATTGCTTAGTTCTTAAGATTTATTGTAATTTTTAATTATAGTAAATAAATTAAATAAAATAAAAAAAAAAAAAACTACAACCCTTGTACATTAAACCCGCTATTTATTAGTTTTATTTAACCAATTTTTACGGTTTAAGCGAATTTTATCGCTAAACTAACAATTGAACTTAACAAATAGTTATGCAGTAGAAAGGGCCTATTAGGCAGAGGTGTTTCACCAAGAAATCCATTATTTTAATGTGGTGCACCACGTTGAATTTTGAATTTATCAAAATTTTCAGATGGTAGCTTTCCGAGTACAACTCTTAGTATGAATACATTTTAAAAGTAAATGTACAGTTACTACATGGCAGTTGTTTGTGTAGTAATCAGTAGTAGTTGTTTCAACAGCATTTACAGTTGTTTTTATATGAAATAATACAAAAGAACTATTGTGACAGTTATTTAATAAAATGACTGTATATTTTAACAGTTGTTTGAAGCAGTTATTTTGTTATTTCAATAAATTAGTTAAATAAAAAGAGGATGTCGAGTTTTTAAAATCCATATTTGTTATTATTAAAATGCTGATAGTATGCAAAAAATATTTAGAAAAATTCATTATATCTCCAATGCATAAAAACGTTATAACTGGAGTATCGTTTAGAATTTTGACTTTTCATTTTAATTAGGATGTATGAAATATATATTTTTATTGTAATTGAAAGAAAACAAGTTTATTTTTTTTGGGTTAAAAAATATTTTTAAAAATAAAAAAAATAACTGTTAAGAACAATAGTTTTTACCAATTTTTACAGTTGTTTCAAAAAGGTTGCAGTTAAAAAATGTACTGTGGTTTTTACTACATTTTTTAGTTGTTTTTCAAAAGTTAAAAACAAAAGTGACAAAGATCAAAGCAACATAAATTACACCATAGAAATAGTTTAATTTAGTTTAGTTTCAACTGTGATACATTAAGAAAAGTTCCAATCTGTGATATTTTATTTTTACATTTATTTTTATTTTTAATTATAATTTTGTGTTTAATGTCGTACTATTTGTTCGTATTTTACCAATTTTATTAAAGAAATTTAAATGTAAACCTGACAAAAAAGAATAAAATGTATTCAATAAAATCAAATCCCTGAAGATGTTGCAATAATCTCAATGAAACGTCGGATTGAAAAATGAAATAATCTTTTATTTGCTTTTGAAAACCATGACCTGAAAGCCTGATTAGGAAAACTTATAATAAACTAAATTTTTAGTTATTTAACGGTAATTACATTTGTCGCCATTTTAACTGAAATTGCAGGTGTTTTAACTGTCATTTTCAGTAGATTCTACTGTAAAACTTGTTTAACTGTGTGGAACCTTTCAATCATGAAATTTTGAATTTATAGTCTCGAAAATAAATTAGAAAAACAAGCTTTTACCTATTATTTCTTTGTCCCAAACATCCCGAGGTACGATCTAAAAACATTTTCTGAGTCTTATTAACCACCACCAAACGATCACATTGTTGTAAACATGCCTTAACCATTTGTCCAGTTTTATCCACTTTATTGCATTTACCAAAAGTTCCATTAGAATTGAATTTATCATTATAACTAAGGAAGTAAAAATGAGATTAAAATTTCAGTCCTTTAGACTTTCGCAGTACTTACTTTCTTTTTATCTTTTCTGAGGGAAAATAATGATTATGTGATATTATATATTTCTCATGCCAATTAATATATTCTCCATTAACTTGTTCAGCCGTTTTCTGAGGTAATACCAATTCATAAGCTTTCTCGGATTTTGATCTTTTAATGCCATATGTGAAATTTTCATTATTATAATCTTCTGGTTTGGATTGTGTAGGAAAAGCTTTACCCAGTTCCGGTTTCTTAAAGAACATATCCTCTGAAAACTTTTCTTTAAATGCCACAAAACGACTTTTCTTTAATTCTGGACATAACAAATCTTTCAATGTTTCTATGGGCAAAAAGGGTGAAAATCTTAAACTGCCAGTTTCTTGTATTTTTTGAATTTCTTTTTCACATTTCAGTTGCATCACATTTTCCGCAGCTTCTTCTTGAGAATACATTTTGAGAGAATCACCCACTGTATCGTTAGGTTCTGAAACTTTACCAGCCGATCGTATTTTTGGACAACGATCTGTGTATTTACTCTTATTAGCCATGATTTAATTGATTCGATTTAAGTTGTTTTCTCTAATATTAAAATTTGGAAATTTTTTAAGAAATATTTGGGGAGAATTAAAAAAAAAAAATCAAAATTCAAACTTTTGCTGTGTTTGTTAATTTCTTAAAACAAAATAACAGACCGAAAACGTTACGATAACGTCTGTCACAAATAAACTCTGTTTACGTTCCGTTTTCTGGACCCGTATATGGACCCGGAAACGGTTTGCAAGGAATATCGAGGCTGATTTGATTACATTATAAGCACGTTGGATCGGACCGTTATTTTCATTTATTTTTAGCAATTTAAATAACACGAAAATTACTGCAATGCTACACGCAAAAAAATAAAAAGTGTAAAATCAACTAAAAGTAGCGTAGAAGTTACCTAAGTTTATTGTATATAATACAATTTAAAAAGTTTTTTGACATGATAAGGCTTAATTAGTTTAAAAGCAGAAGTCAAAAATTATCGTAGCATTCTTATAATGAGTAAAAAGAGTATAAAAATACTCTTAGGGAACTTTTGCTGTAAATATTTTCAGTTGTTTAAGTTGTAATACTTCATTTGTAGACCACATTTCAGTTTTGACTACAATTGTAGTTCATCAAAAAAAAAACCAGGTCAAACAACTGTATTATGATTTTACATTCATTTTATTCAGTAGTTTTTTTTTTAATTTAAAAAAATAAAACAAATAAATGTTCGTTTATTTTTTACTGCATTGCAATTGTAGTTCATTTTTTGAACAGTAAAAAACAATGACAATGTTAGTTAAATTTACTGAAATGTAAGTCGTCCTTTTTCCAAGTGAAATTTCATTTGTTTTTAATTACAATTGCAGTGGTCTTTACCTACACTGTATTCTGGTGCATACACGGAAAAAAATGTGTATCATTTTCAAAAATTAGAGTTATAGTTTACAAATTATCGTGGTAATTATACAACTACATAAAATTAACTAAAATATCGAATGCCTTTTTTTACGTTTCACAATTTTTTAGAGTTGTGTAGTTCGTGAACGACCTAGTTCAATGAACTAGTCTTGACTTTCAGCTCTTTTAGGTCTTTCGTTCTTCAATAGCAGAGAGAATTATATTACATGTGGACCACACATTACTGTTACTGTTAGTATTATATTTGATATCAAAATAGTGTTGTTATGATAAATCTCTAAATAAAAACATCATGATATGAGCTGTCAAAATACACAAAAAAAAAAAGTTAAAATTAAAAAAATACAAAAAAAGTATATTAAAAATTGTTTATTTGTTATAAATAAATTTAAAGTTATTTTTTAATCGCATAGTTGAAAATTGAATGAATAAACGGACGTCTTTACTCAACTTAAAACAAAAAAATCTGAGAAGACATGATGTAAATATGAATACGGCTGCGAGCAAAAACGCTTAATAAACAGGAAAAGCGCTTGAAGGAATTAATAAGGTGTAGTGTAATAACGACCAAATCAGGGAACCAACTTATGGCGTTTTCTTTTCTGACAAAAAAATGTTGCATTTTTATAAGTGACATTTAAAGAATGTTGTCATATTCATTGTCACAATAAAACATGAATTTATACAAAAAATGCCGCCCTGCTTTAGAACAGCTGATTTGTGTATAAAAGAAAACAAGTTGAAAAATAAAAAAGCGGCAAATTGCAAATTGGCATGTAAATTGTTTTTAATTAATTATTTTTTTTATTTAAAATGGACTCAGGAATTGATGCAAGCACAATATTTTGCTCCTGCAGAACACACATTTCCTCTTCATCTGATGATGAGGAAGAATCCATTAGTACCCCACCAACATTGTTTACGCATATTACTACAGCAGCTTTTTCCATTTTTAGCAATTTAATGGCGTTTTCTTTTCTGGCAAAAAATGTAACATTTTGTTTGCCCTTTCTAAAAAATTGCACTTTTTGTGTTCTTTTCTAAAAAATTGACAGCACTTTAAAAAGGAATCATGTTCTTTTAAAAATATGTCGCCCTATTAACATGCAAAAATGTTGCCATTTTCACCCTTTATAATATGATGGGGTGAAAATGTTGCACTATAAAACAGCTGATTTTATAGTTTTGTTTTGAAAAAAAAAATATTAAAAGACCAAAATTAACAAATTTTGTTTTATAAATTATAATAATTTTAAAAAATATACATTTAAATCGCTAAAAATAGAAAAAGCTGCTGTAGTGATATGCGTAAACAATGTTGTTGGGGTACTAATGGATTCTTCCTCATCATCAGATGAAGAGGAAATGTGTGTTCTCCAGGAGCGAAATATTGTGCTTGCATCAATTCCTGAATCCATTTTAAATAAAAAAAAATAATTAATTAAAAACAATTTGAATGCCAATTTGCAAATTTGCCGCTTTTTTATGTTTCAACTTGTTTTCTTTTATACACAAATCAGCTGTTCTAAAGCAGGGCAGCATTTTTTGTATAAATTCATGTTTTATTGTGACTATGAATATGGCAACATATTAAGAGGGTTATGACAACATTATTTAAATGTCACCTATAAAAATGCAACATTTTTTTGTCAGAAAAGAAAACGCCATAAATGTATATTTTTTAAAATTATTATAATTTATAAAACAAAATTTGTTAATTTTCGTCTTTAAACATTTTTTTTTTTTCAAAACAAAACTATAAAATCAGCTGTTTTATAGTGCAACATTTTCACCCCATCATTTTATAAAGGGTGAAAATGGCAACATTTTTGCATGTTAATAGGGCGACATATTTTTAAAAGAACATGATTCCTTTTTAAAGTGCTGTCAATTTTTTAGAAAAGAACACAAAAAGTGCAATTTTTTAGAAAGGGCAAACAAAATGTTACATTTTTTGCCAGAAAAGAAAACGCCATTAGTTTTGGCTTTAGTGTTGTAAAATCCTTTTACTTTTAACTATCCGATAATATTTAATACCTTTGGATACTACTCCATACTTTATGATTTTTATTGTTTTTAATATCTGAATATGTTAAAGCACTCATTTTAATTATGTATTTTTATATTTTAATATATATTTATTTTGCACAAACCAAAAAACAAAATAATTTAAACCTATTTTTGTTCTTCCTATTCTTCAGGCAACTGTGAAAGCCAAAAGTTTATTTTCTTGCAAACGCTTTAGTTTTTCTAAAATTATTCTGTTTTTGTTTTTGTGACATCATCTGCCTTTCAATCAACTTTATTATTGATTTCCAACAACATTTTTTAGAAACAAAACGGAATTTCTAAAAGTTAAAAGTTTTGTTAGAAAAACCTAGGCAAAATTGCTTAAAAAAGCAATGTCATATTAAGTGCACACAAAAAAGTCCTTGTCCAGTATTTAGGAGCATTTTAACTAATAAAGCTCTTTCGCACAAATTAATCAAACATTAAGTAGAATCAAGAAAAAACTTTGTAAAATACTACTACTAGTTATCACATAATTGTTGCAAATAAACTCTATTAGTTGATATGCTCATAAATAAAGAAATGCTACTAAGTAAAGATTTTTTTGTGGAGTTCGATAGAATTTCCGCAAAAAGAATGAACAATATACTGGGCGTTATAGCTAAATCGTTAAAACAAAAAATACAACCCTAAAAGTATCGGGTACATACTTTTTGGTACTCGATACCCAAAAAATTAGTTGGTATCGGATACCAAGTACTCAAATACTTAATACTTTCACAACACTATTTTTCTCCATTGTACAATAAATTGCAATTTCTTTGCTTGTGTTTTTTAATCTAGTGAGAAAAACAAGAAAAATTACTAATTGAATTTTTTGAACACGAAAAACAAGTAGATTGGCAAATTCAAACCAAGTTGAAATAAATGCAAGTGTTTAAGCAATAATAAGTGTTAAAAAACAAACAGATTTAAATCGGAAAAAGGTGAATAGAAAATTGTTTTTTTTTTGTCAAAATATTAGGAAAAAAAACATGAAAAGCACCAATAATATATACATCATCATGCAATAAAATGTATGGAAAATTTTCTCAATAATTTTGTTGTTGGACAACATTTCTACAATGGTGTCTCCAACAAACACCACTTAAACAATCATAATTATCAACGACAAAGTCGCCAACAGTGTGAAAAAGTGAGGAATTGCTACGCAAAAAAAATGGGGAGCCATATGAGAAAGAAAAAATTCCAGAGTTTAAATTTTTTTATAATTTTTATTAATTACATTTGGTAAAGTGTAAATAACTGGAATAGACTTAAAATATCGAAACATTTTTTTTGGGTGCGTTTGCAAATTGTGTAAGAGAAAGTGAGATCACAATAGTATAATAGTTTTTTTATTGATACTGGAAAAGTGCTGCCAAGTTTAGGTAGATTTATTTGTGGGGCCGTTTTTTGTTTTTGCATCAGTTTTCTCTTTGTGACGGTGCGTGATTAAAAAAAAAAAAATTTCACTTTTTACGGAAAAAGTGCTTATTTGAAAAAAAAAAAATTAATTTTAGTAAAAATTGTTTAATAATTTATTAAAAATACTGTGTGAATTTTGTATAAGACCTGTGATGAAGACATTTTAAGAACTGTGTAAGATTTCTGAAAAGATTTAATTTTTCTAATTTCGTTTTCATGTTTGTTTTTTAATTTAATTTACGACTTTGTACTCTGTTAATTGTTTAAAGATGAACAATAACATAAATTATTTGCAAATTTTGTTTGATTTCTCTTTGTTGTAAACACTATTTTATAAGTTTTAATTATTTTGAAATATCTTAAGCAATTGCAATTTCTTGCTGTATAATTCTTATCTTTGATTTTGCATATGTATTTCCTTTTCTCTATCGAATTTTTGTGATTTATCTTTTTTGATTGTGCAAAACAAAGATGAAAGCCAAGCAAAAATAGCGGCGGCGACACAGTGGGGAAAATTGGACTTTTTGTGAGCAAGTTATCCTACAGCCCACAATTTTAAACGAATTTGAAAAAATTAAAATTTAAAAAATAATTGTTTGAAACATAATTCGCTTAAGTGACCTAAGACGAATATTGTTATAAAACGAATTTTTTTTTTAAATTTAAATATTTGAAGGGCATATTGTTAAGACACATTCATTTTTACTGAATTTTGAATTCGAAATTTTGATTTAATGCATAACATTGTACTAAGTTTACAATCAAGGCTTTTATCAAATACTTATCAATAGGTGACTAGAAAATAGCTAAATTGCAAAATGTGGCATCACCTTAAGGAAAAAAATGTAAACAAATTAAAAAAATTTATTTAATTTATAAAAAACTTAATAATTTGTAAAACTCAATAAAATCTAATTTTATAATGAATGATAAATTAAATTCATCATCCAGTTATTTTTCGACATAAAGAGTTTTTATTGTCAAATTTGTGTGCAAAATGTTTGTTGTTTCGGGTAAATTGGGTTCCCGAGGTAACGACATCGAATAGACCAAATTTGTGCAAAGAACATTGATATAGTGACCAGAAGAACAAAAACAAATATCGTCCTTCCAAAAAGTCATCCCCCATAAAAACACTTATAATCGCTGAAAATGAAAGGCGGGGAAAGATGAAGGGCTTCAAACATGGAAATACTGTAACTGCGCGAAATGATAAGTCTTAGAACAGTATGTTGCTTGCTAGTCACATAATAGAGAGTTGGCGAACTTATTAAAGCTTTTTGGTTCATAGCCCTGATTCATTATTTTACTTCGGTGTGGTTAAGTGCTATGGGAACACCGAAGGTGGCCGGTACGATACATATGAGGGATAAAAAACTCATACATATTATTTTTTTAAATTGATGTTGTCATCACCGGGAATCGAACCCGGTACCTTCTGTGTAACAGTTCAAAGCGCTAACCATTACACCACAACACCTGCAAATTATTCCTCTTACCAAGATATGACTACATTCAAAAAAAAAAAAAAAAAACAATTTTTATGGTTTTACTTAAGAATATATGACGATTTTCGTTTTTTTGCACTTAAACTTCAACATATATTAAACTTATAGACTTTGCTAATACTACAAAATATAATCTTTCTGCAAAATTTTATTAAAATCCGTCCATACGTTTTGAAGTTAAGACGATGTCCTTTAAATGTATGCTATTGGAATCCTGTATGTCCTTGAAACAAAATTAGAGCTTTTTTTTTGAAAAGTTTAAGCTTCAATCGTACTTTGTGTTAAATATCAACGGTTACTAGTCAACATAAATGTAATCAAGATTTTTGAAAATTGGGTTCTTTTCAAAATATTTATTTATTATTTTAAATTTTACGAAATTCTAACTATAACACTTTTTTGCTTCCAGACAGTGCCATGAACACAAACAATTTCTTCACAAAATATTTTGTTAGGTAAGGTCGAAAAGAGGATCCGGAAAAGGGAAATGCTTCCCTAATCCGACTCAAGTCCCTTAGGACTTACACTTAAGCCAGAATGTCGGCTTGTTGTGCGCTCTAAAAAAATCGGTCCCATGTCTCTTTCCTACCCCAGGAACTCCGTCGCACTGACGAAATTCCTCAAACCCTTCCATCCTATGTCCCTAAGATCCCCCAATGTGGATATTGGGTCAATGAATAGTATTTCGACCTGGATCCCGGCAAATGCCGGGCATTCACATAGAAAGTGTCCTAGGGTCTCCTCGTCCTCCCCACAGGCCCTACACACTCCCGAGTCCGCTCTACCAATACGGTGGAGATGTGTCCTCAGTGTCGAGTGTCCCGTGAGGATTTCCATCAAAAGATTCAGTTCCTTTCTACTAAGATTCAGAATTTTCCTCGTCCTGTCCCTGTCAGGGTTTCCCCAGAGAATCCCCGTGGTCCTGCCAACACCCGCATTCTCCCAGATGGTCCTATGCATGGTGTCAGCCCAATCCTCCAGCTCCTCCTTGAGAGCTCGAAAAGGTCTAGCGTTCCCAAAAGTGGCTAACTCCAGGGAAGATCCTCCTATTTTGTTAATTTGGGTTTCTATCGAAATAACTTAATTTCTTATTAAAAAACACACATTTGAAGCATTTATAGGCAATTTAAAATACCCCGCCTGGAGGTGGGCTTGTTGGTTAGAATGTTTAAAGACCGATACCAAAATATATATAAAAACCCAGCCAGCAAACTTTCTCAAATTTACCTAAAAATAGGCTTAACAAATATTATTAAAAATTGAATTCTTTCTATGAAAGTGATTCATCCAAAAGATCCTTCTTTTTTGACTCAAAAAATAGTGTGTTGATGAAAAATTCCTTCAAAAATTTAAGTCTATTTTGAGTTAATTTTGTGTTTGAAAAAACTAATTAAAATTTCCTCCTAAATTAAAAAAAAATTTTTGAGTCATTTTATATTTCAAAAAAAGTGTAATTTTGAAGGCTTACCTGAGGCTTTTTGTATTTGCTTATGCTTTTAGCTACTCTTTTGAAAATTGTTCTCAACTGCACCGTTTTCAATTGTAATTGCGAATATTTTAAATGAAATTGTATGAAAAAATATACTTGTACTACTTTAAATTTCTTAAAAATAAGTTTAGGTTTTAACTATCGATATCTTGTAAATTAAACAACTTAGATTTTAAGCACTCACTGATTTCATCGAGTATTTAGCTAAAGAGTTTGCAATCACCTCAAGACCTGTTAAACCGTCTTATAAAGTATATATGCAAACTGTGACCGAGAAAACTGTTAATAGTGCTGTTTTTAATGCTTAGTTTTCAATAGAAATAATTATTATATGTGTGTCAATTATGAATTAATAATACAGAGAATATATTGAAAAAACAATTTAACTTGAAAGTTTAATTAAGGTTAGGTTATGTGCCCAAGGGCACATCTGCACTCGGAGACCAATACGGTCCATTGTGAATCCCTTCAGTGAAAAAAAAAACAGTAAGAAAGAATAGAAATAGACAGCAAGATAGATTGAAAGATAGATATAAAAAAAGATAGAAAGGATATATACTCAGCAAATCTACGGGATTGCATCCAGCGAGACACCCAAGTTCGTCGTGAAATCTATCTCCTGTCTGAGACCCTGCAACCTAGGACAGTGGCACATTATATGCTCAACTGTCTCCAGTTCCTTAACGTCCTCGCACAACCTACAAAAATCCGGTATGTTCCTGTCCCATCTGCTTGTGAAAGCCCTGACAGAACAATGACCGGTCAGGAACCCCGTAAGGGTCCTAAGACCCTTAATTAAAACAACTTAAAAACTTGAAAATTATTTAATTAAAAGTAGCAATGTTAACAAAATTTTAACATTAAACATTAAAATATATTTTAGATAAACATATCTACAAAATTTTAACCAAATTGTGAGTTATAAAAATGTATTCTTAAATATGTTTTAGCCCAGAAAGTTGTAATAATATTTTTTAATCTAAGCAAAGTAGATGCTAAGAAAGCATTAATATCAATTATTTGTGAATCAAAAACTTGCATAATAAAAGATTTTATATAAGATAGCGATCTTATTTCATAAGATATATATTTCTTATTTCTTTTATAGAAGTTAAAAATATCACATATCGTCCCTATTATTTTTTCCAATCATGTGACGATAAATTTTGACTTTTTTGAAACTCAAGGAAATTTAATGAAAATAATCGCGGAAAATGTTTTGTTTAATGGAATTCTACTATTTTTTTCTAACGGTTTTTGAAAATAACAAATCTAATAAGGATTTGATCAAAATATTGAAATACAAGCAATCGTCCCTTTTATTTTTTCCAACACTGTATATGTATTTTTAATTCCTCTGGCGGAATTATTTATTCCGATCGCTTTGTAAGTTTTCGATTAAAAAAAAGTTCATTACATTTTATAGACATTACAAAAAAATTAGAAAATGTGAATAAATTGGAATACTTAACAAATATTTTGTATTAAATTTTTGTTTTGCCGGGAATTTTGGAACAATTTCCCGACATTTTTCTATAGCAACAAATTTAAAAAAGTTATATGACAATTTTCAAAACAACTCAAAAGATTCAAATTAGGGAACGTGTACCCTAAAGTGGACCTAAGTTAAAAAACTTTAAAGGATACAAATTGTTATAAAATGAAGAAAAATCGAAAAAAAAATTTATTTAACCCTTTCACTACTGACTTTTAGTTCGTAGATATATTTCAGTTTTGACTTCTGATTCTTATTTGGGGTCCTCAAATTAGAAAGAAAAAGGTTTACACAAATTATTAAGAAAGAAAAAGGTTTACACATTTGCCCCCCTCCTTGTGAATGTTTTAGTGGTCAAAATGAGCAGATAATTTCCATAAACTCGAATTTAGCCCCCTACACACCATAAAATGGTTCCGAAATTCGATTTTTTGGAAATTCCCAGCATATTTTGAACACTAGAACATTCGAATAACCAAAAATGATTTGGTTGGTTTTGTTCTGGTCATTAGATGAAGCTTTTTGCCAAATTTCGAGATTATATCTTTGTTAGTTTGCGAGATACATGAAACGAACCTTTTTTCCGAGATAAAGGCTTAACAAATATCGCAACTGCATATAATGATATTTTTTTCAGTGACCATCATTCATTTTATATTTTTTTTTTAAATGTGTACACTGTAGAGTACAAACAGGGGTTTACTTTAAAATTGATTAAATTTTTGTATACGAGGGCGGATCAATATGTCCGTGACTTTTCAAACTTCCCTCGTAGTTATATGAAATGCAACACTGTCCCGATCAAGTACCACCTGTTAATAGACTACTGTCAAATTTTGAGCAAGTTCCGTCATTTACTTTGCGTTTAACAGCTGTTCAATACATACAACCTCGTGGATTTTTTTTTTAAATAGAAAAAAGTGAATTTCGAGTGCTCATTAAACATTATTTTTGCGAAAAAAAAGTCAATCAAACCAAGGAAATGCTTGATAAATACTCTGGGAACTCTGCGCAATCGATTTCAATGGTGAAAAAGTGGTTTACTGACTTTCGTTGTGGTCGCACAAGTACAAATGACGCTGACCGTTCTGGACGGCCAATTGAGGTCAATACACTCGAAAATGTCAAAAAATCCACGATATGGTGTTGGCCGATCGAAGAGTAAAAGTGCGTGAGATTGTTGATGCCATAGGAATTTCATTGGCAGTGTGGTTTCGACTTTAAATGATCAGTTGGGATTAAGAAAGCTGTCTGCAAGATGGGTGCTGCGTTTGCTCTCAATTGACCATAAACGTAATCGTGTGACAACTTCAAAGGATTGTTTGGAGTTGTTTAACCGCAATTCGAATGAGTTTTTGCGGCGTTTTGTAAATGTGGATGAAACATGGATCCATTACAACACTCCGGAGAATGGGTTTCTCCGGGTGAACCGGCTCCGAAGAAGGTCAAGGTAAGTTTGTCGGCCAATAAGGTGATGACAACAGTTTTTTGGGATGCACGCGGGATAATCCACATCTATTTCCTTCAAAAGGGGAAAAAACAATAAACGGCGAATATTATGATTGGACCGAGGATTAAAAAATAGACCTCATATGGCCAAGAAAAAAATTCTTTTTCATCAAGATAATGCACGGGTAAACACGTGTGCAGTCTCACGTGTGCAGTCTCTTCGGATTTAGCAACCAGTGACGATTTCATATTTGCAAACCTAAAAAAATGGCTCCTGGGAAAGAGATTTAGCTCCAACGATGAAATTATTGATCAAACAAATGCCTATTTTATGGACCTCGAAAAATCCTATTTTTTGGAAGGGATACAAAAATTGGAGAAACGTTGGGCTAAGTGTATTGAGCTAAAAGGAGATTATGTTGAAAAATATTTTTTTTTTGCAAAACAAACTGTGTTTCATTCAAAAAGTCACGGACTTATTGATCCACCCTCGTATTAACAGTTTTTATGTATCGGGTTACCTTATATATGTACTAAAATTTTTAATTGCGATAAACAAACGAGATTTTTGTTTTTTTTTGTTGTGAAACATGTTAAAAATTTGTCCAAAATATATAATAACAGTTAAAGTGATGCGTAAACCATTAAAAAAAGACTAAAACTTGGAAAAAAAATCAGAATCAGAAATATATCAAAGGTCCACTTTAGGGGAACAATATAAAAACTTAACTTTTTACATTTTTGTTTTATTTATTATATTTTTGTTTATGGAATCAATTAATGTTATTAAAATTGTGAATAAAATTCTTACCGTTTACAAAAATCAGACTTGAAATTTTTTTTAAAACTTGCTTGTTATTCATTTTTTATGTTTACTAAAAATTACACTTATATTGTTTTTTTTTTTTTGCAACGACACGATAAAACCAAGAAAAGCGTTTTCTTTCAAATCGAAACTTTTTTAGCAATCCATAAGTTGCCAGATTGAATAAAAATATATTAAAAGTGTTGTCAATCGTTTTTTTTTTTTCATTTCCATGTTAAATTTGAGGAACAAAACAAGCCTGATTTTAAAGTAAATTTGACCCATAAAACAACCTGTGTGGTATAATTAACGAGACCAACTATTTTTGATTCAAAAACGGGATACAGCTGACGAAAAAGTGGGATTATGGTGTAACAAGCAGGATACATATTTAAATTTACATATTTAAATATTGCGAAATCGCTCGACAAAACGTTCAAAGACAATCTGACAAATTTATAATAATTTCTGATAATGAAGCTAAATTTTAAATTTATATAACCATTTTTATATAGAAAAATGCTTGAATTACGTATATTTTTTTAATTTATTCATTCATTACTAAAGAGATTTTTCTATAAAATTGCCCTACAGAACTTGGAATAAAAATTTTCCCTTGGAGTACTATGGGATTTTGTGGAAATATTTCTAACAAAAAAATCTTTAAATTCGGAGTTCTAATAGATTTAATTTTTACTATATTTGCAGCTTCCAATGCAAAAGTTTATTGAAAACAACTTTAAATAAAAAATACAGAAACTTTAATTGAAAGAACACTTTCCTTTTAAAACCTCCAGGGGTTCTGATGACTTCATTTCAATTAAAAATTCCTATATTTCTAAAACTTAAACACTTGATCGACATCTAACGTTTTGATAAGATTTTTTTATTGTTTATGAAAACTGTAATAATAAGTTCTAAAATATGAAGAAGCGGGATGTTGGCTTAAAAAGCGGAAAAATTCAAGGCGGGATCAGCCTTTAAAAAACGAAAGTTTAGGTAAGGGTAGGTATAAAATAGGCTTGTTTTGTTCCTATACGTGTTAAGAAATCACACACAAATGTTGACATTGGGGATGTTAAATGTTCACTCTTTAAACATTTTCAACTTCGAAAAGTTGTCAGTGGGGTTACCGCGAATTCGAGATAAGAATTAAGAATGATAATTTTTTTTTATTGTACTTTCAGTACAATAATAATTTCTAAAACACAAATTGTAACTGAGAAAATACAAATATATTAAGAAATCCAAATTGATATTGAGAAAATACATAATTTCAGTATCTCAATATTAATTTTGAATTTCTCAATATCATTTTTGCTTTTCTTAATTTAAATTAAGCTTTTCTCTATTTTTTTTTTTCTCTTTCTCTATTATTTTCTCTTCTCAATATCAATATCAATTTCTATTTTCTCATTTCTAATTTTCTATTCTTAATATCATTTTGTATTTTACCAACATTTGGTTTTATTTCTTAATATAAATTATCAGTTTCTCAATGTTAGTATTTGTTTCTCAAAATGAATTTGGTTTTCACAATATCAGTTTTCATTTCTGAATATCAAATTGCTTATTCTCAACACAGATATCTATTTCTCTAAATAAAATTACATTTTCTCAATATTAATCTTGATTTCTCAATATCAATTTGGATTTCTTCCGTATAACTTTAAATTTCTTATTATTAAATATTATTTTCCCAATATCAATTTTTCAATATAAATTTGTATTTTCTCAATTTAAAGTGGATTGTATTTGTATTTT
Organism: Delia radicum; assembly: GCA_021234595.1. Taxonomy (NCBI): domain Eukaryota; kingdom Metazoa; phylum Arthropoda; class Insecta; order Diptera; family Anthomyiidae; genus Delia; species Delia radicum. The sequence goes on from CM037854.1 coordinate 80,833,485, forward strand.
CAAGGAAATTCTTTCTATTAATTAATGTGTTGCTTTCTTCGGAAAGGGGATACTAGAAAAATGAAATGTGGGGAAAGATGAAGGACTTCCAACATGGCAACACTGTAACTGCGCGAGATGATAAGTATTAGAATAGTCGTTGCTCGCCATCTGATGGAGAGTTGGCGAACTTATTGAAGCTTCATAGCCCCGATTTATTAGTTTAGTTGGGTGGGGGTTAAGTGCTATGGGAACAACAAATGTGGGAGCTGCGATACATATGAGAGATGGAAAACCCATACATATTATTTTTCTAAATTGATGTTGTCGTCACCGGGAATCGAACCCGACATACACTTCTTGATTTAGAAATGTTATTATTCTTATAAACGTCACAAAACACTACCCTTGGTAATGAGTCCATGAGTCGGCTTACAAAAAAACTTTTTAGCGGCGGCAGTGGTCAAGCGGCTGTTAACAGGAGGCTTGCATCTCTGGTGCATAATAAAAATGCTGCCAAATCATTGCACTTGTTGCCGTTCTCTTTTTATCACTAGTGAGAATATTCTCTCTCGATGATGTTATCACTCATACAGGGTTGTCATGTGATTATTTAATAAAATTAGGTTAAATTAAATACGTTTGTAATTGTTATGCCCGTAATTTCAAGCAATAAGTGTGTTCGATAACACAAAAATTTTTAAAAATTTGTAAAAGTTTTTACTGGAAGGTGTTCGTTTACACAAATACTCAGTAAAAAATAGTAAGAAGAGAGAGTAAAGTGACAGGTAGTTGACAAAAAACTTACAAGTTTTTACTGGATAAATTTTTGCCAGTAAGAATTTTTGAGAAGAAAAAAACATATGATTGAAGAAATATAATTGTATTTTCAGATTTTTTAGTAAACAAAAAAAAATATTAAATTAAATTTTAATTGTCTATGGATTCAAAGTGCAAAATATTAAAGAATTTACTATGGAAGAAACTAAAAAACATTTTAAATTATATCTGGTCGACAATTTCATTTAACTTTTATCTTTTCCATAAAGACCTGTTGATTTTTTTTTTAATATTTGTTATTTAAAATCAGCTGTTTTATATATTTTACCAATTGTTACAAATTTTCCGTTCGTTTACTTTTTTGTAAATTTGTCTTACTCTCTGAAATTTTGTTACTGAGTAATTTTTACTGGACTTTACTGGGAAAGTAATCGAACACACTTAATATTTACCTACCGGTGCTTAGATACCTACCCGATTTTGTTCGTGTATGAGTTTTCTATCACTTATATGTATCGCTGCGACCACCTTCGGTGTTCCCATAGCACTTAACCCCACCGAAGTAAAATAATGAATCAGGGCTATGAAACAAAAAAGCTTCAATAAATTTGCCAACTCTACATCAGGTGGTGAGCAACAACTGCTCTAAGACTTATCATCTCGCGCAATTACAGTTTTGCCATGTTTGAAGCCCTTTATCTTTCACCAACTTTCATCTCTCCACTATCCCCTTTCCAAAGAAAGCAACACATTAATTAATAGGAAGAATTTCCTGAGTGTTGCTTCTTTTAAAAAAAAACATATTAAATTCATAGAAAAACTAAATTTTTTTTTTTATTATTAGGTAATTAATTTTGTACAAGCATATCAAATTTCACATGCATATGACCGAATTGTACTCACCACGAATAACTCGGTTCTTCCCGTTTTATTTTTACTTTAATGAGCAAAAAAATAATTTGTAAAAATATTAAACAAAATAAAAAAACTTCCAGAAATTAGAACCACAGGTTCTTTATATACATACATCGATATTATTTGAATGTTATTTTTAATTTATTACGGGTTTTCAACCTCCGTATATTTACAAAATAAAGCAAATCTTTATATAAAAACTTTTAATTTCTAAAAACTTTTTATTTTATTTTTTTTAACATAACAATCGTTTAAACTTTTTACAAAAATATAATTTGTAAATATTTTTTCCTTTTTTTCGAAATAGAAATATTTTTTTAAACTTTTAATCAAAAACAATAAAAAAGAAATAATTTTGAAAATTACTTTATCTTAAGGGGGACATTACATTCGCGGCAGAGAAAACATACCTTTTTTTAAAAATCATAACTCAGTCAAAAACAAACATTTTTCCAAAATTTTATTTATTATTGTAGAGAATTGAACAAATTACAAGAAAATTCAAAAAAATATATTTTTCACTCCAACATGGTTTTATAGAGCTCCAAACTGGCGGCAGAGAAAAAAACGTGGCCTCGTGGTTGCAGCGCTGGGAGTCGCAAAAATTGTCCGATCTGGAAAAAAATTACTTTTAAATCTTAACAAAATTGGTTATCGTATGACACGAGCTTTTTTTAATTTTTTTTTTCAATTTTTGGTGATGTTCCAAATTTAAAAGTGTGTTTTTCGAAAAAAATATTGACTTTAAAAATTCATAAAAAATAGAAAAAAAATTATAAAAAAGCTCGTGTCATACGATAGCGAATCAAGTTTAAAAAAAATACAAAAAAAAAAAATGAACCCTAGTGCCGCAACCAGTACGAAAAACGCGTTCAAAGTTTGTGAACAAAGAAAAAAAAGGTTACTTTCAATCTGCCATGCCTGCTTCGTACTGTATCGTTATCTTGTGTTGTGCTGTTTCTTACAGTTTTTTGCAATCCTTTAGCAATTCGGGCTTCTTTTGAAGCTTCATATGCCTTCACTCTGGCGCATTTAGGTAACAAGTAAAACAAGTATATACCAGCTGCCGTACGAAGGTAGCGCGAAAATTAAAAATGCGCTCTCACTAATCCGGCTGTAACTTTTGATCCCGTAGGAATTTTTCCATGAAATTTTTTTCTTAGAATCTTAAGAATATTTATTAAAATACAAAATTATAAAAAAAGTCGATTTCAAAAAACGGCCAATGTCATGCCCCCCCTTAAACAGAATACATTTTTCCTGATAAAAATTTAGGTTTTTTGTTTGTAAAATCCATTAAAAATATAATATTTTAGCATAAACATTTTTTCACCAAATATTTTTTAACTCAACAGTTTTTAGGTAAAAATTCCTGTGGACAGTTAAAAGCCATCCTCAGTGACTTCACTTACATATATTTGAAGTCTGTTCGATTACTTTTCCAGTAAAGTCCAGTAAAAATTACTCAGTTACAAAATTATGTAGAGTTTAACAAATTTACAAAAAAAGTAAACGAACGGAAAATTTGTAAGAATTAGGGCCGTTACGACTTGCCTTTAAAGTAAATGTAAGTAAAAAGTAACTTCAGCTAAAGTGAGGAATAAAGTGAGCTATATGTTTTTCGTTATTACAACTTCCCAATAAAATTAATGTTTTTGATAATGTGGCAGCACCAAACTAAAAACCGATTATTGGTTTATGAATTGGTTTATAAAAATACGTAGTGGCAACGTACTTTTATCTATTTGCTTACAAACAAACAATAATTGTGAAATTCGGTTGTGAAATTCGTTATTTTCTTCTTCTTCTTTATAAAGCAGAAAATGTGGCAACTTTAAACACATAAAAGTTACGTTTAAAGTTAAAGGCAACAACATCTTCCCTTTAGCTTATCGGTCACTTTTAGCTTAAAGTATACTTATAATAACGAAAAACTAATAATCTGTCAGATAACATCCGAACTTTAGCTATTGGCAAGTAGTAATAATGGCCCTTAGTAAAATAGATAAAACAGCTGATTTTAAATACTAAATATTAAAAAAAATCAACTGGTATTTATGGAAAAGATAAAAGTTAATTGAAATTGTGGACTATAAAAAATTTAAAATGTTTTTTTACTTCTTCTGTAGTTAATTCTTTAATATTTTTCACTTTAAATCCATAAACAGTTATAATAATTTAATTTAATATTTGTTTATGTTTACTAAAAATACATGCATATTTTTTCAATCCAATGTTTTTTCATCTTACAAATTTTTACTTTAAAAAATGTATCCAGTAAAAACTTTTAAGTTCTTTGGCATCAAACTGTCACTTTACTTTCTCTTTTTACTATTTTTTTTACTGAGTATTTGTGTAAACGAACACCTTCCAGTAACATCTTATACAAATTTGTAACAATTTTTGTGTCATCGAACAAACTTTTTATTGAATTTAATTTTATGCAGTGATTTCTTTTTAAAATAAAAATATATGGCAACACTGTTAACATATCATTAACTTTAATAAGGCCTTTGTTGTAGTTTTTAGTTCTCTTTTAGCGAGTTGCTAGTAGTACACATTTATTCAATTGTTTTCTGTTTTGAACGTTTATTTGTTCGTCGTTCGGTTCTTAACATGTAAAATATAATAAAAAATAAATAAAAAATAGATGACGCATCGTTTTGACGTTTCAAATAAAATAAAAAAATAAAATTAAAGTTGGTGTATATTGTCAGCTGTTAGTTTTCCTGAAAAAGAAATTATACATAGTTTTAATAATTCGTACAACTTTACAAAATAAAAGTGTAATTTAATTGATTGAAATTTATATAAAACAACTTGAAATAATAAAAGTGAAAGTTTGACGTTTTTTTTTATGTAAATTTACACTTGACTCTGCTACAATATAAATTTTTCATCTTTTTGTCTTATATTATGTGGTGAATTTTGTACGAGGTGGTATTGTTGTTGTGTTTACTTATGTTTGCTGTCAGCATTTTTCAATTCATAATTTTATTTTTGTTGTTACGGCGATCGACAACGACGGTGTTACGTTTTATGCCAAGTGCACTTCAAGTGCAGTTTTGCTAGATTGTATGTGCGATTGTGATTTGCAATTTTAGTGATTTTACTCTTATTCCTTTATTCCTTTATTGATTTCTATTCAAATTTCAAATAGTGATTTTTCCATACATATGGTTTAAAAATAAACAAATTAACAGCAATTATTGTTTTCTTAAACTTTATTTTCCTATCAAAAGTGAGTCAATATTTTATTTTGTATGTAAATGTTGTATCCTACCCGCATGCATAATTGTTGAGATTTTGTTTTTCGTACAGATTTTGTAACCATTCTGGAAAAATATATGGGTTTATATTTCATTTCCTTTTTATGTTCAGTTTTTTTTTTTTTTTTTTTTTTCGATGAAAACGATTTCTGCTACTTGATATGTACATTTTTTGTTAAGTTTCTTTTTTGGTTTCATTTCATTTGATTTATCTTACTATTTTGTAAACATCACATGATCTTGAGAAGAATTTGTTTGATGTTTATCTCCAGTTTTTTATTTCATATTTTAAGTAACCCATTAAGAAGCAACGAATTTTAAAAGTCTCTATAGTAAAAAGCACACAAAGAAGTTGTTATATGAACTTTTATTTTAAAAGTGGTATTAGTTTATTAAAAAAAAATCTATTGATAAGTTTTATCAAAAATTCATCGGAATTCGCCAAATAAAAATCAGAAAATAAATCAATATATAAACCGCTTATTTTGAAAGAAATTTAAGATAATGTACCATGTACCAATGATTTCTATTCACTGCACAAATAGTTCTTGTAAACATTTTAAAAATCGATAAAATTTAACTGGATGTAAGTTATTTTGAATAACACGTTAATCTCTCGATTTCAAAACTGGTCATCGAATTTTACCAGCACTTACCATTTTTGCGAAATTCACAATATGGGCTTAATCTTTTCACTTTTGTCCAAAACAGACACACTAGGAAATTTACAGAATCCCAGCCAGAGAAATACGAACGGCAAAGCATTGGCCCAGTGCTTTCAACGGTGGTATGAGCGTTGGCAGAGCGTTGGATATCTGAAGATTTAAGTGCTTTGCCAACCCCAAAATGATAACACCGTCAGGGCTTGGCCGTTCCTTTTTTTAAAACGTTGGCAAAGCACTGGCAATGAGCGCTTTGCCAGTACCAAAACCATAATTTTAAAACGTTGGCAAAGCATTGTTAGAACAACCAATAAAGTGATTATTTAATAATATAATAAGTGCTTTGCCAACCCCAAAATGATAACACCGGGCAGGGCTTGGCAGTTTCTTTTTTAAAACGTTGGCAAAGCACTGCCAATAATCGCTTTCCCAGTACCAAAACCAAAAACGACCAATAAAGGCCTACTTAGTAATTCACTTCACTATTGAATGATTTTGTTAATTTGAACAGAAGTAATAATAGGCTTGCTTCAGCTAAGTTAATTACAAAATAACTGAATATTATTTTTATCAAATTATTTTTGTTATAAGTTAGCACGATTTTTTACTACAATTTTACTAAAGAAAGAAATTTGAAAATAAATTTCTTAAGTAAAATTTTAGTACAAAAACTATACTTTGTGCTGACTATAATAGGAGACCTTAATATTCTTAACTTCAAATCATAAATTGCAATTTAGTTTTGAATTTTTCCACTCTTGTTGTGAACAAGGGATGTGCCACTGTTTTTATTAAGTTAACGGTTGTAAATTTTGTAAATAAGTACTGGCAATGCACTTTATGCCAATGTTGGGAAAGCGTTGTAAGTCAGTACTGTGCCAGTGCTTTTTTATTTTTACGGTTGTAAATTTTGTAAATCAAGTACTGGCAAAGCAATTTTTACGAACGTTGGCAGAGCATTCTAAGCCAGAGCTGTGCCAGTGCTTTTATTATTTTTACTGTTGTAAATTTTGTTAATTATGCAATGGCAAAGCACTTTTTACTAACGTTGGCAGAGCGTTGTAAATCAGTGCTTTGTCAGCACTTTATTTGTTGGATCATTGGCTGCCAGTGCTTGATTTTTCAGACCATTGGCTATTTCTGGCTGGGATGGTTTCTTTTAAATTTTTATTAACAGTTTTAGCGAATATGAACGCTTAATTAAAAATTGGACTAAATAAGTGTTAGTTATTTAAAAAGAGGCAATTAATGGGAAATATCTTGTAAAAAAATGTATTGCATATAGCTGCTTATACTATATTTTCGCGATTTTTCAAATATTTTGTTGAATGCAATATCATTATTTTCCACTCTCACGAATTCTTCTAGATAACGTTTGATACGTCCCATATTAAAGCCATATTTCAATATAACGTTTGGTTTTTTTTTATGATCAAACAAAATTATATGAAAAAGAAAATTTGAAAAAAAAATTTTTTTTTAAATATTTTTCTTTTTTTTTGTGCCTTTTTTTTATTTGCTTTTTTGAAAGACAAAATATAAACAAAAGGTTTTTATTATTTTTATCACGAGGAATATTTTTAAGTAGATATTTTTTATTTTCTTTGTTTAACTATATTTTTATTTATACTTTTATTATAATTATTTTTGATAAAAACAAAAAAATAAAAAGTTTCCGGTCTTTGCAACAGTACTACAATTTATAACTTTCTTTTTAAAATTAAGTGTTTTTCATGGAAACTTTGAGGAAGTAAAAACGCCTTATATTACAAATTAAGTAAGTTCTTTTGTCAAACAGAAATTAATAACATTTTGAAATAAATTGATTTCAAGGGAACCATATATTTTTTAGTGTAAAAAATGTAGAAATGAAAGTATCAAACAGAAATATTCCCATTTAATAAAAGCTGTATTTACCACAAAAATCTTTAAAAATTTTCTTAAGTCAACTTAACCCTCTAACCGGCATAAGCTTTTTTGGACTGAAATTTATTCCACTTGTTCGGCACGAGAAATAAATAATATTTTGTTTTAGCGAAATTTTTTTGTTGCCTATTTTAGGCGATATGGGTCAAAATAGGTTTAACTTTAATATATATTGACGAAACTTTGAAGCTTTGATAGTGTTACCAAATATAATATTTCTGCCAAATTTCATAAAAATCCGTCCACTCGTTTTCAAGATAAGATGATGTCCTTATGTATCCTTTTAAAGTCCTGTATGTCCTTGGAACAAACTTATAGTATTTTCCAAAAGTTTAAGCTTTAATCTTCCTTTGTGTGGAATATGAATGGTTTCATGTTAACAAATTATTCTTCTTACAAAGATATAACAACAGTCCAAAAATTAGTCGTTCTGAGCTTCTAGATAAAAAAATATGGCGAGTTTCGTTTTTCGAAAAACGCGAAATCGAGCGAAAACAAACCTTAACTTTAATATATATTGACGAAACTTTGAAGCTTTGATAGTGTTACCAAATATAATATTTCTGCCAAATTTCATAAAAATCCGTCCACTCGTTTTCAAGATAAGATGATGTCCTTATGTATCCTTTTAAAGTCCTGTATGTCCTTGGAACAAACTTAGAGTATTTTCCAAAAGTTTAAGCTTTAATCTTCCTTTGTGTGGAATATGAATGGTTTCATGTTAACAGAAATATGTTTTAAGGACTTTTCAAAATTGTGGTTGTTTCAAAATATTTATTTTTTGAAATTACTGAAAATTTTAACTATAACGCTTTCTCGCTTCCAAACCATGATATGTACACAAAACATTACTTCGCAAAATATGTGGCTAACTTCGTTCTCTATCGATATAGCTTACATTTTTATAATAAACCACTTTTTTGGTGAACTTCTGGCCAATTTAAAATACCCCGCCTAGAGTCGGGCTTGCCGGTTAAAGGGTTAAGTGCTTTTGTAAAAAATCCACAGAAATAGTATAAATAAATAAAATAAATAAATGATTTTTAATTAAACCGTTAATATATTAAACTAAAAATTAAAATACAATTTCCTCTTATTTTACAAATAGAATTTGAGATTTTTTTTATTAATGGCAAAAACAAAAGCGAACTAACGAAATATACAAATTATGATATAAAGAGTTTATTAACATTGACAGAATTAAAAACAATTCAAATAATGCAAAGTCAGTGGCCGCCCACAAAACATTTAAAAATATGGATTTTATAATTTTTTTTTTTGTTTTACAAATTTGATATGAATATGTTTTAAGTAGAAGAGAAGGAAAAAATACCAAGCACACAAATTGTTCGTAAATATATGTACTCTTTTTTTTCATATCAATTACTGACAAGTGTTATTTTAATTGTTTAGAATACAGTAGAACAAAAACAAAAAATGTATTCAAAAATGAACTTGAAAAAAATATGATAACAAAAACTGTAACTTAATGAGGGGAAGGGTTACATTAAAAAAAAAATACACAAAGAAATATAAATTAATAAAATTTAAAAGATAAAAAAAAAAAAATGCAATTAAAGCACATTTTTATTACAGGGCAAGGAATTTCATATTATCTTATTTTTAATAATTATTTTTATATACACTAAGACTTTTATGTGTCTAAATGTTTTTATGGTCGTTACCACAAATATGAATAAGTTATGTTATACCAATTGAACTATAAAATAATTTTATTCTTAATGTTTTAATAATGAAGCAAATGAATAAATCTAAATCTACTAAAAAGGAAAATAGGCGCTTTTTAAAATGCACAAAAAACATAAAAAATATGCACTGAAAGTAACACTTTTTGCTAAATTCAAAACTTAAAAACATAAAAAAATATAGAAAAAAAAAATTTTATTTGTTATCTATCTTTTCAATAGGAACAGCATCTTAAGTTTTTGTTCGGTTTAGCAAGATTTTAAAATTATAAAAATGAATTAGTTTAAATGAAAATAAAAAAATTGTAAATTTTGCAGACAATGTCAAAATTATGCAAAGTATGCAACTACAAATCGATGTCATTTTGTGTTAAATTTAACAATAAATATTTAGTCTATATCAGTTTTAGATTATTGAGAAAAAACATGCATTTCCAAAAAATTCCTTGCCCTATTTATTACAATCATATCTGCCAGATTTGACGATTTATCGTCATTTTAACGATTTTTTTATCACAACTTTTCCAAATGACGATTTGACGAATTTTGGTCCCAAAATGGCAATTTTTCTTTATTAAAAACCAAGAAAATATTGTATTTTTATAAAACTTTTCACGATTTTTGTGGAATATGTTTTGGTGAACTTAATACAAATTGATTTCAGAACGTAGAATGAATTTATTACCCAGAAAGGAATTAATTACTCATAAATACACTCAAAGGAAAAGCTTTATCATATTTATGAAATGTTTCATAGATTTTCGTCAAATGTAACGCTTCATAGAAATGATGAAACATTTCATAAAAAAAGATCAATTTCATCTTATTTCTGAAATGCTTCACAATATGAAGGATATTTTGTATTAGTAACGATTTCCTTATTTTTGTCATTATAATTCATGTTGTTTATGAAATGTTTCATAAATATTGACGAAAACTTATTGCCGGTTTTCTCTGGCTGTAGGGTCCGAAAACATTAGCATCTTTTAGTTTTTCGTATTAAAGTGGTCTGTCCAAAAAAGTACCCGGTGTATTTCTTCATCAATATGAATAATTTTCAAGTTTTTTATGAATCTGAAAAATGATTACTCACTCTGAGACAGCTTTTTAGATTGTTGAGATAACCTTTTACATTGATTTCATATTTTTTTACCAAAACAATTAGTGTTTTATTTAGAAATGTTAAGGTTAAGAAGAAGAATAAACGTTTTTCTCTAAAAATTATAAACACTATTAATTTTTAAATCAGACTAGACTAGTTTCTGCCTTTTTATGGACAGGTTTTAATTTTCACTTTCTGGAGACGTTTAAAAGTTGTATTTATCAGCACTCCAAAATTGCGGACTTTGTTAGTTAATTCGTGTTTTTTATTTCATTTATTTTTTTTTTTATAACTGCTATAAATTTATTTAAATTTCAACAAAATGTATTATTTTTTAATACTCCGAGAGACGTATAAGCAACTCGTTTCTTCAGACTAAAAGGAAAAAGTGTTAAAATTGGTAAAACTGAAATCCCGATTTTTATGACGTTTTTTTAAATTGATTTGACAATTTTTTAAAAAAATATTGACTGAAAACATACACTGTGTGTAATTTTTTAAGTCATGGCAAAATAACCATATACGGACACCACTACGTGATAAAAGACTAAAAAAAAAGACCCGTGTCTCCCAATTTTTCCCAAAGTCATCTCCTTTTTTGTTTATGGGCCGCCAAAGATTTGGGGCCTCGGTATCATTTTCGCAAAAAAGTGATCATTTTCTCAGGCTCATATCTTGCAAACCTTTCAGAATTTCGATTTACTCTCTATGGCAAAGTTGTAGCTCTTGTCATAAAGAACAAAAATTGCGCAAAAAACTTAAAAAAATTCGATTTTTTTTTACCTTTTTTCCCGTGTTCAGGTCCATAGGAAGCAAACCGTTCAAAATTCAAGGAAACAATCAACTACAAAAATTTACCTAAGATCTCAATAAACAAATTTCTAGAACATATAAACTTCCTAGAGATGATTGATTCTTAACACTGTTTAGGTAGCGCGCAAAAGTGAAAAATTTTTTAATTTCATTTTTTTTCCTTTTTTCTCCTGTTCAGGTGCATAGGTAGCAAACCCAATTCCCAGGAAGTTTATATGTTCTAGAAATTTGTTTATTGAGATCTTAGGTAAATTTTTGTACTTGATTGTTTCCTTGAATTTTGAACGGTTTGCTTTTTGATCTGGAAGGTGAAGTTTTTTTGATTTTATATGTTCGCAATTTTTGTTCTATATGACAAGAGCTACAACTTTGCCATAGAGAGTAAATCGAAATTCTGAACGGTTTGCAAGATATGAGCCTGAGAAAATGATCACTTTTTTGCGAAAATGATACCGAGGCCCCAAATCTTTGGCGGCCCATAAACAAAAAAGGAGATGACTTTGGGAAAAATTGGGAGACACGGGTCTTTTTTTTTTAGTCTTTTATCACGTAGTGGTGTCCGTATATGGTTATTTTTTTTTCGTGTTGCACTGTGATATAAAATGAATGAACCACTCGATTTCCTCCACCTCTTCTGATTGCAACCAAATTTAATATAGAAGATCTACATCATATAAGTATAACTTCATCCAAATGTAGGACTGCTTTAAATATCGCGTTTCAAAATATGAAAAATATTCGAAAATTTTAAAAATGTATTGGTACATAATATTTCATATCGTTTTAACGGCTTAAGCTACGATAGTCATTGATACCTCATTTTAAAGCTACGTAAATTCTAGTTTTACTAGTGTACACACATTATTCACTTCAAAAAGCTGTATTTCAAAAAAAAAGTTTTTTTTATATTTTTAAAAAAATATATGTTGAATAAAATTAAGTTCCCTATGATGTGTCCAAATCCCTAGGTGGAGATGTTACGGTATCCTGACTTATGAATGAAAATGTGAAAAAAATTTAACTAAAAAGCCGATAACTCAGAAACATGCGGGAGTATCACATAGGGAAGAATAATTTATAATTAACATATATTTTTTTAAAAAATTTAGAAAACCAGTTTTTGAAATACAGCTTTTATAGCTTAAACCGTTAAAATGTTATGTGCAATTTTGGAAAGATATGGACAAACTACTTTTATTAAATTTTCGATTTTTTTTTTCATATTTTAAAACGCGATATTTCCACAACCGTTAGAGCTAACAACCCAAAACTTGTACGATGACATCTTTATATGGCACTTACTTTTCATATCAAGTTTGGTTAAAATTAAAGGGGGTAGAAGTCGAAAATTGTATATTTTTTGATGGTTTTATATGGAATACGTCTTGTAAAATTTACGATTTTTTGCCAAAATCATCTGGCAGCCCTGATTACAATTGTTAGTGTGAAATTTTCGTTGTAACCGTTTTGAATGAAATGTAAATTGAGTTTATAAGAGATAGAGAGAGAGAGAGGGAAAAATTAAGTGAGAGTTTATTTTCAAACAAAAATCGCAATTATTGTTTACACTTTATGAAGTAAATTTTTTATTTTAATTTCTTATTCATTCAGACATTTAAAATTTCCTGTCATTTTGCTTATAGAATAATTTTTTTGATGCAATTTTAACAATAATTGCAGATATGCGCATAATAAAGCAAAAAACCACAAATATGCACCAAAAACTTCAAAACTATAACTACAAAACACAAAATTTGTAAAATTTGATAATTATTTTTGCAATAGCAACAGTATCAAAAAGTCATGAATTTTTGTAAAAATGTGCAGCTAAACATCGATGCCATTTTGTGATTTGATTATCAAATATCGAATTCTTGATTCAGCAGGTTTACTCAAATTTTTGTTTTAAATTTACGGAATTTTAGAACAAGATTTTATACATTTTACTATTCTCTCGATTTCTCTTTGCTTTTTTCTATTCTACTGCAACCTGTTAATAAGGTGTTTCTACATTTCTCCCGTCTTTGTTTAAATAATACGGCGTAATTTTTTTAATCATGTTAACAATGTTTATTTTTCTTATTCATATACAATTAGTCTACTAATGAAGTATGACAGAATACTTTGTTCAAATATTTTTTAACAATTCAAGTACAAATATTTAATTCTACCAAATATGGACTAACAACAGTTTAAAATTTTTTTATTTGTTTCGCCTTTTAAACGAAATTTACGACAAATTAAAATCTTCAAAGGTCATTATCAATTGTCTGTTCCAAAACCTTAATAAAAACCCAATATAACTAGGCGATAACAACGAAATTGTAGAAAAACTAAACAAATTTAAAATACACTACACCATTTAGAAATCTAATTTGAAAAGTATAGAATAAAATAAATACATACTCTATTAAAGTTAAAAAAAATGTCTTTAAATTTTAAAATACAATTAAATATAAATTCAAATTGGATTCAATTTTTGTGTTTTTATTAATTTAATTAAATTTATATATATATCTTTTTTTATTAAGAGAAGCAACATTCAGGATATTCTTCCTATTTATTAATGTGTTGCTTTCTTTGGAAATGCGATAGTGGAGAGATGAAAGCTGGGATAACAGACATGACAACATGTAAATTTTTAAGCAATTTGTTTTTTAGTTCAACTTTTTTGCAGAAGTGGTGATTGCCGTCTCAAAAATTGTCATGAATTATACCTTTTGTTACGAATCGTAACGATTTATGCTTTGGGAATCACCGAAACTCTTAAGTATATTCAATCGGCTTGAAATACCCGAACAAATTGTGTTAATTATGATTAGCCTGAAGATGGACTAATCTTAAGCTGCATTTACATTCGTCACCGAAATCCAGTTTAAACTAGATTTCTATCATATGGTATTGTATAAAATGATACACGAACTAGATTTCGATATCTAGTTAAAACTGGATTTCAGGGTAATGTAATGAAATGCAGCTTTAAGTTGAATTTACACTTTCACGAAATCTAGTTTAAAATTAAGTTAAATCCAGTTACAAAAAATACCCGCGTTTACAATATGGAAGTTGGCAGGCAAATCGGATTTCGGTTTGACAATAACATTTTGTAAAAAATAAACTTTTGTAAAAAATAAACTAACCTCAAACTGACAATTTTTCTAAAATGTTATTAATTTGCTCGCGGAAAACAAAATTTGAAGCCATTAATAAAGGAACAATATTAATTTTGCTGATAAAAAGTGGTTTTATTAGGGATAACTACTTGGAAGCAAGATATTCTTTTTGCGTTCTTCTCGCCGTCATATCAATGTTGTTGGCACATTGTTGTTTTGCACATCTTCACCGAAAACAAAAATAAGTACCGGGATGGTAAATTTAATTTTTCTTTTGATAAAAAATGGGGTTTATTGGGTTAAACACTCATATTATTTAGTTTTCTTAAATTAAAAAATTTTTTTAATTGTTTACATTTTTTTCACAAGGCGATGCTACATTTTGCAAAATTCTTCTTTCAAAAATATTGGAAAACACAGTTTTGTATCGCTACAATCTAATTTTGAACGTAATTTTAAAACAGTTTGTCCGACAATCTAGTTATGAATTTGTATGGGAAATCTAGTTTAAAATTACGTTTAATAACCAGATTTCCACCAAAATCCGGTTTAACCAGATTTCGGGTATAATGTTAATTCAATATTACTATTTTATGCACATATGACGAATTTTACAAATTTTCGACATTTTGGAGGTAAAATATTTATAAATTAAAAATTAAACATTTTTAACTAATAAACATTTTTTGTGTACAGGCTATATTCTCTAGTCATAATATACAATATACTTTCTGACTATATCATTAGGGCCATAAGTCAGTTTTGCCTTACTCTGCAATTTTCAAATGTTTTACTTTTACATTTTAAAAAATTAAAACCAAAATTTTATTTTTCGATCTTTTATCATAAATTATTATTCAAGTTTAATTTTGTTTTCTACTTGTCATCAGGTAAATAAAACAATCAACGCTTTAATCTTTTTCCTTCAAAAATTATAATTTGGGTAAATCTTCTACCCCTTCTACACTGGTCCTCTGAAGATTTTCGGTGACGCGAAATGAAACATGTAAGGAACTGTCAGTAGATAAATTCTGCATTAAATTTGACGAATGAAGACAGTTTTTAATTAATAAATGCAAATTTCACGGTTTTTTTAAAATCGCAAAATTAAAAATGTTTCATATATTTAGTTAGAATATTGTTCTACCTCAAGTCCAAAAATCTAATATGATATTGTTATATTAGATTTTAGTTGTTGTTTTTCAAAAATGTTGATACAATTGTTTTATTGGCATCACCAAAATCTTCAGTTGTCTGCAATAGAAAAAGATAATTGGTTTAACTCAAACCGATACATTATATACAACAGACAAAATAAATTCTATGATCTTTTTGTCTGCCTTAGTGTATAATCAGAACAGGCAGTTTATACACTAAGGGTCATTATTACAACTTGCCTTTAAAGTAAATGTTAGTAAAAGGTAACTTTAGCTAAAGTGAGGAATAAAGTGAGCTATAATGGTTTTCGTTATTACAATTTCCCAATAAAATAAAATTAATATTTTTGATAATATGGCAGCACCAAAGGAAAACCGATTATTTTTGACCAAATGAATTGGTTTATAAAAAATACGTAGTGGCAACGTACTTTTATTTATTTGTTTACAAACAAACAATAATTTGTGAAATGAAAATGTGGCAACTTTAAACACATAAACCTTACGTTAAAAGTTAAAGGCAACATTATCTCCCTTTAGCATATCGGTCACTTTTAGCTTAAAGTATACTTATAATAACGAAAAACTAATAATCTGTCAGATAACATCCGAACTTTAGCTATTGGCAAGTTGTAATAATGGCCCTAAGGCGTTTAAAATTTTTATAATTACTTGATTTAAAAATAAACTCAGTTTAGGTAATGCACTAGCCAATTTCAAATATAATTGTGAATGTCAGAAGCAAAAAACATACATTTTCAAAAAAATTACGCCAATTTCGTATAGTGATGTTCGTATCCCATTATTGGTGCACTGACATCAACCTGGTATACCTCAAACGGTATAAAACTACAACATTTTTTAAATACTGCTCTCAAAACTCAATTCCATAGAAAAAAACTGTAAAAGTTTAAAAATCGAAATATTTTCGTTTCACTTGTAAACTAAACTGGTTTGGATATGAAAGCTAAAAACTATGAGCAAAAAATAAAATTAATGAAAAAACTCTTGTAAATTTCAAGTAATTTTTTACATTTTTCGACTTTTAAATGTCCATCAATTCTTTGGTGAAGCCGTTTTAACGTGAAACTTTGCATGTCATAGCTTTTAAATATAGTCAAGCTAACCCTTCAATTTATAAAACCTTGAGAAATAAGAGGCATCTGAAGTCAGACGCAGGGGCAACTAAGGTTCTTTTGGGACTGGACAGGGAGGGTCTCAGGACCCTTACGGGGTTCCTGACCGGTCATTGTTCTGTCAGGGCTTTCACAAGCAGATGGGACAGGGACATACCGGATTTTTGCAGGTTGTGCGAGGACGTTGGGGAACTGGAGACAGTTGAGCATATAATGTGCCACTGTCCTAGGTTGCAGGGTCTCAGACAGGAGATAGATTTTACGACGAACTTGGGTGAGATAGATTTCACGATTTGTCAGGGAGATAGGACGGCTGTTTCTAGCAAGGGGACGATAGGAGCTGGTTCTGGGGAGTATATATCCTTTCTATCTTTCTTTATATCTATCTTTCAATCTATCTTGCTGTCTATTTCTATTCTTTCTTACTGTTTTTCACTGAAGGGATTCACAATGGACCGTATTGGTCTCCGAGTAGAGATGTGCCTAACCTAACCTAACCTGAAGTCAGTTTTAATAGGTGTCGAACATTTTTGAAGTGTCTCATATACATATTTTCTAAATTAAGAACGATATTATATATTTTTTACTTAATTTATCTTTTTGAGTTTCAAACACAACTTCTTTACATTAAAAAACAACTGTAAATTCTGACTTGTTGCATTTGAGTGATTGCACATTCTTAAATTAAAATTAAGCAACATTTTCAACAAATTATATTAGGTATACGGTTAAAGTAACACTGTTTTCTATGATTTAAGTTTAGTTGTTATTTATTTATCTTATTTTAATTATAATTTTTTTTCGTTTATAGAAGAACATTCACTTTTTATTTTTTTTTATTTTTTGCTATTCATGTTACGAAATCCCATACAAAATTTGATGTTGGTCGTGTTAAGTGTTAACTATTTTAAATTTTTCAGCGTCGATAACTTCTCAGTTTGTATACAAATACATTAAAATTGATGCCAATCGTTTTTTTATTTCCATGTTAAGTGTGAGGAACAAAACAAGGCAAATTTTATTTATTTCCAAGAAAAATCACTACACATGGTAAAAAAAAGTGCTACCAAGTTTAATATTTATGTACCGAAAATGTACTATTTAAAGTTAGAATCTTTTACTTTTGCTAGAGAAAAATTTTACACTTGTGTTGGGTATTGCGAAATTGTCAGGTTTGAGGAAAATTATTCGCATGTGTTTGTTTTTGTGTTTGAGGAAAATTTTACACTTTTAAAATTTTAAACGACCTAAATTCCTGACATGAATACTCTTTAATAAATTTCAATTGAAAAAATTCAAATTTTATTTAAAATATTTAAAAGATAATAAGCTCCAAACTTTGGGATACATCATCAACATATAATTTTTATGTTGGTGTGAGTGACCCTTGACAATGTGTTTGTTGTCACCTCATAATACAAGGTGTATTTTTATACAGGTATAGAACTTTAAGTTGGCAACACTTTTTTAACTGGCGGCTGTCAAGTGATTTATGTTTAGTTTGGTTTGGCATGAACATGCATAGACTGAACAACGCTTCCAAATTGTGCAAATTTATTTTGAAAATCATGGTTCTGTTCGAAATACGTATCGCGCACTTCTAAAGCGAATTTTGTTTAGCGATAAAGCTTACTTTTGGTTAAATGGATACGTCAATAAACAAAACTGCCGTATTTGGAGTGATCATAATCCTCAAATGCGATTTAACGCCGCTAGACTATTTTCTGTGGCGATATGTGAAGACGCTAGTCTACGCTGATAAGCCCGAAACGATTGACCACTTGGAGGACAACATTCGCCGCGTTATTAGCAATATACGGCCACAAATGTTGGAAAAAGTCACCGAAAATTGGACCTCCAGATTAGACAACGTCCGAGCCAGCCGTGGATGTTATATGCCAGAAGTCATATTTAAATTATAATGCCAGAAGATTATCTTTCGAAATAAAATACATTTCATGTCAATTTAAAAAATTCATCTCCGTTTTATTCCATTTCAAAGTTCTATACATCTATAAAAAACACCCTTTACATAGATGTGATATCATTCCCATTGATTCACTGTAAATTATTTTAACTATAACATTGTATTTAAAAATAAATCTGTTTCGAAAAATCGTGAAATTGTTACAATTTACTATAACAACATAATATTATGCAAATTGAAAGTATTGAAAAATTATAACAATAATTTGTTTTTATTTTCTTACCTTTGCGTCATTATTTTGTTATTTTCTATACACTGCGATACGATACCATATTATTAAGGGTAATCATGTCAGAAATTTTGGGTATGGAAAAATTCAAAAGTGTAAACTTTTTCAAAAACAAAACAACAAAGAAATTATTTTCTTTGTTTTTTTTTTATTTCTTATTTTATTAATTAATAATCATAAAGGGTCCACCAAATAACTTTTTTTTTTTTGAAAATGCTATAAAAAAAAAACTACTGAATATTTTCTCAAATTTCTTTTTTTATTTGAAAGTACAATCCTTCCGGTTAATAATGGAAAATAATTTCATTCAAATGGCTGCCTCGGCTGGCCATGCAGTAGCCTACACGATCGGTCCAATTTTTAAGCACATTATCGATTGTGTGCAGCTGTATTTCACCAATGGCTTCACGAATATTGTCCTTTACAGCGTCAATTGTCTCTGGCTTGTTGGCGTAACACTTATCTTTGACGGCACCCCACAAATAATAGTCCAACGGTGTCAAATCGCAGCTCCGAGGTGGCCAAACGACATCAGCTCTGCGGCTGATAATGCGATCTTCAAAAACAGGGCGCAAAACATCGAGTGTAGCATCGGCTGTGTGGCACGTAGCGGCGTCCTGTTGAAACCAAATGTTGCCAATATCCTCCTCTTCAATTTTTGTGAACAAAAATTCGTTCAACATGGCCCGATAACGATCGCCATTGACTGTAACGGCCACTCCTTGCTCATTACCATGATTTTCAAAGTAATGTCGCAATATTTCCCAGCGTTGTTCAAGCGTATACACAACCATATTCGTTCAGCGGAAGGATAAAACTAATTATCTGTCAAATCAGACATGAGCTAAGTGTTACCGTACACGAAATAAGCACTAGTTGAAAAAAAAAACGTTAGATGGCGGACCCTTTATAATTACAAATTATATACTATTACCCTAACCGAGCACCAGCTGCTATGGCCTTCGGCGCGTTGTAGCGAAAACAGACCAGTGCATCTGGTGGGAATCGAACCCACGACCCCCGCACTGATAAGCCAGCACGCTACCAACTAGCCTACCGGGCGCACTTATTTTCCTTGTGTTTGTTGTTGTGTTTTTTAAAAAGTATACGCTTTTGCATTTTTCCAATGTCAAAATTTCTGACATGAATACCCTCATTGTTGTTTTGCAATCTTATCTCATTGTAATACCAATTTTTGTGATTATATTTTAGTAGTTTTTTTGTATTTTAAACATGTTTACTTATGATTGATTCATCATTTGTTTGCTGTGTATTCTAATGTTTCAGGGATTTTTTTAAAACATATTTGTTTGTTTTCTAACTTTATCTCAGATTTCAGAAGAAACAAGTTGGGTATTTGATTGCAGTTTCGTAATTATTTGAATTTATTCGTTAGAAGTTTCAATAAAAATTTTTATTTACAACAACGAAATAATTTAAAAATTTTAAAACATATTTTTTTTTTGAATTTTGCTTATTTGCAAAGTAGAATTGATGTAGAGTCTCTATTATTTTTTTATAAAGGGGCGTTATTTTGAGGTTAATGAAAGTTACATTTGATAAGAGAATCAATCTCGCAAGGCAAGTTCATTCCAAAATTTAATTTAATTTTATAAAATTGAATTTTATTTGTTGAAATTTGTTTAAAATCTGTGGTAAATATTAATATTTTTGTACTCAAACATATTTTAAAAATAATCTTTTTAGATTTTATTGCCTTAATGACATAATCGTTGAGAAATCAAAATATCTGTTTAAGGTGTTAAACATGTCCCTAACAACTTTAAACAGCAACAGGGTCGTTGACTTCTTCTTTATGTTTATTATAAGGAATGCTTATTTTCCACAAAATATTATAATCATTAATTTTATAACTTTTTATATTCTAAGAGTGCTTCATTGCAGTAATTCATATATACTCTTTGAATTCTTAGAATCGATATAATGAATGCATTAAAATTTTAAAGCAAAATGTTATTATTCTATTCAGCAATTTAAAATATTAAAAATTTATGAAGCACAAAATACCAACTTCTGGTCGCGGTGCATAGTGTCATGAAGGGTATTCACTTTAAAAATTGTTCTATTCCAAAAATGGAAAAAATGCGAAAATTCGTGACTTGAATGATTCCCTATAAATATATTATTCGATTGAAACATAACTGTATTCAACGATTTAAATATAGTTTTAATTTATTCCTTATTTTTTTTAATTATTATTATTTTAATGAAAATGATTTTTCATTGCACAATTAAAGGTCGAAAAAAACGTAATTTTTATTTTTAATAAAAATTATATCAAACTTTTAATTATTATTTTAGTTTTTTTTTTAAAATTATTTTTCCTGTTTATAAAATAAAATTCACATTTTAATTAAATAATTTTATTTATCGCAAAAAAAAAAATCACAAAAAATGTTTAAAAAGTGCTGCCAAGTTTAATATATAATTTTCGATTGTAGTTCGGCAAAGTTCGGTGTTCGGCCAAATTTTGGCCGAATTAGGCCGAACTGCCGAGCTTTTTATGATTATTTATAAAAACCATATAAATATTTACTTATCAGAATTTACAAAAAAAACTACATCAAAATTACAACGTTAAATATGATAGAATACCAAAAAAAAAAAACAACGATATTTAAATATCAATGTGTGTGAAAAAATTTAAAAAAGCCAAAAGAGTTTAAAAACAACTTTCCATAAATACACCTACAAGAGTTATAAGCAAATAATCAAATTTAATGCGATAAGTAATTCAAAAAAGAGAATAACAGATTCATCAATTTGGGATAGACATAATGCAGTACCAGACTTAGAAGTAGCAGAACCAAATAAAAATTTTATTGAAAAAGAAATTAAAATGTTTATTACGGAGCCTTTGAGTCCCGAACGGAGCCTTTGAGTCCCGAAGCAATTCACATGGTGTGAATGCGGAAAAATTGCTTTTCTGTCATTACAATATCAAACTTTTTAATTTTAAATATTAAATATTAATGTTTAAGTTTTTTTCTATATCAACTTAAAAATCGATCGACTTGACTATAAAATATAGTACAAATATTTTATTCTTTTTTTGTACTTAAAATAGTACAACTATTTTCCAAATATGATTTTTTAAAAAAAATATACCTATAAATTTTTATTTTTGTTTATGTTTAATAACTTTTTGGTTTAAATTTATTGATCTAAAAAAACAATTTATATTTTTTTTATTAAAACAAAAAGTTCGGCTTCGGCTTCGGCCGAACATTGATATTATGGCCGAAGTTCGGCTTCGGCCGAAAAAAATGAGTTCGGTCGGACACTAATTTTTATTGTGTGATTAAAAAAAATTATTTTTAAAAGATTTTGAAAAAGAAAGCTTTCCGACTATTGCCCAATTTGCGGAAAAACTTCGTTTTTTTGATTAATTTTTTTCGTGGAAACGAATGTATACTTAAAATTTCATAGAAATACAGCTCTTTTTTCTCAGTAGGATAAGGGAACCTAAATCAGCGTGTTTTTGCTCCCAAACGCATATGAAAAGAGTTTAAATTTAAAAAACATAATTACGCCATATTTTTATTGATACCAAAACCGTAAAAAAGTGATGATATCCCAAAATCAAATTTCCGTGACGAACTCTAATATATAGTAGTAATTTCAAAAATGTTCGACACCTGTTGAAACTGACTTTTTAGGTGGCTATTATTTCTCAAGGTTTTTTAAATTAAAAAATTTGGACATGCAAAGTGTAACGTTGAAAAGTTTTCATTTATAGAACTGATTGATGGTCATATAAAAGTCGGAAAGTCGAAAAATTGAAAAAATTACTTCAAATTTACAAGAGTTTTTTCATCCATTTTTTTGCTAATAGTTTTGTAACTTTCAGATCCAAACCAATGGCGTCCATAATCAAAAAATTGCTTGAGACAATGTAAACTAAAAACTAAATATGTCTACACAGAAAAAACTAAAATTGAGTTTCAATTAAAATATTTGTTGATTCAGTTAAAAGTTTAATTGAATTCGGTCATATAGAAAAAAATGTATATAGTAACAATTAAAATAATTTGTAACTATTTAATTAATATTATATTCAATTATAGTTTTATTCATATCTATTAAAAATTTAATTGAATATTGTTTTTTATTTCAAACAAATTTTTAGTAGATACTATTAAAACATTAATTAAAATGTAAAAAAAAATCGCCAAAAATGGTGGTGAAAAATGCTTAAATTAAAAACAAATCGCCAAAATTACAAGATTTAAAAAAATAATAAAATTGTAAAAAATCGTCAAAATTTAAAAAATCGAAAACATTTTAAAAAACCGACAAATTTAGAAAAAAATATTCAAACTTTAAAAAAACAATCCTCAAAATTGCAGAAAATTGCCAAAATTAAAAAAAAAAACGCCATAACTCGAAAACCTCTAAAACTAAATCAAAATTGCTACAATTAAAAAAAAACGCCAAAATTAAAAAAACGCGAATTTTTTTACTCTAATCAATTTTTTACTTTTTGGCGATTTTTTAAATTTTTTGCATTTTTTTCTATGTTCTTATTATACGTTATAAAAACTGAAAATTTTGTTTATACCAAATTCATTTTTAATTAAATAGTTAATACATATTATTTAACATTTAATTGAAAGTTAGTTTGAAATCGAACAAAAGTTTAATTGAAATTTTTTTGACAATAATTTTTTCTGCGTATTTTGACATAATTTTTTAAAACGGAGATACCAACCACTACGGTGCCGTAGTGGGTCATTTCAAAAGTTGATACTTTTCTTACAGTGCAATCTTTTTATTTTAATTTGGTTTACTACACACGCTTCTCAAAATCCATTAAAGCAACTCTTGTTCAGCACACTAGAGACTATTTTTTTTTAATTTTTCGAAATAAATTTAAGCCTTAAACTTTGATCGATATGCATCATGTGTTAACGTGGTACAATTTGACTCAAATTTTCCAATTTTTTTTTTTTTAAATCCATTTAAGCGATTTTTCGAATAATGCCTTAACCGGTTAACCGCCAAGGTCCAATAATTGGAAACACCAGTTTAACAACATTACTAATCTGTATAATAAATTTATTATCTTTTCAGATCGTTCACCAATTTATCAAATATATTTAATTATAACAAAAAGCATATTACGTGTGATTAACCGTCCTCAAAGGAATATTTACCACATCCAGCATTAATTCAAACATTCTCATCTCTTAACATTTTCTAACAAATAAACTTTTCTCCCGTCTACGTCGTAACTTCAAGTTTCGCAGAAGTATCTTTCTTCTACTTTCGAAACAGAGTAAAGAAAACACAAAGAAAATAAAAACGTTCCATAAAACAGCAAAACACAGCAATAATGGCAACAACACCACGTTCTGGTGGCTCGGCAGGTGGTACAGCTCAACGTCCCAATGGTACATCTCAAAATAAAAGTTGCCAATTTAAATTGGTCTTATTGGGCGAATCAGCTGTGGGTAAGTCATCGCTGGTCTTGCGTTTTGTTAAAGGACAATTTCATGAATATCAAGAAAGTACGATAGGAGCAGCATTCCTAACACAAACCATATGTATAGAAGACACAGTGGTTAAATTTGAAATATGGGATACTGCAGGACAAGAAAGGTTTGCATAAATGATTTTTGCAATATTTTTAAAAATTCTGTTTCAACAATATCTTTTATTACTTTCCAGATATCACAGCTTAGCACCCATGTACTATAGAGGTGCGCAGGCCGCTATTGTTGTTTATGATATACAAAATCAAGACAGTTTTCAACGTGCAAAGACTTGGGTCAAGGAACTACATAAGCAAGTGAGTTTAAATTTGTTCAATGAAAAAATTTAAATAATTTTTATTTGTGATACACTGATATATCCGCCACGGATCTTTTCTTATTATAAAATTTTTGTATGTCAAAGATTTGTTAAAAATTTGTTTAAAAATATCGATATCGACATTATTTACTGCTTATGTTTTAGTGTTTGATATATCAAGTTTATATTACGAGGATTTAATAGCACACCTTTAATACATGGTCCTCTAAAAGTACATTTTATTATAAAATTTTTGTGGGTCAATGATTTGTTAAAAATTTGTTTAAACAATATCAATATCGACATTACTTACTGCTTATGTTTTATTGTTTGATATATCAAGTTTATTCAAAATTGCGCAGAATTTAAATGAATTATTTTTCTTTGTACTTCTATGCAAATAAAAGCTTTAAAATTAAAAATTTGTGTTAAATATGCATTAACCCTCAAACAGGCCTGATCAATGAAACTTATACCAATTGTTCGGCATGAAAAATAAACAATATGTTCTTCTACCAAAATTTTGTTCGTTGCACTTTTGGGGCGATATGGGTCAAAATAGGTTTAGAGCGAATCTTAAAAACTAATCCAAATAAAGTAATAAGTTTGGGCATACATTATTTCTTTTATCAAGATATAACTACAGTCTAAAAATTAAGTTTAAAGTCTTTGCTAATACTACTAAATATAATCTTTCTGCCAAATTTCATTAAAATCGGTAAATACGTTTTCAAGTTAAGATGATGTCCTTTACAGGCATACTATTGGAATCCTGTATGTCCTTGAAGCAAAATTAGAGCTTTTTTTTGGAAAGTTAAAGATTCAGTCTAACTCTGTGTTAATTATCAACGGTTTCTAGGCAATATAAATAAGTTTTCAAGATTTTTGAAAATTGTGATCATTTCAAAAAATTTTTTTTTTTTTAAATTTTACGAAATTCTGGAATCAAGAGCCAATTTTATATAAAGCTGCATTTTATATTAAGCTACAGTATCGTAAAAAAAGTTAACAAACAACCAGTTTTTGGAGTTTTCCAAAGGTTTATTATTCATATTTAAAACTAACATAAAATTAAGATAAAATTCATAAATAGAAATATAAAAATGTTGTTATGAAAAAATCACCACTAAGATGATCTGGACATATAAATGGCACAATCTTAAAAAAAGTGAAAAAAATCGTTTAAATTTTAAATTTGTTAAATTTTTCGGTATGCATAACGATTTTACCATTAATATTTAGTGCTGTAGCCTTTGCTTTTGATTACAGCTTCGCACCTGCGGCCCATACTTTCCACTAGTTTTTGGCATTTTGATTTGGGGATAGCATACCAATCTTTCTGGGCTGCCGACCATAGTTCGTCCATATTTTTATAATTCTTTTTTGCTATTTCAACCTTGACATCGTTCCACAGGTTTTCTATTAGATTTAAGTCAGGGCTCTTAGCTGGCCATTCCAAAACTTCAGTCTTCTCCGCACAGAACCGATTTTTTACTAGCTTGGAGGAGTGTTTGGGGTCATTATCCTGCATAAATTTCCATTTAATTGGCATGGAGTTGAAGGCATATGGCTCCATATGGTTTTTTAAAATGTCTAAATACTGAATCTTGTCAATTTTTTCATTGATTTTTATAAGCGGATGCTGCCTCCTCCGTGATGCTGCCTCATCCGTGTTTTACCGTCTTCTGTGTAAACCGAGGATTAAACTCTTGGCCTTTAGGACGACGAACAAACATTCTGCCATCTTGTCCTATCCTATTAATTTTTGTTTCGTCACTCCATAACACGTTTTCCAAAAATTAATGGGATTTTCCTTATGTGTTCTGGCGAAGGTTAATCGTTTTGAAACATGTTTTTTTTATAGAAGTGGCTTTTTTCTGGAAATGCTCTCAAGCAAATTTGCCTCGTTTAAACTTCTTCTGACAAGTCTGTTATATATTTCCATGTTAAAATCTTTCTTAATATCAGATGCTCTCTGCCGTGATGACTTAAATCAATCAACTTTCGCCATTCTTAATAAAGATGCATCCGCTTATCTGTTTTTCGAGACCTGGTCTTCCGATTTTTGCCCTTAGTCAAAATATTGGGATTTTCAACACACGATTTAATTGCATCATAAACTTTTTTTCGAAAAATTTTCATTACTTTAGCAATTTCTGCAACTTCATACAGGTTTCCCATCTTCATACAGGTTTCATATGATCCGCCTTTCCTCAGTTGTGGCATGTTTGCCAGATCCCAATTTCAATAATTCTTCGCTCTTCATACTTATTATGAATTACGCAAGAGATCAAGAGATTTGATTGAAATCTACGCTAGTACTGACTATTCTTTGTAATTGTGCCATTTATATGTCCACTTAAAATTTTTAATAAAAATAATAACGGTAAATGATGAGAAAAATATAACGGAACATTTGAGAGCTAATCAGACAATTATTCTTCCAACAACAATCAGAACAGATAAAACTTGCATTTTTAAAAATTTTTAGTTGCAAAATACATAAATGCGTTAGCAGTTAAAGTTTGTGCCATTTATCTGTCCATAGCTGCATATGTCCAATATTGTATCAGTGTCTTGTAGGAGTTCATCAATCAATCATTTCCAAATATCTCAATGTTTCTTGAAACTTTAAGGATTGGACCATGTCCTACCAGTATGGTGGACATCGATGAGATTTGGCTCGTATGTGGGACTATTGAAGAAGGTACAGCGCCTATTCTGTTAGTGGCGCAATGAGAACCACAACCACATCTAGGGCTGTCGAGACTATTCTAGCAATTCGCCCAATTGAGGTACAGGTGAAGTACGAGGCCGCTTTGACTATGATGCGGCTGAGGGTTACCGGGGAATGGGACAGTAATGGCCATATTACCGGGCACCGTACTATTTTGGACTAGTTGCCAGGGTATTGCGTCCCAGAATGAGACTGCGACAGGATTTCAGAGAGGTCTGTGACGACGCTCTGTGACACGTTAATCCCCGATAGGGAACCATGGTTAAATGGGACCTTCTTGGGGAACCATCCGGGGATCCACTTTTACACGGATGGATCGAAACTGGATGGGAAAACGGGTCTGGGCTTCTGTGACGCTGACTTCAATGTACGCAAATGCTTCCGTCTTCCTGACCATAATACCGTACTACAGGCGGAGGTCACCGCGATTACGGAGTGCAGTAAGCAGGTGAATATCATGGGCTTGACCGGTGATATTGTGATTTTCACGGATAGCCTAGCGGCTATCCGGGCTTTATCTACGGACTCTGTGGGATCAATGACGATACTCAGGTGTAAAGGGGAAATTAACGATTTCTCTGCACGGGGACGCATTGAAATTAAATGGGTGCCGGGACACTGTGGTATAGCGGGGAACGAAGTGGCTAATGATTTGGCTAGGGGAGGATCTTCCCTGGAATTAGTCACTTTGTGGAACGCTAAACCTTTTCGAGCTCTCAAGGCGGAGCTGGTGGACTAGGCGGACACCATGCATAGGACCATCTGGGAAAATGCGGGTGCTGGTAACACTACGAGTATTCTCTGGGGAAACCCGGACACGGATAAGACGAGGGAAATTCTGAATCTCAGTAGGAAGGAACTGAGTCTTTTGATGGAAATCCTCACGGGACGCTCGACACTTAGGGCCCATCTCCACCGTATTGGTCTAACACTGTGGTATAGCGGGGAACGAAGTGGCTAATGATTTGGCTAGGGGAGGATCTTCCCTGGAATTAGTCACTTTGTGGAACGCTAAACCTTTTCGAGCTCTCAAGGCGGAGCTGGTGGACTAGGCGGACACCATGCATAGGACCATCTGGGAAAATGCGGGTGCTGGTAACACTACGAGTATTCTCTGGGGAAACCCGGACACGGATAAGACGAGGGAAATTCTGAATCTCAGTAGGAAGGAACTGAGTCTTTTGATGGAAATCCTCACGGGACGCTCGACACTTAGGGCCCATCTCCACCGTATTGGTAGGGCGGACTCGGAAGTGTGCAGGGCCTGTGGGGAGGACGAGGAGATCTTGGAACATTATCTCTGTGAATGCCCGGCATTTGCCGGGATCCGGGTCGAAATACTATCCAGTGACCCAATATCCACATTGGGGGATCTAAGGGGCATAGGATGGAAGAAGTTGAGGAGTTTCGTCAGTGCGACGGAGTTCCTGGGGTAGAAAGGTGACATAGGACCGATTGTTCAGAGCGCACAACAAGCCGACATTCTGGCTTAAGTGCAAGTCCTCAGGGACTTGAGTCGGTCTAACCTAACCTAACCTCTTTTCGATCTAACCTAACCTATGTCCTACCAAAATTTCGATAACCTATGTCCAATAGCGCCCGAGAAAATATGTACCAACAATGATGAAACAAATTCATATATTTTTATCTTTGGGGTCACCCTTTTCCGATCTTAGACCATATTGGTCCAAGTGGTTAGTATGATCTAAAAACTACATCTATCCTTTGTCGATACACATCACACTCGGAAAAACCGGTTAAAAATTATAACTAAAAGAACAAAAAATAAAAATCTGACATATATCAACCATTCGTCGTCAAATAGTTCATTTAAATGGTCGTATTATATTTTAACTTAAAGTTGTTTAAAATGTCGTTTTGTGATGTGACAATAAACAGAATGTTTGTGCTGGCAAAAACATACTATACATGTTTTGCTGTTTGAAACCACTTTTTTTTTATCGGAATAAGGCCTGTTAAATGCTATTGTCTTTTTTTATTAAACCCGTTTTAAAAAATACAAAATTTTGTAAAAAAAAATATATAGTGTATGATCATATATAGATGAAGATATAAAATAATATATGAACATATATGACCATATTTGTCCATATATAGAAATGTAGGTTAATTTTTCTAGTATGTACGAATATGGACTACTGGTTAACAAATTTCATATATGATCATATATATTTATTATATGATCATATATGAAATTTTTTAACCAGGATTCTTGTTTTGTGCTCCACATCAACTTTATATTTTAATATGACTGCTGCACGTCTATACATTTTGACGCTTAGCAGCATTTCTCTTTATTGTTTTGTTTTTACTTTCGTTCTTTTGGTCATGCAGCCAAACAATAAAGAAATAAATTTTTAAACTTTTGTATGCAGCAAAATAATAATGATGTATTTTTTTTTTTAATTTGTGTATACAAAATTTACTGCATATTCCAAAATTTACTGCATATTCCAAATGCATCAGACCAATGTTTATTAAACGTTAATATTGCGGAAATTGAAGAAATTGGTTTTGGAATTAGAAAGAAGATATTTGCAATATATATGTATAATCTATTTCTAACTCAATTTTTCAAAAATGATGAGTGGGTCAAACGTTTTTGATCACAGTTTAATAATTTAAGTCTAATTGTATCCATGTAGAAAAATTCATTCAAATATTGTACGTGCAAGTGGTTGAATTTTGCATTTAAATGTGGCAAAATTGCCCTAATTTTTTAATATTTGATATTGATTTTTTGATATTTGAATGATTTTTTTGCGATTTCAGAGGATGTTAGTTAAACTATTTTAATTACTCACTTCAACGTTTCAATTCAGTAAGTTTTGCGAACTCCAAATTTTGCATTTTCGAAAAAATCGCGGTCAAATGCACATTAAAATTTTAGCAATATTTCTTTGAAGGATGATGTATTTATTGCTAAAATGTTGTATTATGCAAACAAAAAACGAGTTTTCAAAAAGTAGTTTGCTTATTCGAGGGAGACATTCACATGATTAATCGAGAAATGTTGTAAAATAATTGTTCGAATAATTTAAAACACCCAAATTTGAAATAACGAAAAATTCAAATAATTTAATGCGATGTTTAAGAGAATATAAAGAAAAACTTTGAAAAAAACTTCCGACAACAACAAAGCTTTTTAATGGTTACCAATTCAATCATCTCGCGCTTTGTGTGCTGCCTCCTAAGGTTAAATGCTGATCAATTGATCTATTTAAACAACAGTATGGCACAAAAACAATAAAGAAATATCTCTGTACCATCTGTTAGCTGTTTTTATTTAATGACGAAGAAACCACACGTCTTTAACAAAGCTATTTCATTTTTTCAGTGTAATAACGCTTTATATAATTCGTCTTTGTGTAAGCTAAAGGATTAGGTGTAAGTTTTGGTATATCTTGAACGAATTTACATAGAAGATCAATTCAATTATGTTTTAAACTATGATGTATTATATGCGTCGGTGGCTCAGGATATAGAGCTGTCGCCTGTTAATCAAACGACCCGTGATCTATTCACAATTAAGACGACCCGGGATCGATTCATGTTTAAAAAAAAGTTATTAACATTTTGTTTAATTCGTATTTTTTTTTTTAAATCTATTTGTACACCCATTATTTTTTTCCTTCAGGTAATGGCTTATGATTCATACCTTATATACGTAAGCCATTATAATTCAGCAGCTACTTTTGGGATATTTCATTTTAAAAAAAGTTAGGTAATATGTCCAAACCTTCGAGTTTAGATTACTAGACTCATTATTTGGTAAGGTGTGTTTTTGTTGGGTAGTGTTGCTAATGTTAGAACTTTTTCCATTAACAAAAAGTAGCTTTTAACAAGAAGTATACTTTATCAAAAAGTATCATTTGTTAAAAAGGTGCTTTTATCAAAAAGGTGCTTTTATCAACAGGATGCCTTTATCAAAAAGAACCTTTGATTAAAAAGTTTGAACATTTTATCAAAATGTTCCTTTATCAAATGTTCCTTTTTATCAAAAAATATTTTTATTAAAAAAAACTATTTCTTTAAAAGTATCTTTTATTAAAAAGTACTATTAAAAAAATTAAAAGTACTGACAGCGGTAATTAATTTTACACTTGATAGGCTAAATAACTGGATGAATAGCAACGATTTTTCTATGAACCCTTCCAAGACAAAGGCTATCATGTTTCGTACTCGTTATTGCAGAGTAGATTATCCGGAAATACATTTTGCTGGTACAAAAGTTGATTTTGTCCAATCACTTACGTGCTTGGGTGTGATAATTGATGAATGTCTGAATTTCGGCCAGCATATTGACTCCATCTCCGCTAAAGTTACATTAGGTCTTAAAAAATTATATAGTTGTGGGCTGTATCCTCCATTGGGGGTAAAGTATAGTGCAGCGTATGCGTTGTTAATGTCTCATGTCAATTATTGCATCGAGATTGATTCTGGCACATGGGGTTATAATTTGACTAGGATTGAACTTATTGTTAAAAGAATTGTGAGATTTGTGTATGGTGTTGGTCGTCGTGATCATGTTTCTGCGGCTGTGAAAAGATTTCTGGGTTGTTCATTTAATGACTACTTGCGGTTAAGAAATTTGTTATTCTTTTATAAGATAATGTACTATGGAGTTCCGTATTATTTACATTCAAGATTCACATTCACGAGATATACTACAACGCCACGTATTGTTGAACCCCTTATTTTATGTAGGATCTTTGCTCAATCTTTCATTATTAGAACTTGTAGGGATTGGAACTACTTACCATACCACTTGGAAAATTTCACGTCAACACCTGGTACTTTTAGGCACATGCTTTTTGCTTACTTCCGAAGTAATTCATAGTTGTATCATTTTATTTGGCTCTTATTATTAAAAGTTGTGATCGATAGGAACTTGATGTATAATGACGTTGTTTGTGCCTAAGCCATATCCAAAACATTTTAATTTAAATTTAAAGCATACGATTTGAAACATTAGATACTTTTTCTTTTCTTTTTTTATATAATCCTGTTTTAGGGATATTTTTTTATGTATATACGGCTATTTACATATAACATAAGAAATTTTGTAAATATTTATATGAATTTGTACAATGTATTAACAATGCACTTTGGCCTGAGTGGCTTATTGCGTTGCAAATAAACAAATTTAAATTTAAATTTAAAAAAAAGTACCTTTTTCAAAGAAATTACTTTTATAAAAAAGTAAATTTTTATAAAAAAGTAAATTTTTATAAAAAAGTAAATTTTTATAAAAAAGTATCTTTTTATCAAAAGTAACTTTCTATCAGAAAGTGCATTTTATCAAAAAGTTCCTTACTCTAAAATGTACCTTTTGTCAAAAAGTACCTTATTTTCAAAAAGTATCTTTTTATCAAAGAATACCTTATTCTCAAAGTATCTTTTTATCAGAAAGTATCTTTTTATCAAAAGTATCCTTTTCAAAATGTACGTTCTTATAAAAGAGTATATTTTATAAGAAAGTACGTTCTTATCAAAAAGTACTTTTAATCAAAAAGTTTCTTATATCAAAAAGTCCCTTCAATCAATAATTACCCTTTAATCTAAAAGTGTCTATTATCAAAAAGTACCTTTTAATCTAAAAGTTCCTTTGTATTTTATCAGAAAGTACTCTTTATTAAAGCAGAACATATTATCAAAAAGCACCTTACAAAAAGTTGTACCTTTTATTAAAAATTACCTTTTGTAAAAGTTTGTTTTTTTTTTACAGAAAGTACCTTTTTGTTAAAAAGTACCTTTTATTTATTACAATAACTACCTTTTTGTCAAAAAAGTATCTTTTATTTAAAAATTCTGATTTAAATTAAATCCTTATTGAAAAAAACATTTAAAAACGTATGTTTCATTTCATTTCATTCATGTTTAATATTTTTGTAAAAAAAAAATGTAATTATTTTTTTGAAATTTTTCTTTTTAAGGCCTCACCTAATATTGTTATTGCCTTGGCTGGCAACAAAGCAGATTTATCAAATATACGTGTTGTAGAATATGAAGAAGCTAAACAATATGCCGAAGAAAATGGTTTGTTATTTATGGAAACATCAGCAAAAACTGGCATGAATGTAAATGATATTTTCTTGGCCATTGGTAAGTGATAACAAAAAAATCCAACTTGAATTATAAACTTATTCGTCTTTTCTACTTAAAGCCAAGAAATTACCTAAAAACGATGGAGCTAATAATCAAGGAGCTGGTGCCGGTAGAAGGCTAAATGAAAATGAAAATAACCGACAGACGAACAATTGCTGCAAGTGATGTCTTTTTGTAGGTTAGTAGTAATTTTAAGTTGTAGATCCATATTCAGCAACGCTTAATAAAGTAAAAAATGTGTATTAAAAAAATTCTTTAATAAAAAACCTCTTTGATGTTTATTAAGCGTTTGTACATTATAATATAAGCCTAAGTATATACACCTTTTTTTAGTCGTTTTTGAAAATCGTGTATATCGCACACCCAGTTCAAAAGTGACTTAACTCAAAATTTTAATTTTTCGGTTTTATATGCTTAAACTATGCACAATATACTTGTTTATCTATAAAAAAAAAATCAGTGTATTTTGTTGTTGTTAACTGTTGCTAAATAACAGTTATGTCTTTCTTTATGTTTCAATTGGTATAAAGTTGAAAATATTTTTTTTCGATTTCTGAAAAATTAAAAATTTTGAGTTGAGTCACTTTTGTACTAGGTGTGCGATATGTTTTAATAGCTTTTGTTATAACTTTTTTCTATTTTTTTTTTCCTTTTCAGAAAATAAAATTTCCAACGAGAGATTTGAAAAATTTATTATTATATTGCTGATAATTATAAATAAACAAATATTTAAAATTTAAATTTAATTAAAAAAAAAAAACCGAAAAGAATCCATTTAAAAAATTATGATGAGAAAATTGTGGAAACGATTAAAAAAAACAACAGCATTGAAAAACTACAACAACAACCCTTCAAAAAAAAAACAACAAAAACGATAATAATATTAATTAAAAATTAAACAAAAAGAAAAATCAACAACAACTACAACAACACATTATGAGTAAAACAAACCCATTATGATAAAAATACATAACTTTAATAGAAAATAAAGTCACATTACAACAAAAAAAAAAAAAAACTAAAAAAATATTCCAAAATTCCACTTTTTTCCATTGATGTTCGTTCGTCCTTATTTTACAGCTAAATTTCTAGTTTTCTTTTCTTCTTTTTTTCTCTCATAATTTGTTTGCAATATATTCAAATACATATATAGGACGGTGTTTTTTTCGCATGTACATTTTAGTCAAGTAAAAAATGAAATATTTATAAAAACTTTAATTATTTTGTAGTTTTAATTCAGATTCTCTATCAGCAATGAGTTTAAATTCCAAAACGTATAAATAATTTTGTTAAAACACTTTTTTTATTCATTTAATTTTAAAACAACATATTTACAACGGATACTAAATTTATAAACTTACATATTAATAAATTTAACAATATTTTGAAAAAACTAAACAAAGACTAATTAAAAAAAAGGTGGTTAAAGGAAAATAATATAAGACACAATTGTGTCATTAAATTTACTAATAACTAGGGCAAGGAATTTCATGGAAATTCATGTTTGTTGTCAATAGCCCAAAATCAATTTTGACCAAATACTTTTCCGAATCAAAGAATTTGCAACATAATGGCATCGATTTGTTGTTGCATATTTTTGCATAATTTGTCACAAATGCATATTTTGCTGTAAATGCATATATTTCTATAAATGCATAGTTTATGGTAACTATTGGCATTTTTGTTACATATTTTCTAAGAATTAAAATGTAAGTTTTAATTAAAAATTAATCAAGTAAAACATTTATAACCCTGAACATAGCAACTAGTTTTAATTTGTAAGACATATATATATTAGAGCGACTCAAGTTGTATGGAAGCGAAATTCGTGCAAGGTGTATCCCCCTCAAAATGAACATTGGTATTTTTTTACGATGACATCTAAAATATTTCGGCTCTAGCTTTGACCTCTCGTGAGCTGGACCATTTTGAAAAAGGGTCCATTTTTGCATGTTTTGTTAATTTAAGAATCTGTTTCCTTACCTACAATATGGGTATCATAA
This sequence comes from Delia radicum, assembly GCA_021234595.1. Classification (NCBI taxonomy): domain Eukaryota; kingdom Metazoa; phylum Arthropoda; class Insecta; order Diptera; family Anthomyiidae; genus Delia; species Delia radicum. The sequence goes on from CM037854.1 coordinate 80,868,942, forward strand.
GAAAGGTTTTTTTAAGGCGCGTCCAACTGTATATACAATTTGTCCAAGGACAATCATCCATGTCCGTTTTTAAAGATATTCTGTAATAAAAAAACAGTTTTTGAATTTTTTGTTCGGGGTTGTTTGTAGTGTCCGACCGAACAGTTCGGCCAAAAATCTATATTTTGTCGGTTTTTTGATATCTAGAGGCAATGATGACAAATTTTGGCATTGGAAACATGTTTGTTGAGCCGATTTAATTCGATTTTGTGTAAAAAACTTAAGAGAAAAGCCGAAGTTTAGCTATAAAGTTAAAAGTTCGGCGGCTGAACTATTTTCAATTTGGCCGAACTTTCTGAGGCCGAACAGTGAATTCATTGCTTAACTACACACTTTTTTTTTTCAAATTTGACACTCAAAATAGCATCTAGTCAGCCCAATAAACATTTTTCCATCCGCCAAATTTGTCCATCCCCCAAATTTGTCCATAATGTTTTAAATTACCGAATACAGACCAAATGCATTTTCTGGCCAAACTGTTCGGTCGGATACTAGTTGTTTGTAATAAAAATTCCAAATTAACATATTTTAATCTTTAGTCGATTTAATTAAATACGGGTCTCAGCTTTTTTTGAAATTCGTGCTAGTTCGCGTTTTGACAAAAATGCAATGGAGTGGTAACTTTTCGTTTTAAATAGGGCAATATGGGTATCAAATTTTTTCTTTTGCCAAGTACATCATATTTTTATGTAAATAATTTAGATTTTTGCAAATTAGATGCATTTTACACTGTGCTCTGGAATATATATCAATGCAATTTTGTGGTAAGTCTAGTATGATAGTGGATTTGGTTTCTAGATCATGTATGGATGAAAATAGGACTAAAGAAAGAAAAAAAACTGATCCACGACTTTTTGGCGGCATATTCTTTTTTTAATTTGCGAAAAAATATGCCGCCAAAAAGTCGTGGATCATTTTTCTTTCTTTAGTCCTATTTTCATCCATACATACAAACAACCCCGAACAAAAAATTCAAAAACCCGTTTTTTTTACAGAATATCCTTAAAAAAAGGACATGGATGATCGTCCTTGGACAAATTGTATATACAGTTGGACGCGCCTTAAAAGGTAAGGAAACAGATTCTCAAATCAACAAAACATGGAAAAATAGACCCATTTTCAAAATGGTCCATCTCACGAGAGGTCAAAGCTTGGACTTTAAAGTCCAAGGTTCATTTTTAGTAGGGTACATCGAGCACTTTTTTTGGTGAGTCGCTCTAATATATATATGAGATTTCTTTTTTAAACCAGCAAGCTCGAGTAATATATCGATTTTTAAAAATCCAAAAATTGTTCTGCATATTTTCTTGATTTTTAGTGCATATTTTTGGAATTTAAGTGCATATAATTTGGGTTTTTGTGCATATTTCGATTTAAATGCATATTTTAAGCGCATATTTGGGATTTTTTTATTGCTTATTTTAAGCGCCTGATTTAGTTTTTTAGTTGCATGAAATTCCCTGCCCTACTAATAACATTAACCCTCAAACCGGCCTAAGCATTTTTTGCAATGAAATTTGTACCACGTGTTCCAAACGAAAAATAATCATTATGTTGTTCTAGCCATTTTTTTTTTCGTTGCGTAATTTAGGCGACATGGGAAATAACAGGTTTAGAGTGAATTTCAAAAACTAATTCATAAAAATATAAATATGTTTGGGCATAAATTATTTATCTTACCAAGATATCGTTGCTTAATTTAGGCGAAATGGGCCAATATAAGTAGGTTTAAAGTGAATCTCAGAAACTAATTCATAATAAAAAAAAATATGTTTAGGCATAAATTATTTGCCTTACCAAAATATAACCACAGTCCAAAAATTACAATTTTTGTACTTTTACTTAATAAGAAATGGCGATTTTCGTTTTATGGAACATGAGAAATTGGGCGAAAAGGCACATTCATTACCTTGAATATATCGAGCCATAACCGCCAAAAAGACATAAGCCCCAAAGTCATATTTATTTGTGCCTGCAGAATTTTCAATAAAACTGAGAATCAAAGTCTACTAAATTTAACTTAACTGCTAAATACATTGATAATTTAGCTAAATCTGCTTAAATTTTAGCTAAAATTCCTGATAAAGTTTCGCTCAAAATCTGAGTTTTGGAACACTCCGGATCTGACCAGAGGCAGGTTAATAGGTGTATAGATGTATTATAAGGACGGAGGTAGGTACGGAGTAACAAATTTTTATCCATTTTGTTCACTTTTGCTTAGTTTCCGAAATATGGCCAAAGAAATTAGCAAAAAAAAAACGCGCCATCTGTACGTGAGGCGGATAGCGGATACTCAAAAAAGTAATGATATGAAAACAATAATGTTTTAAATATGGATGAAATTAATTGTTACGATTAGAATAAGTTTTGTTTTTGCCACAAACTTTTTTTTCCATTTTCCTTTTTTTTTTTTTTTTTTTTCAATTTATAACGAGCTTTCAACCTCCGTATATTTACAAAAATAAAGCAAATCAAACATATTAGCTAGGTTGATACTAGTATTTCGATCTGGCTAAAGATCTCATCAGAACCCGAAGTTTTAGAAAAGTTAGAGCCTCCATAATAGGCAGAACTTTAACAAAAAACCTATTAATAATCAATTTTGCTGCATTCTTGTCTTCTTAGTAATCAAGTACGTGGTTAGGTCTTTTCCTAACAAGCATCATGACGTTACTAAACTTTGAAGACCAAAAATGTTCTATTTATATAAAAAAATTTTAGTTCGTACTCTGGCTCAAGTAACATTTTTTACAGTTATATTTGGTGGAGGAGCAAGTTCCTAAAACTTATAAAGAGGCATTATCCAGTAAAAATTGTGGAAAGTGGCAAGAAGCAATGATAAAAGAAATATCGTCTTTAAAACAAAAAGAAACATGGTCGTTGGTAGAACTTCCTGATGGTCACAAGGCAATAAAATGTAAGTGGGTTTATGGTTTAAACAAGAACCAAACAGGAGAAGTAGTACGTCACAAGGCAAGACTTGTCGCAAAAGGATGTAATCAGAGGTATAGCATAGATTATAAAGAAACTTTTTCACCTGTTGTTAGATATGCCACAATAAGAATGTTACTAGCATTAGCTGTAGAACACAAAATGCATTTGCATCAATTGGATGTGGTAACGGCATATTTAAATGGTGAGTTACATGATGTAATTTATATGCAACAGCCAGAGGGTTATATAGATGAATCAAATCCCAATATGGTGCTACGTCTTCATAAATCTCTTTATGGTTTAAAACAAGCTGGAAGAGAATGGAATACTAAATTAAATAAAGTTCTATGTAAGATGGGATTCGAAAGATGCAAGAATGAACCATGTTTATACAAAATGTTACGTAATGATAATTTAATAGTGGTAGCTGTTTATGTTAATGACATTATAATTGGCTGTAAAAATAAAACTGAAATTTTTAAGATTAAATCCCAAATAAGTAAAGAATTCGAAGTAACAGACAAAGGCCTGTTAGAACATTTTTTGGGTATGGAAGTCAAACGTCGTGGTGAAACTGGTGACATCGAATTAAGTCAAGAAGTTTATATAAAAGAAATGTTGAAAGAATATGGAATGGAGAATTGTAAACCGTCTTCTGTACCGTTAACTCCAGGTTTTCAAATAAGCTGTACTGGTGATTGTGAGAAGGTTGATACAACTTCATATCAATCTTTAATTGGTGCTTTATTATATTTATCATTAACAACAAGACCGGATATACTTCACTCTGTTTCAAAGTTGGCACAACGAAATTCAGATCCTCATGTGGAGCATATGACTGCAGCTAAAAATATACTTCGGTACTTGAAAGGTACAATTAATTTAAAACTTAAATTTTCCGGCGGTAGTAAAAATCTTGAAGGCTATGCTGATGCAGATTGGGGAGGTTGTGAAGCAGATAGAAAGTCGTATTCTGGATTTGTATTTTATCTTGGCAAATGTGCAATTTCTTGGGAATCAAAGAAGCAACAAACAACAGCACTGAGTAGTACTGAGGCTGAATATATGTCTATTTCTAATGCCTCAAAGGAAGCCATATATTTGAGAAGATTATTGCAAGAGCTTGGTTTTTGGAAGGATGAAAGCGTAGTTTTGAACGTTGATAATCAAGGTGCTTTGAAGTTGGCAACAAACCCAGTATATCACAACAGGAGCAAACACATTGATATCAAATATCATCACATCAGACAGGTCATCCAATCGAAAGAGGTTGAATTGAAATATTGCCCTACGGAGGATATGATAGCTGATGTATTTACCAAAAATTTGGCGAAGCTTAAACATACTAAGTTTGTTAGTTTAATGAATTTAAAATAATTTAGTTTGTAAAGAATATCCATGTTGAGGAGGAGTGTTGGAAATATACTTTGTCATTTCATTTCATTTATTAATTCAAAAACCAAGCCCATAGGGCCAAATATGGTTCGTATTCTACAATAAATTTTTACAAAAAATAAAAAAATAAATTTATAATTTAATTTAGTTAGCTTTGAAAATTATTTTATGAAACAATTTTGTTTTTGAAATAATTTTTTTTTTATTCAGTTTGTGACTTTCGTAATTTACATTTTGTTTGTTAAATAAATTTTATATAAAACGATTTCGTGGCCACGGATTTTATTCAGGATATTCAAGACTTTCAACCTCCGTATATTTACAAAAATAAAGCAAATCATTTTTTCCATTTTTTCAATTATGCCATTTTTGCTCCACCTTGCCATAAAATGACATTTTCTATCTTAAAAATTTTTTTCGATTTTTTTTCTATAAAAATTTCCTTTTTCAAATTTTACCTTAAAATTGCCAGATTGTAGAGTAGCTGAGTTTATACTTTTAAATTTTGAAAATGTCAATTCGCTTATTGCAAATTGTAAAGCAGTATTTCTTAAGGTAAGTTTATCATTTAAGGCCTAGTTTTTAGGGAAGTCACTTAAACTTCGTTTAGCTAAACCGACAACGAATTGTGGAGGCTCTAGCTTTTCTAAAACTTCGGGTTCTGATGAGATATTTAGCCAGATCGAAATAGTAGTACCAACCTAGCTAATATATTTGATTTGCTTTATTTTTGTAAATATACGGATGTTAACAGCACGTTATAAATTAAAAATAACATAAAAATAATCTCAATGTATATAAAAACAAGAAACTAATAAAACTGTAAAAAATATTTATATTATTATATTGAGCCAAAGTAAAAACTATTTTTTTTTTTTATATAAATTGAACAATTTTTGGTCTTCAAAGATTAGTAACGTCATGCTGCTTGTTAGGAAAAGACCCTAACCACGCATTTGATTACTAAGAAAACAAGAATGGATCAAAATTGATGATTAATAGGTTTTTTTGTTAAAGCTCTGCCTATTATGAAGGCTCTAGCTTTTCTAAAACTTCGGGTTCTGATGAGATCTTTAGCCAGATCTAAATACCAGTATCAACCTATGATTTGCTTTATTTTTGTAAATATACGGAGGTTGAAAACTCGTTATAAATTAAAAATAACATTTCCAATTTTATTAACAAACATTTGCCGGAACAACTTTTTCTAGTTCAGAATTTCGGTCTTTATTGAAATAAAGCAAAATAAACAAAATTCCAATAGCAGTATTCAATTTACAAACTGCGCACAGTGGGATAAATCACAAAATTTGTGGAAATAATTCGGCCATTTGTTAACTTGTGGTCCGATTGCAATGAATAAGGGCTAACTTTTGAAGATTTTCTGTTTAGGAGTGATGAACATAACATACCAGTGTTTGGTATCGTTGAAAAGAAAATTACCTGTAGATTGCGATTTTTTTAAAAAAGGTTGAATTTAGCCATCTTGGTAAAACAAAAACTTGGGTAATCCAAATATGAAGGTAAAAATTTCAGTTTTTGGTTAAATGAAAATTTTCACTATTCAATAAAATATTTATTAATAGGCATAATCCAATGATTTTTTGGATTTAAATAGACTTTAAGGTCAACAAATCGACACAAATGTCAGAATTTATGATTTTCTGAAAACAATCCCACAATTCCTAAAAATATAAAAAAAATTTCCAAAAATGGGATTTTTTTCGTTTTTTGCTGCCATGTCGTCATTTAAAGCGGGGATTGGAAATGACTTACACACTACATTAGGTATCTGTTGGAGTATCTAAAACCGGTTTCCACTACCCAATTGGAGGCGTGAGTTAAGTTGATATTTACCTCAAAAATATGGCAACTTTGGAAGCGGATGGAGGAAAAAGTATTTACAAATCAAAATTTTTTTTACCACAACTCGCATTTATATAAAAAGACCTTCCAGAAAAGTATACATACTTTATATGTTCAGAAGAAAAATATTTGTCTGGAGCGATAAGAAGTTTGGTGTTTTTTTGGGGAAAATATCGCCAAAATTTACTTTTTTTTTTAATTTCTACTTTAAACTAATGTAATTTTTGACTGAAACAAGATATTGAACTAATTTTTTTTTATTCAATCAAGAATTTTATTGGCTAAATAACCGTTATTTTAAAACGAAAATTGGTCCCAATTTTCTCCCGATATTCGAAAAACTTTGGACCTGAGTCGGACAAAATTTGGAATTTCACATTTTCAAATCGGAATATCTCGGACACTATTGAAGGTAAACCCACACATGTAAGCATGTTTTTAGTTCATCTTTACAAGAAGATTACTAATATGTTAATTTTTTAAAAATCGGATGAGAAACAAAAAAATGGCACACTCAAAATTTTTTATGAAAAAAATACCCAACTTTGGGCAGACATTTTGCCGCCCCCAAAGGGTCTGGAAGGTTCAAAATCAACACTTAAACTCCATTTTATGTCTTTTATGCATGTTCCAAATTTCATTGCAATCGGACCACAAGTTAACAAATGGCCGAATTATTTCCACAAATTTTGTGATTTATCCCACTGTGCTGCGTTAAACTAAGATTAAAGATAATCTACATCCCAAAAACTACACAAGTGTCGTATTCTCTAGTTTATAATATTGATATCTTTTTAGGCTCCATCCCGCCAAAAATTTGTTACAAGGAAAATTGATATTTCAAAAACCTGGAATAAAGTCTGATTTAGCTTAAATAAAAAGAAATTGAGAATGTCTTTGATTAAGCATCGCCAAATTGGAAACAAAAGGACTCTCTATAAATGAAAGATTAAAGATGCCAACAACAAAGAAATTTTTGAAAATTTTAATAAAGTTTTCAATCGAAAGAATGGCCTACAAACTTTGACTATAACAAAAAAAAATATTTTTTAATAAGAATGAAAAGTATTCATACATTTAAAACTAATCCCTCGGAATTACATGCTTTCAAATATGTTGCAGTTACATCTATAGATGTGGAACTCGTATTTTCAGTAAACTCAACTGTTTTATGTGAGAATAGTAGATATTTACTTTTTGATAACTTGAAAGCGGACATGATTGGTACTATGCAATCAAAATTTAATAAAGGAAAATTGAATAAAACTTTAACTCTTAACTTTTTATTTTTTACACATTTTGTTTTTGTTTGCCATTTCTTGTGTCATTTTTAATGGTTTTTCGTGCTATTTTGACTGCCATTTTTAACTTTTTTCGTGCCAAAAAAAACTTGCCTCCACCTAATATATTGTACATTTGGTTTTCTATCGAAATTGCTTAATTTCTTATTATAAAATACTCATATTTATGGCCATTTTAAAATACCTGCTTGGAGGCGAGCTTGCCGGTTAAAGGGTTAAAATCTTTCAAATAAAAAAAAACTCAGCGAATACGAATTTCGTTTCAAGAAAAGCTTTTTAATTCTGAGGTTTTGAACTTTTTTAAAACTTTTAATTAAACACTCTGAATTTCTGATATTTTACTAAAGTATATAATTTTTTCACTGGGTTTCATACTACAACTTTTTTTGAGTTATTAAAAATCGACAGGTTATACGTTTACAGAAAATGGGTTAACAATCTTGAGAGTATTGCCATGTTACCCGATTGCTAACAGCGGCCACCGTGGTCATAACATTGGAAATTCAAAAAAAAAAATGTGTGCTTTATATTGTTGCACCCTTTAAAACCAGCAATTCTGGTCGGCTTAAGTGCACAGGTAGAAATTGCCAAACGTCAAAAAAAAAAAATAGTACTGGCAAACCCGTGCTATTTTTGTAAAACCTACCGTGCTAAAAATTACAAAAGGTACAACTAATACAGAACTAGAAAAACACTATTTTGTTTGCAAATCATCGTGTATGTTCTGGAATTTGTGGGGAATTGAAAACGCAATTTTTTTTTTTTTTGGAATAAAAAATCAGTGTTCTGGAATTCGTGCGTTTTGGTGTTTTCAAAGTTTATGTTAAAAGAAATATTTTAGATGTCAAAACCTCTAGATTTTTCGCACATACAAAATTTGATAAATCTCCCTATTAAGTACTTCAGCAATTTCAGATTGATCAAAACAACTATTTTGTTAACCACAATAAAGGATCAGTGATATAAATTATATTGTCTATAGTGGAACTAAGCAACTATTTAATTTTTAAAATTGAAAATTTAGAAACCATTACGCATGTTTTAAGTGTTGGGTGCTTCATTTGTTTTAACAAGCCGTTTCCAACGCTCTCTTCTACAAACCTGAACTGGTTTTAAGAGAGTTTCGAAAAAATGTGTTAACAGTGCTACATACTTTTAATTAATTAATTAATTTTGCATGCTTTTAAGCAATTTGAATTAAATTTTAAGTTAATTTGTGTTGTTTGATGTATTCTCTGCATACATTTTGTATAACTAACACAAACTTTTCTTTATACATATGTACTAAAATATATGCATTAAAAACCCTCTAAAAACTGTTTCTCTTAAAACCAGTTGGCATATAAAATTTAACAGATGTTGAGTATCTCGGTTCTTCTCTAGTATATATGTTCGTTGTTTTATAACATAAAATAATTATAAACGTTGTTTTTAGTACTTTAATAAATAATAAATAAATATTACTTTAATAAATAAGTATTAATAATACACCTCGACATGCTTACTTGGTTTGAATGCCGATATGTGATTTAATACTTTGATGCCCTGATTCTAAATCCGACCAAATTTTCCATCACGTCACAATTTTGGTTCTTTTTGAAGCCTTTTATCATACGATTGACCTTAATAAAATTTTTGTTCCTTAATAAATTTTTTTTGTGAATACGTTACACATATTATTTGATTAGCATTGAAGAAACAATATTTAAAATCTAATTTCAGATTCGTATTAAGCGATCCCAAAACTTTCCGAGAAAATATTTCATATAGAACAAAAAACCCAAATATTTCCAGATAGACGAAAATTCCAACAAAAATTTGAAATTTTTTTATACGATTAAAAATCTGCCCTTCTGAAATTTTTTGCTCAACATAATTTTTAACTAATTTTAGTAGCTTTTCTGCTATATTTGCCTGTTTATTTCTATGAGTGTATGCCATAAACGATTTGAAACTTCCTTCAAATCAGGGTAAGTGTTAAATAGGTATCAATTTTATTAAATTTCAGTTTAGGCACTGAGAGAATTATCTGCTAAATTATCTGAAATGTCACTGAAACTCGCCATTGATACTTTTCATTAAATTAATGAAGTTTTTCAATAAATTTTATTAAAAATCTAATTTTATTAGTTTGATATAATTTTTACTAAAAATAAAAATTTATGTTTTTTCGACCTTTAATTGTGCAATGAAAATTAATCAAGTTCGAGGCCATACTCTATATTTCTTTATTAGGATATTGTTCTAACAAATAATCTATAGAGTTTTTGTTTTCAAATTTATTAATTCACCACTTTTAGGAATGTGTTGATCGATCTATTTCGGCAATTTTCTAGGCTCCCATTTCGAGAATTTTTTAGGTGAGAAAACTAGTTTATATGAATGCATGATCAATCGTTTTCAAATTTGGGAATTCAATCATCATCATTCGATTATGTTTCTTTTGATTGAGTACTTTGGGAATGACATTTGATTTTAAAATTTGGAATATAGACAACAAAGAGGGATACAAATAGCTGACATTGAAAAAAATCGCCCAAGTTTGATTTAATTTTTTTTAAAAATAAATATTATGTTTTTTTCAACCTTTAATTGTGCACGGATAGAAATTTGTGCGTAGTATTAATGAATTTCTTCATTAATCCAATGAATTTTTCATAAAAAAGTCCCCAAAGAAACGTTTTATTGAGTCAATGAAAGGTGTTTCATTAAATCAATTTTAATGAATGGTTTCATTGACCCAATGAACATTTCATAAAGTATATGAAATTTGTTTCATTAATCCTAGCCTAATCGTTATGAAAGTTTCATGTGTTTAATGAATAAAATTCATAGTTTGTATGAAATATTTTCGTTGATATTTAATAATTTGCACTTTTTATGATTATTTCAGCATAGCATTAATTTGGTGGTTATTGAGAAATTATCATTCGTTGATATTATTTATAAGGTGTAGTCTGGTCCAATTTTAAGTTATTTTTGCTTTTAGTGTTTTATTTTTACAAAATTGTTCAATCTTTTTTTACATTTTTTATAATTTGTGTTAAAAGATGACATATTTTCTTATATGTCGGTACAAAATATGTAATTTTTTATCGACCTGGCTAGGAATTCTGTAGAACGATCGACGATTATAGTCCAATTTTTGTAGTTGAATTACGACCATATTAGATAAAAATGTTAAATGTTGTTAACAATGCTGTTAAAAACAAAAAATTATTATCGTTTAGCATAACGTTTTTGTATAACATCGTCAAAACGATAACAATTAAGGTCTCGTTTTGAACAAAACTATGTCGTTTTTCTTAGAGAATACATTGTTTTTATTAAATTTGCCTAGAGCTAACAGACTTTGACGAATTTGAATAGTTGGAATTTAGTGACCAACTAGGCAAATTTAATAAAAAAATGTATTTATATCAAAGTTTTGTTTAATTCTGTTTAAAAGAAATTTTTCAGTTTTTTTTTATTTCAAAATGATAGTGCAAAAAAAAAATTTTTTTTTCTTATCACAAGTCAATATTTTTATTGAAAAAAATTTGGAAATTTTTCATGATTTTTTTTATGAAGTTATGAAAAACTTATAAATAATGTTAATGAAAAAAATACCAATATTAATGAATTTTCATTCAGTTAATGAAATTTTTCTTAAACCAATGAATCGATTTTAATGAAATCGTTTCAATAATACTATGAAAGAAAATTCTATCAGTGTGCGATGAAAATTAAAATTATTCAAGTTCGAGACCATACTCTATATATCTTCATTAGGATATTGTCCTAACAAATAATGTATAGAGTTTTTGTTTTCCAATTTATTATTTCAACACTTTCAGGAATGTGTTGATAGATCTATTTCGGGAATTTTCTAGGTTCCCATCTTCAGAACACGTTTTGAAAGAAGTGACAATCAAATGCAAAACATCAAACATTCATATAACCTAGTTTTCCCACTAAATGAGAACTAATATATGAGCTCGAAGTTAAAGGTTATCAGCATTGATCAGAAATAAATTGAAAACTTGTTCGTTATTTGCAAGCTCTACTTTTGGTAGATATACAATACACGCTTTTTGTTTTTATTCTCCTTTTTATTTTTACACGTGATTTGTTTTATTTAAAAACAAGAAGTCTTTTTTAGACGTTTGATATAATTTTTATAAAAAATAAAAATTAATATTTTTCGACCTTTAATTGTGGTCAATTAATAAATTTGAAAACAAACACTATAGATTATTTGTTAGGACAATATCCTAATAAAGAAATATGGCGTCAAACTTGAATAATTTTCATTTTCATTTAACTTCATACGCCTAATGAAAAAGTATTAATAAAAATGGTTTCATTAAAATTATGAAACTTTTTCATGAAGTCTAAGAAACTTTTTATTTACTTTGTGAAGAGAACTTTATTAGTTTAGTGAAAAATTCCATTAAAACTCCTTCAGAAAAATCAATCAATTCTCTCTCTATGTGCTAAAAATAAAACATTTCTTTATATTGTTTTTATTTTAATTTTTATTTAAAATAATATAACTAAGTTGCCTTTACATAAAATCATAAAACGTTTTTTTTTTTTTATATTATAAATATAAGTTTTAATTATTTTTTATTAATTTTAATTCCATTACTTTTATATAATTTTTGTTTACACCATTTTAAAATTATTTTAAGAAAAGAGACTAGAACAATTTTTTGAATAAAACTGAAAATGAGATGAGTTTTTTTACATTTTTTTTTCTTTTATTATGGGAAAGATACAAAAATTATTTCGAAATTTATATATTCTTCAAAATTTCCCATATTTTTTTTTTTTTATAGAAATTTGTTTAATTTTTAAAATTTTAAATGGTGTATGGCTGTAAAATTTACATTTTATTTTGATAGTTTTGTAGTTTCAAGTTTAAATAAAATCTCCAAAAATGTATGAAAATGCTTATCTGGATGAATACATTTTTTTTAGTTCATATGACAATTAATATTTTATATTTTTTTTTTTTAAATATATTGACAGTTTAATTATATTTTTAATAAGTAATTTAATATTTTTGTTTGCTACTTAAATTTTTTTAAATTTAATTTTTATTAAATTTTTTTTTTTTGCAAATAATTAAGGAGTTTTAATTGAAAATTTTTAAGAGAAATACATTTTCATGTTTTGGAAAATATATGGTTTTTTGTCTACAGCTACAAGGCAACTAAATGGCTTAGAATTACAAGATAAATTGTACTACAGAGAAAAAAAAAATACAGTGGGGAGTAATCGTGAGTAGATGGGAGCACTTTTTACACCTAAAGATTCAGAGCGAAAAATACTTGACACTAGAACTAAAGTATACTTTTCTAAAGGTATAATGTAAGCTGAATCCAAATCTGGACTCAGAATCACTCTATATTAACGGGAAAACTATATTAACGGGAAAAGTGTCGTTTTTGAACCAAATGCTCCGATTTTTCGCCTTCCTGGAAATATATTTTTCATAATACTTGTAACGGCAACTAGCACACTACTCATTCCCCAAATCTTTTGGTGTAAATAGTACTTACATGTACTCATGAATGCTCTCCACCGTAGGAAGTTGTTTGTGAGAAATATGTTTTTTTTCGAGTTCGTTTTGAAATTCATTTTTGTTTCTGATTATTGGATATCATAACTTTTTAGAAGGTTATTGTTTAAATACAAATTATGGTGCAATTTTTGTTTCTAAATTCCTGCTCCTTGTCCTGTCTCTCGGCGACTAAAAACGTGGATTATTAGTGACTTTTGGAAAATAACCAAACCTTTTGAAAATATATATATCAAAACGGACTTTACTATTCGATTCAACAGGAAAAATTAAATAAATATTCTTTTTCTTACACTTTTCTAATGTACCATTCAGCCATAAGAGAGATCAAAAAAGTCGTTTTTTCAAAAAAAAATTAGTAGAATTTTTTACACTCACTATAAAAATGTTTTCCCTGTGAAAAAGATGGTGCAAACATTTCTTTTCTATTACAACCCATTTAAAAGATATTAAACCTCAAATGAAGAACTACAAAACTATAAATTATGTTGTCTTCAGTTAACAGATTTTTTTTGTTTTTCTTATTTTAGAAGGTATTTTTTTATAGAAGGTAATTTTTAACTAATTTTTAGTAAACGGTGTCGTTTAGAGGTATCCTGACAAAATCCTGTGTGTCCAAAATAAGGACTTATTATTAAAGATAAAGCTTAAATCTTATAAAGATTTCATTATCAAGAGTTTTTAGTCAACATAAATTTGTTTTTTAGATTTTAGAAAACTATGTTTTTTTAAAAATAATTATTTTGATTTTGAAAATGTTTTCGTCTCTAAACCGTGCACCACACACAAAAATTTTTTTTGCAAAACATTTAGATTGCCAGCGGATTATATTCATTTTACTCATTCTACACATTTGTGGTCAATTTTTTGAAGACTGCCAAGAGGCAGCCTTACCCGTTTAAGTAGGTTTCTATAAATCGACTTTCGACCAATCGACTTTTTCGACTTTTTTCGAATTTTTTTTCGACTTTTTGAATGTCGATTTTCTTCTGATGAAAAAGTCGAAAAGTCAACTATCTTCTATTGAAAAATTCGACTTTTGTTGTTGACTTTCGATTTGTCACATATTTATGTCTTAAAAGTAAATTAGTTTTAGTCGATAACACAATAGTCGATAATAAAGTCAAAACGTTCGGCCGAAATTCGGAACGGGTTAACGTTTTCCATAAAAATGTGATGTGTTCCATTTGGAACAATTTGTAATAAAACTGGGAGTGTAATGAACGAAAATCGCCTTTTAAGTGACATTCTAATGTATAAATATGTACCTAAAGTTGAGACTTTTGTTAAATTTGGCAAAAAAATATCTTGATTTTTTTTAAGGTTTTTGTAAAATTGTTAAGTTTTAGAACAATTTATTGAAAATTAGTGAAATTTTTATATTTTTTCAGAATTTTTGTATTATTATTTTAAATCATGATAATAATAATATTTTTTAACAATTTCTCACCAACAACTTATTTTACTCTCTGTAATTGCAATTCAAAAAGAGTATGATAAAGAGAGAGCTTTTAAATGTTAAATTCTCTTAAACAACTAATAAATAGAGAAAAATATGGCAGAAATGGGAGGCAGTTAAAGGGAGAGTTAGAGAGTTAAGAAAGAAAATTTAATAACATAATATTTAACAAAAATTTGTTTAACAATATTAAAAACACAAAATAACAAAATAATTTTTTTTTAATAAATATTTTTCAATGAACACAAATTATTTTGAGTTTAGTAATTTTATTTGTTTTAAATATTGATTTCACATTAAATTATTTTTTATTTTATTAATGTTTTTTAATTCTTATTATCACTTATTTTTAATTTCCTAAAATTTTGTTTTTATTTTTTTTATGAAAAAATTTCTATTTTGTAAAATTCTGTTTTTGTAATTATTATGTCCATTATTTTCAGCACTTTGTTTTTTTTATTATTATTATTATTTTTTTTGACTAATTGTAACTTTCAAAACTTTTATTTGTAATTTTTATTCTATTTTTTTTATTGTTTTATTTTTTAAATAATTATTTTTTTTTAATATAAACAAAAAACTAAAATATAAAAATTTTTTATTGCAAAAATTTAATTTTCAATTTTCTGTTTATAATTAAATATTTCGTTTCCTTTTTTGTTTTGTTTGTCTTTTTTTTTATAAAATTTACAAAATTATTTTTTTCCCCTTTCTTAAATTTTCTTTCTTTTTCAATTACTTTGATCGTCTTATATATAATTTTCTTGTTCTTCTTATAGTCCTTTAAATAATTATTTATGTTTTGTTTCGTTTTAAGTTCTATATTAAAAAGGGTTCGTCACCATGCAAATCACAGGAGCCTATATTTTCACCCTGATATGTTGAGAAATCTTTAATCAACTCATTGGGTTCAGCTTCCGAATTGTATATCTTGTAAACATCCTTTAAAGGGTTGATCATATCGTCCTTGGGTGCGTTCACTAACTGATTCCATGTTAGGAAAACCACCTGAAATTTAAAATAGATAATATATTAATAAAAAATGCATTTATAATGGCAGCGTTTAAATATAAAAAATTTGAAAATTTTTGGTATACAACAATTTTTGATTAAATTATGAATAATCCTTAAGGACAAATACTTCTGTAAGTAAAAAAAAAAATTATCGGCCAAAATCTGACTGGGGGTAATTAACATTCCTTTATGTTTCGAACACGTATTCTTTAGGATGATTGTTAGTCACTGCCGTTTCCAGTTTCTGCAAATTTTGTAAACTAGCGTTTTTATTGCCGTTTTTCAGTTTTTAAAAAATCCAAAAAATTGTAAAAGTAGTGAACTCTAAAAAGTTAATATTTCCTAAAGTACATAGACTATTTCAAAGATGTAAGAAGCATATGAAAGCTTTAATTGTCTATAACCACTTTTTTTTAGAATTCATAATTTAAAACCAGATATTTTTTTTCAATTTTAGCAATTTTGTTTTATTTTTAGACTTTTCTTCCAATTTTGACAATTTTTCAATTTCTGCAATTTCAAGGCTTGTTTTTTTAATTTCGGCAATTGTTTTTTTTTTTTTTTAAATTTGGAAGTTTTTTAAAAGGTTTTCTTTTTTTTTAATTTTGACGATTTTTTTACAATTTTGGTGATTTTTTTAAAATTTTGTAATATTGGCGATTTGTTTTTAATTTAACCAATTCGTTCCCCAATTTTTGGCGACTTTTTTTTTAATTTAAATTAATGTTTTAATAGTATCTACTAAAAATTAGTTTGAAATGAAAAAACAATATTCAATTAAATTTTTAATAAATATGAATAAAAATATAATTGAAAATAATATCAATGAAATAGTTACAAATTATTTTAATTGTTACCACTTAAACTTTTACCTGAATCAACGAATGTTTTAATTGAAATTCAATTTTAGTTTTTTCTGTGTAGATATATTTAATTTTTCGTTTGCATTTCCTCAAGCAATTTTTTGATTATATTTTAAGGTAAAGACATCGAAATCTCTTATGAAATGACTTTATTTATTGATTTTTGATGTCGAAAATCAACTCTAACAATGACAGCCGCCTATTTGCAGGCGATGTTTTCTAATGCAATTTGAAGATTCAAAACATATAATACTGAACTAACAGGGATTTCCTATTTGATCCAATTCAAAAATAAATATATTTATATTAAATTTATCAATAACATTGTTACTTCCTAATGAATTGTATCAAGATTTTAAATTTGTCAATTTTTTTTTTTGAGGGGGGGGGGGGGGGGGGCTCTAGCACTCTTAAATGTTTTACTTCCAAATTTAAAAAAATTAACACTAAAAGTTTAATAACAATAATTTTTGTATAAACTTAATACTGATAACTAGGGCAACCCAAAAATCTTGGATAAAATTGTATAAAATTATATCTAATTTGATATAGTTATACTAAAAAAGTGAAACAAAATAATTTTTTCCAATATTTTTTTTTTTAAAAATATCGCAAGAAAAAATTATTTTTTTTCGGATAAAATGTGCAAAAAACAGCCAAAAAAGTTTATATTTGAAAAAGTTTTTCTAACAAAAACCCTACATTTGTGACAAATATGTACCAAAAACGGAGGTTTTTGTTAAGAAAACTTTTTGGAAATATAAACATTTTTATTTTCAATTTATAACGAGCTTTCAACTTTCGTATATTTACAAAAATAAAGCAAATCAAACATATTAGCTAGGTTGATACTAGTATTTCGATCTGGCTAAAGATCTCATCAGAACCCGAAGTTTTAGAAAAGCTAGAGCCTCCATAATAGGCAGAACTTTAACAAAAAAAACCCTATTAATCATCAATTTTGCTGCATTCTTGTCTTCTTAGTAATCAAGCATGTGGTTAGAATCTTCTCCTAAAAAGCTTCATGACGTTACTAAACTTTGAAGACCAAAAATGTTCTATTTATTTAAAAAAAATTTTAGTGTTTACTCTGCTCAGATCGCTAACATTTTGCTGACATTAGTAATTTCTTTGGAAGCTAATTTTTACTGCCTGCAACATTTTTTGGTGATTTTACTAACTTTTTTTTTGAGTGTACGTGTTTTGCGATCTGGCTAAAGATCTTATCAGAACACGAAGCCTTACAAAAGCTTGAGCCTCCAGAATATTCAGAGCTTTAACATCAATTTTGCTCAATTCATGTCTTCTTAGTAATCAAACACGTGGATAGGGTCTTTTCCTAACAAGCATCATGACGTTACTAAATTATATAATATAATTGTTTTTTTAGTTTTACTCTGGCTCGAGTAATTATTTTTTTACAGTTTTCTTTATTGTTTTTTGTTTTTATATACATTAGACAGATTCACGAAAAATACTTTTTTTGTCCACCCCTCAAAATGTACTTTGGTTGGATTTATCATCCCATAATATTTCGTGTCTTGCAGTGAGATCAAGTGAGCTGGACCTTCAAAAAAGATATTGTTTTTTTAGTTTTTCAAAGAATTTTGTACTTTTGCCAAGTACGACGTCTACCCTTATCCTTTTTAGGGTTATTCCGTAAAAAAGTTTTTTTTAGGTTTTCTGTAAAAAGATTTTTGTCATATAAATGTAAAATTCACATTTTTTAATCCTTAGCCGATTTAAGCAAATACATGTATCAGCTTTTTTTGAAATTCGCACTAGTTCGCGTTGTACCAAAAATGCAATATGGTGGGAAATCTATGTTTTTATCATACCAGTACCGATATCAAAATTTTCCTTTGGGCAAGTACATGATCTATGTATGGAAATATTTTAGAATTTTGCAAATTTAGTACACACAGAAAATTTTTTTGCCATTTGCCAACTGAAATTCGGTTATTACGACTCAAGTTCGGTTATTACGAATTCCAGTGGGTTGGTACAACTAAACATTAATTTTCACAACAAAGTTCAGTTAATTCAACTGAACTTTAGTTGCAACAACCAAAATATTCTAAAATCGAATGTAAATATCGTTGATCTAACTGAATTTGTAAGTTATTACCATTAAAATACACCTTTCAATTCGGTTGGCACTTTATTTCTCTGTGTGTACAAACTCCTCGGTGCTCTGGAACAAATTTTGAGAAAAGTTTTTAATTACTCCAATCTGCAAATGTATTCGGTTTCTAGTTGATGTAAGTAGGAAAATGTAGCTTTTATCGCTGCATAACATTTTTCTCAGTTTTTTATTTTTTGTTGAATTTGTAAAACAAAAAACTTTGCAAAATTTTGAAATTATGCTGCCAAAAAAGCGCTTGGTGGCATTTTTTTCATCAACTAGAAATTCAGTCGGCTTGCAGACTGGATTAATTAAAATTTTGTTGGAAAATGGAAAAAAAAAATATTATCGTAATTGAACTGATTAGAACATAGCTTTCTCACCCTTTTGTATTTTTTATAAAACGCAAACTATTGCGAATTTCGAAAAAAACCAAAACATGTATTTACTCAAATCGTCTAAAGATTAAAATGTGTCAATTTGCAATTTTTATCACAAAAATCTCCGTATACAAAAACTTAAAAATCCTTCTTTTTTACAGATTATCTCTGAGAAAGGATATGTCTGACACTTTTTTTCTCCATATCAGTCTAATATACAGTAGAAACTCGATTCTTGCACGTAATGAAAACCGGGCTCGGTGCAAGTTTCGGGGTTGTCGCAAGTACCGAGTATTAATTTCCCATGCAAAATAAAAGGCACATACATCTGTTTAGAATCTAAGTTTAATATTTCAATTCAAAACACTTTAGTTCAATGCATTCGTATAACAGTAGATACATATTTTATGTGGAATTAAAGAAATTAAATTAAAATTTTTGTTTGTTTTGTACAAAGTCGCTTGTTCAGTACCTACGCTGCTTCTTAGTCTCTGGGGCATCATAATATCGTCTAATGAAGCATTGTTTTTCTCCGCCCATTCTAAGCAAATATTGAACGCTGATACATAATACAAAAATGTTGCAAGTATCGAGTTCAAAATTTTCGGGTGTCGCAAGTACTGAGTGCGTAATGAAAAATATTCCTATATTGCAAGAATCGAGGTGTGCAAGTATCAAGTATGTGCAAGAATCGAGTTACGACTGTACCTACATCGAGATTGTTTTTTTTTGTGTTATTTTTATTTATTTATAACGAGCTTTCAACCTCCGTATATTTACAAAAATAAAGAAAATTAAATATATTAGCTAGGTTGATACATGCATTTTCGTTCTTTCTAAAGATCTCTTCAGAACCCGAACAAATTTTTTTTAAACTTAGGACGCATCATTTTTTTCAGTGTAATTTTCTTCATTATGACTGATTCAAGTCTCGACTTATACTAGTCAAGTTATAAACCATTTGAAAAAAATATCTACAACAATTTTTTTCGCCAACATAAAAACTCACCAACAGTCAACGACACTACCACCAACAACAACAGCTGTGTATAATGGATTTAAACCAAAACAGGTTGCAAGAAAAAGCCGTTAAGTAGAACTGTCAAATGATCAGAGTACAATACAAAAAACAGCTGTTTTTGTTTAAGTAGTCTTTAACCAACTCTCTAAATCAATAGTCGGACATGAAGTCATTTGGGAATTAATAAGAAAATAAAATTATAGAAAAAAACTCACGTTTAAAAGTAAATGTGTAAAAAAAAAATTTACCTTTCAACCCGGTATTTAGTGTGTTTAAAATAAAAAAAGATTAAAAAAAGAGAATGTCTCTTCTGATAAAGTGATAGTCATAGTCAACCCTAACTAACATAACAGAACAGTTGGTAAGTTTGGATTTGATTTTGTTAATAAGATGAAAGTTTTTGAAGGCTGACCAAACCATACAACAGCTGGATTTGGATTGTATGGTGATGACTTAAGAAAACGCACACGGAAGTTTTCAAATTTATAAAGTTAATAAAAAAGACTGATTCTTCTTAATATGATATGATGGAAAAAGAAGCAGAGAATAATTTTTGTAATTATAAAATTACTTTAGTCATGCCGCTTTATTTAACATTTATTATTTGTTGTCTGCCCTTCTTCTCTCTGTCCATTTGTCGTTGTTTGGTATCTTTTTTTTTAAGTTCAGCTTTAAGTAAAATTGTTTACAAAGATTGTGTTTGTGTTGAAAGAACCTGATGAAAAAGAAGAAGAAACAACCAAAGCGTGAAGTTAAGAAAAACATTCAACCACAAAATAACAACACAAAACAGAAAAACCATACAAAAAAAAAAAAAAAATTTATAGACGGTCAATTGCGATCATGTAACACTCTACATCATAATATTAAAATGGGGTTAATGCCTCGCAAACTAACAGGGAAAGTATTCCAAAGTGAATTCTTGGATTTGTTTGAAATTTGGATATGCAAATAAATCTAACAAGGGAACTCTGTGGATCCTACAGATTTCGATGAAATTCGGATATAAGATTGAAGAGACGAAAGTAATAAAACTATTGGTAGGAAACATACCTGCCCAACCGCATATTTATGGGATAAGAATGAGTTTCAAAGTTTTTCGTACCCCAATAGAAAGATAGTCTATCTTTCAATTTTTTTATATGATATAATATAAATATAAAATTTTAGTACATATATAGAATGCAATACATTTTTTTTCTTTAAATTAAATCATAATAAGACATAACAGAAATGTTGTGTGTCTGATTGACTACAATTAGTAAATAAATGTTATAATTATATTAGTTTTCATATACATAATAAAACAAGGGGATTTAAACGAGCAAATCATCAAGACTTATTTAAATTTAGTGGAATTCATTTATAATAAGTTCTCTATATTTTAAACAGTTTAATAAAAATTTATATAAACGCATAAAATCTTTGCCATTCAATACTTCATGGATCTCTTCATCTAATAAGAATCTTTTTCCAAAAAAAGTTAAACGGTAGTTGGAGAAAATGGGACATCTGCCAAGTAGATGACGAGTGTTTTCTTGTTCATTACAGTTACACAAACTACATATATTAACATTGTTACCATGAAATGCACGACCGTTTAAATTGAGTAGACCACCCCTAGCTTTTAGAATCAAGCTAACGAGGTGTGCCGAATAATTATCGCAAAAGTAAGGCTGAATGTCATATTGCAATGCAGCGTACAAATCATGAAATCGCGAGTTTCTTGCACTTATGATAAGTTTCTCATGTTCTAATTTTCTTAAAGAATCAATTATATGATCATGATAATACTGAAAATTGCATCTCCAAATCTCAATATCAAAAGAAGTTCCAGTATCCCTACATAAAGACGTCCAATGCGGTAACCAGAAAGCATTCTAGTCGCACCGACTCCTCAGCTAGTAGTCGTGGCAGTCTATTAATCGGAAGTTTGAAAATCTTTCTAATATAGATAAAGTGAAGGTTTAACGTTTCTAGATAAAGTGAAGGTAGACCAGTTTCTAAATGAAGCATATAATTAGGTGTATTATTGGGGAGATATAACATTTTCTTTAAAAAATATCGTAACAATTTCTCGACTTCTTCAAAACTGAGAAAACCCCATACTTGAGCACCATAAAACATTATCGATTTTGCAGCGCATGGAAAATTTTTAATTTGTTTGATAAGTTAATTTTTGTAGTGATGAATGTAACTTAACCAAGTGGCATTAATCGTAATTTTAGGATGAGGCCAGTTTAGATACAATATGTTTTTTAAAGGACAGATTGTAAGTTAAAATGACTCCTAGATATTTGTATTCGTTTACTATTTCTATTTGGTTGTTACCATATTTCCAAGAAAGACTGGGGCTAGTCCTTGTACAGGTTCTGAATATCATTATTTTTGACTTATTTAGATTTATTTTCAGACACCATTGGTTGCAGTAAGTGAAAAGTGTATCAATCATTTTTTGCAACATCGTTGGAGAGTCTGACAACAATACAATGTCGTCTGCGTATAATAATACTTTTACCGTTGTCCCAGCAACATCGATGCCACCCGGTAGATGGTTGTGAAGGTCATTTAGATAAAGCGAGAACAATACTGGACTAAGCAAACATCCTTGCTTAACACCTTCTGTGACTGTGAAGGGGTCAGATAGTGTGCTGCCATCGCAAACCTGGCTAGTTGTATTTTTGTATAGTTTTTGTAATATTTGCAACAATTTTCGTGACAGACCTGTACAACACAGTTTATAAAACAACGAATTTCTTGGTATCAAGTCAAAAGCTGAAGAAAATCAGCAAAAAAGCATATGTTTTCTTATTTTGGTTAAAGTTAAGATTCACAATACTAGTTAAGTTAAATAAATTGTCTACAGTGGAGTAATCTTTGCAGAAGCCAGCTTGGTATTCATTAATTATATTATGACAATCTATCCAGCTGTTAATACGGTTGAGGATTAAGCCTGTGAAAATTTTATACATAGTGTCGAGGAGAGATAACCCTCTATAATTAGATACCATATTAACGTCACCCTTCTTGAATAAGGGTATTATAATAGAGCTCCGAAAGGAATCTGGTATATCTTCACGCAGAAAAATACCGTTAAACAATGCAAGGATCTCGCTCAGAAAACATAATGGTGCATTTTTGTAGAATTCATAACTAATTCTGTCTTGACCAGGGACCTTATTTGGTTTTGCTGTTTTTAGGACTAAGACTAGCTCTCTCATCTCAAAAGGTGAGTCAATGAATGGGTCAATAGTGTTAGTAATGGACCACGAAATATCACGGTCACAATCTGCATTAGATAAGAGAGATTTGAAGTAGTCATGAAAGCAAGAATTACTCAAATTGTTTCCCAACTTTATTTGGGAGTTTTTCATTGAATTTGCCAATTTCCACCAATCGCTGCTGTTTTTAACATCATTTAACTTTTCTATATTTTTGAATTTGTATCTTAGCTTTTTCTCCTCACATAGCTTTGAATATTTTGACCTACTTTCTATATAAGATTTTCTGTTAATTTCTGAAAAGGATTTACGATACCGATTGAGTTTTTTGAGCATACGTTTACGAGCGTTTTCGCACTGAGAATCATACGAATCGTTTTTGGGATCAAAACGCTTTTTAACAACGTTATTATCAGCAGCTGTACGAATTTTCTCAGTACATATGTCGACTTTTTCTTGTATACTTAAATTTGATTGCAAGTATGCAAGGTTAGAAATATTTTCAAGGGACTCGTTGTATCTAACAATATTTTTTGGTAGCCAAGAGAGTTTTTGTGGTAGTACCAATTCTTTTGTGTGTGGACTGATAATACTAATGGCATGTGATCGGAAAATGGTTTACTAGGGATTTGGAAGTCAGACAACAATTTTAATATACCCGGCGAACAAATGCAATAATCAATCAAAGAGCTTCCCATAACATTATATTGTTTCTTTGAAAGAAGCTTTGAATTCGTTCAAAAAAAAACGGCAAATTGGGTTATTTTCGACTCCAAATTTTAACCCTTAAAAGTGAAATAGAGCAACTTACGCAGCGTAAACTCAGAGAAAAAGCTTCGTGATATTTATGAAAAACTTTATAAATATTATGAAATACTTCATTTAATGTAACACATCATAAATATGATGAAGCTTTTTCACAAAAGAGAAAATTGATGAAAGGCTTCTTTAATGAAATGTTCTTTATAAAATGATCTTTATGAAATGTTTCATAAAAATGATAAAGTTTCATAACTTTTTATGAAATGCTTCATAAACAGGATGAAGCAGTTTCATATATTTTTATGAAAGTTTTATAAATTTTTATGAAATGTTTTATAAATATTATGAAACGTTTCATAAACATTTCATATTTCATGTAAAAAATAATGTTTAAAATTAAGAACACATCAAATAATACTTAATTGATGCTTCTGAGTTTCATATATGTAATTTCTGGTAGTTTTTAGGTTTTAACGTCTTAACTGGTTTATTAATTTCAAAATATGCAAAACTAATTTTACAAAATATACCATTACTTTTGAACAAACAGTCCAAAATTAAAATAAAATGGCTCAAATGAAAGTCAAGATTTTATACTATTAAAAGTTTCAAATATCAAAGTGGCATTTTCAATTTATAACGAGCTTTCACTTCCGTATATTTACAAAAATAAAGCAAATCAAACATATTAGCTAGGTTGATACTAGTATTTCAATCTGGCTAAAAATCTCATCAGAACCTGAAGTTTTAGAAAAGTTAGAGCGCCATAATAGGCAGAACTTTAACAAAAAACTTATTAATCGTCAATTTTGCTCCATTCTTGTCTTCTTAGTAATCAAGCATGTGGTTAGGGTCTTTTCATGATGCTTAAGCATCATGACGTTACTAAACTTTGAAGACAAAAAAATGTTCTATTTATATTAAAAATTTTAAGTGTTTACTCTGACTCAAGTAATATTTTGGCATTATTTTTTGCTTATAATCTTGTGCAAAGTTAGCTATTAAGTTTTTTGACTGCCTCAGTATATGCGGCAAATCCAGTTAACCGGCTAAAAAGTCTAAGGGTGTGTTACTTTTCTAAAAATAACCAAAGGTTAACTTTAACCACAGATTCTTTTATATAAATTTGACATTACTAACTATAGTTAAGCCCTAAACTTTGGCTATGTAGAGATAAGTTATTAAACTTTTTTATGAAATGATGAAGTTCTATGAAACATTTGTCATAAGTTTTTATGAAACTTTTTATTATATAGTGAATTTTTATTGTTGATCTATATAAATTGTGTGTGAGTTGTTGGTTAGTTCGGTTGAAGATCATGAATATTTTTCATATTAACAGAAAAATTATAATTTTATTTGTTATTATATTTATGAAAATTTGATAAATATGATGAATAATTGATGACAAATGATTTATGAAACAATATTATCAAATGATGAAACCCTGAGTGTACAATAGGAGTCCGAAAAAACACATAAAAAAACTATTAAACTTTTGAAATCATGATGAAGCTTCTTTCTGAGCGCACTTTTGTGATTCATAAAAGACTCATAAATATGAGCATTATTAAAAATTTCAGAATTTTTGTGTCATCTATGATTGATTTTTGAGTCATATATGAGTGTTGAAAAAATGCTCAATTATGCTCATAAATGAGAGTCAATTATGATTCATTTATAACAGAAATTTGAGTGCTCAGAAAACGATCATATTTTAGAGTCTTTTATGAGTCATAATTTATGAGCTCTTAGAAACGTGTTGGCTGGGTGCTCATTCTTATTTATTATGTCTCCTCTATCACATATCTAAATTTTATGGTAATTGGAGGAAACTCATCAGCCGTGCTTTCTTGTAAGAACAATTTGTTTTATTTTTTTGGTTTAGTGGCTCAACTCCGATCACTTCAAAATTTTTAAAACCAATAGTACCTTTTGATCTTATTTAAAATTTTTAAAGTTGGAAAAGTTGTATATCAAATGAAAGCTCTTTAAAATATCTTTTCAGTGAATACGTCAATATGTCCTCATAAATTAACCCATTGCTGCCCAGTATCGGACTAAATGCCCTGTCCAACCGAGGCGAAGTCGCAGACATTTTTTTTTTTTAAATACTACTTACAAGGAGGGTTCGTTCATGGGTTCCAGCCGATTGCAATGCAATTTTAAACCACAACTATAGCATAGAAAATTGAACAGGTTCCGAGGCAAAAATGGTTTTGGAAAGGTTAATTTTTGAACTACTTTGTAAATAACATTCTTAATATTTACTTGGACTTTACCTATTAAATGACATTATACCAAATTCTAGTTTTGCGATTATGGCCAAAACAAATTCGAACATAATTTCGAAACTGAAAATGGAGTCTTCGACTGAGATGCAAGCGGATGCAAAATGTCGGCAAGGGCAAAAGCTAAAAATCTTTTTTTCCAGATCGGCGGCTCCTTGTATTAATAAATTTAATTAAAATTAAATATTTAAATTCAATAAATTATTTGAAAAAAGAACGCTAACGCTATCGGCTTTGCCTCTGCACGCCCTTAAGGTCTGCAGCGGCTTCGGCTTTAATAAAAGAAGCTCTCCGCGGCTAACAAGGGAGGTATCCCTATATTATATAGGGAACAAAATTAAGAAATATTAGCTCAGACTCATACCTGCACAATCGAGTTTTTAGTGGGTAAAAATGGGTTTGAAGTTTGTTTGAAATTTTTTTGGTTTGAGAGCATTTCAATACTTTTTTTTGGATATATTTTTAAAATACCTGTCATTTGATACTCAATTTGCATATATTTTTTTTTGGTACCAACATGGAAAAAACGCAAAAACTTAAAATTGTGGTCACTTTTGACACCACGTTAAAAAACTTTTAGGATATGATTTCAAAACCGGAAATTGCAATAATTAAGGGACAGTTCACACACTATATATCTCTGTCCATCCATATCTACCATTTTCCAGTGTTGGTATTACAAATTGTCAAATTATCGTAAATTCTTCTTTTAAAATTACATTTGTATCATCAATACTCGGAAATTTGTTTAAGGGCAGTTCACACTCTATCTATTTTTGTCCGCCCATATCTACTATTTCCCATTATTGGTGATACGAATTGTCAAATTATTGTAAATTCTGTTTTGTAAATGACATTTCGTATTATCAATACTGGGAAATATACTCACAATACTTTTTCCGTAAAGACTTCTGAATATACACATTAAATTAACTGAAAATCAGTTAAAAAAGGACTACTTTATTTTCAACTGTTGAAAAATTCATTGATAAAATCGATAAAAACAATAGATTGTTTTCGTTTATTTCAATACTCAATATAATATAACAAATTTTTGTTTTAAATAGAAAAGTTTAACCGAATATTTTACTATTACCGAAAGTCCGTTTATTTGTTTGTTGAATAACAGACAGAAAGTTAAAAAATATATTTCTTTGGTAAATTGACTGTATATTAAATTGAAACAATTAAATTTTTAAATAACTGTTTTATGGAAAAGTTATTGTGAGTGTAGTAAATATGAGATGACAGGGGTGGATAGCGTGTGAGTCAAGCTTAATGTTTATTGGAAACTTCCCGGAAGCTGTCAGAAGCAGATTTGGAATGCACTCAAAAAAAATAAAACTTAATTGGGAGTTATAAATTGTTTGCTGGACATGACTCGTAAAGTAATTTCAATGAAAATATTTAACCACTCTACTGCGTAAGACGTATATACTATATATGTACGTTTCATCAAAACTCTATTCTGTTGGCGTAAGACGTATATATACGTCCACTCTGCATGTGTTTTTTTTAATTTCGACGCAATATGCGAATTTTTTTTTTATTTTGACTACGCAGTTAAGTAGTTAATCTTTCAATGTTACAAAACCTTCATCTCGTAAGCCAGTATTCCAAACTTTAGAGTAGAGTACAAAAAAAAAAAAAAAAAAAGAATCATAAAAGTTCAAAGAAACAGTGCATCGCAAAGACACAACGTTAATGGTTCGGTTGGTTTGTTGTTACTAATATTATTCAGTATTACTGTTACCAGTTGATCAGCTGACAAGAGTAAGTTTAACGTCAGTCTTTGTGTGATGTGCTAGAGTTCGCAACTTAAAGTTGGTCAACATCATCCCAACAAACAGCCGTCGTCCGTCAGTCATTCCAAAGATTCAAAACGAGACACATAAAAAAAATAATAAACGCGCGCTCGGGGTCGTGTTAATTACAATCCGATCATCTTAATTTCTTTTCCAATAAAAAAACAAATGAATAAATATTAAAGTGAAATGAAATAAAAGAAATTTGTCAAAGTTTAAGATATAAAAAAAGGAAATTTCCAATAACCGTCGATTTGTTGCAAAAAAAAAAGAAAAGGAAGTTTTACAAGAAAAGTTAATTATAAAACGCCGCAACCGTATTGCCGTCATTGTCAAGTCTGTTAATTTGTGTGTGTAATTAAAGTTTTATTTCTGTTACAACAACAACTTCATCATTAGCAAATACCTTCAATTAAAATACACTAATCAGCAGAGTTCCCTTTTTTATTTCCCATTCATACATTTTTAATGTCGACGACAACTTTCTAAAGTTTGTGCAAGTGAGTGAAAAGAAAAAAAAAAAAGAAAAGAGCAACAGTTCGCCTAATAGTTCATAGTGTAATAAAATATCAACAAAATCAAAATAGTATGCGGAGGAATTTAATTCCAATATAATATTTGGGTAAGTGTATCTTAACGTAATTGCAACAAAGTTTTCCTACTTTATATGAGCTACTTCAAAAATTTTCGACAGCTGTTACAACTTTCTTTAGATGCCTCTTATTTCTCAAATTTTTATGAATTGAGAGGAACGATTGACTATACTTAAAATCTACAACATGTAAAGTTTCATGTTGAAACGTCTTTACTAAGAGAATTTATGGACATTTAAAAGTCGAACAATTAAAAAAATTTACAAGAGTTTTTTATTCATTTTATATTTTTACTCATAGTTTTTCAGATTGAAACCAATACAAAATGGGCTCACTAGAATTGGGAGATACAATAACTGAAAAATCACAATCACTGGTTGACAAATGAAATCGAAAATTTCCGATATTTAAGCTTCCGCAGTTTTTTCAATAGGGTTTTTGCGCCGTTAAATGGAATTGAGTTTTGAGAACAGTATTTCAAAAATGGTGCATCAAGTTTATGTCAGCGTACCAATAACATCACAAATTTATAAGGAATTGGCGTACATTTTTTAATAATGCACGTTTTTTGCATCTGACATTCACAGAAATTGGCTAGCGCAAGACTTTTTTAGTTGCGTGCAAAAGACAGACATATTTTAAGGTAAAAAAATTTCGCGTGCCACCTTAACAACATTTTTAAGCATTTTTCTAGTGCAATCCCGAAAATTTTTTCTTTTAAAAATATCGTCACCAGAGAAGAACAAATTGTCGTTTTTGCAGTTTTTACACTCAGCGAACTTCTGCTCTAAAAATATGTAGTTGTTTGGGTTGTAATACAGTTTCTTTATTTTAAATATAAATGTCAGTCATTTGTAGAACAAATTAAAATTTTTTACTAACGTTGTAGTTCATTTAAAAAAACAAACCACATCAAATGACTGTTTTATAATGTTGCATTAATTTTTTACAGTCGTTTTTTCTTATTAAAAAAAAACAAATGTTTGTTTATTTTTTACTAACATATGGGATTCATTTTTACTACAATTGTGGTTCATTTTTTGAACATTAAAAAACAAATGATAATGTTAGTTGAATTTACTGAAATGTAAGTCGTCCTCTCTTTAAGTGAAATTTCGTTTGTTTTTAACTACATTTGCAGTGGGGCTTACCTACATAGTATTCTGAGTGTACTTCTTATTAAGATTTTTTTTTAAATACTATATTTTAACAGTATTGTTTTTAAGTATTTTTTACCATCTTTCATACTTTTGCTTTTATCAGGCATTTTTAATTACAATTTTATTAAATTTAAACTTATATAAACCTTAAATTCCAAAGAATTTTTACTGATTTTTGGTACCTAAAATGTATTTTTTTTTAAATTTGTTTTTCCACATTTTAAGGGGAATTTGGACACTTTTAATGATAAAAATGGTGAAAAACGATATTATTTTTGTTCCGAAAAGCTTGTGAAACTTTGATTCTTGAAAAACATATATTCGATTTTTTTTAACAAAAGATTTGAGAATTTTTTAAACTTTTTCTTTATCTTTCCGGAAGACAATTTACAAACTTTATGAAAAATTATACCATTTTCGGGTTAATGTACGCAAATAAAGATTTAAACGTCTGATAAGTTTTTTAACAGAATATTTCTATAAAAATAAAAAAATGTCGCGTGACACCTAAAATCCTTTTCGCGTGCCACTATTGACACTTTTGCCAACCTTGGGCTAGCGCACTGAGATAATTATCTTCACTTCAGTAATGCATTTCTTCATAGCTTCAATGAAAATTGTCAATGGAACTCGGCCATTAAAACTTTTCATATAATCTATAAAATTATATGAAAATGTTTATAGAATTAATGAAAATCTTCATTAAACTAATGAATCATTCCGGCAATGAAGAGTTTACAGAATTTATGAAATAGTTTCATAAAATTCTTTAATATTAAGAAGTTTTCTTGAATTAATAAAACTCTTCATGAATGTCTTAAAAATGCATTGGAACTAGGTTTTTTTTTTTTTTTTTAATTTAACCAATACTCAGGGGATGCCCCTACTCATGCAGTGCATTGTATTGATCAGGAAAATAGATTATGGGAAGGAGGAAAGAGGGAGTAGTAATTGTGGATATTTGATTTAAATTTTTCTAAATTGTAAGTAACGAAAGACTTCTGCGGGAGGTTTGTTCCACATACGAATCGTTCGACTAAAAAACGAATTTTCTCTGTAATGCGTTGTGCGAAACACAGGACAGTCAACTACAAACGGATGTGCTACGACTAGATAAGCGAGTATTACGAATAAAAACTCGGGCTCGAGGAATAAGTTTACTTATCTCAGATGAGCCCTCCCATGGTAATATCGATAGAAAAGTGTCGCACAACCCACATTCCGACGATGCTCCAATGAATCAATAGAGTTGGATACACTACTGTCATTGATAAGCTTCAATCTTAAATCTTCGAACTAAAGTTTGAAATCTATGAAAATTAATAAAATTATAAAACTTTATGAAAAAATAAAAAAATTAAGTCTTTGAAGTAATTTCTTAGCTCACTAAGAAAATTTATGAAGAGGTAATTTATGAAATCGAATTAATTTTTTTTTATGAAATCATGAAATTTTATAAAAAAAAAGTTTATGAAAAATTTCTTAATATTAATAATATTTCTTGGATATAATGAAATTCCATAAAATTGTTTCATTAATATCATCAAGGATAATACTTTCAGTTTATTTGTAAAAAGCCCCTGCTAGCCAAAAAGGCGTTTTATAAATTTTGCGTTTAAAATTTTTTTAAAAATTTTGCCAAATTTAATTATTTTTGTTTTTTTTTTGCATTATTTAAAAAAAAACATGGCTTGAGAACATAGTTATTTATCTTGACAAAGTGCAAAAATGTGATTTTTTTTTTTATTCTTAGCGCAAATTTTTCCAAACACGTTTAAAAAATCAAAAAGGCATCAACAAATTTTAATTACTTCAAATTTTATGGAGCAAACAAAATGTTTATAAAAAGCATTCTTATATAAAATTTTGAATTTTGTGAATTTATATGTATTTAAAATAATTTCCTGCAAATATCATTAAACCGGAAAAAATACGAGTTTTCCAAAATGGTCACGTTTTTAATCTCTTATATATGACACAAAAAGTTTCGAGTGTATTTTAATATTTTTTGGTAGTGTAATATACATTTTGAAATATCATAAATACAATGAGATCTAAAAATTTATGTATCTTTAATTAAATCCTGGAACTTTAATATTTGTAAATTTGCTTGAAACATTAATCCATTAATGCCTGACCCCCGATTCCATTGTCCAATATCGATGAAATTTCACACATTCTTTACTTAAGGTCTTGGAAGTTATTTGATATAATTTTCTTTTCGATTTCCCATACTTGGGACTTATTAATTAACCACTGATATAAATTAATTCCTCTGTGGTTTTTTAATTAAATTATTTTGTTATGCTCTTTCATGTAAAACTCTTCATTTTTACTTGAAAATAATCGATATTGCAAGCAAGGGTACTTCATAAAACTGTAAAATACGTATTTTAATGGTCATGTCATGAAATCATACCTGTTGCCCAAGTGAGTGGTCCTACCCAGCTACAAATTTTTTGCACTTTAAAGAATACCTAATACTATTAGCCAACAATAAAGTTTTCCGATGTGTCGCTTTACCAATTTTTCAGAGGCAATTTCAATTCTTTCTTTCAATTTTTCAGAATATGTAAATTTTGCAGACAATTGAACAGATAATTACCAACCCCCAATTTTTACCAACATTTTCCTAAAGTATTTTAATCCTTTCTCCACCTAGCTGTAAAAATCAATTTGATGCAACTCTTACCTGGCTTTAGCTATAATTTTTTTAAGATGGCTCCTTTTTGGGTATTTAAATACCCAATAGGCAGGAATGGGTTAACCATGCTTAGACATCGGCTATTATATGCACAAAAGATTATTCATGTCATACAAAAAAAAGTTTGAAAATGTTTTACCTCAAAGTGTCGAACATTTTTGAAATTCGTCATATTTATTTTACTTTTTCTTTTCATTTGCCTTTATTGTCGTAAGTTAGTTAATGAATACACTGTGTGTGTGTCTTGTTGTAGTAGTTAGACGGCCTGCCCTTTGGCGTTTACACTATGGCATTTTGTGTTTTACATTTTAGTTGTTCTTGTTGTTGTTGCCCATGTAACATGTGCAACATTTTGAAATTATAGCAAAGTAATAAATATTGATGAACGACGAAAAAAAATACAATGATTCCAGATGTGAATCACGGATGAAATTGTTGAAAATTAAATAAGTTTCCACATAAAAAGACGTTTAAACTTTAAAGATTAATTGATAAAATGCATTGAAAACCAATGGATAAATGTTGATTTAACCAGACTTGCTAGAATGCAGTCCGATACAGAGGTGAAGCTTTCAGAAAATTTCGTAATAATAAATACTGAAATTCTGATTTGCTAGGTAAACAGGCACGACTCGAGTGTTCCATGGTACTAAGACGTGAAAAGCTTCTTTACGAGCTTTTAGTCAATCGTTAAAAGAAGTAAAGAATAATGCTTGTTCATCTATCCCATCTCTTATGATGGATGACCAAATATTCACTGACCTCGGTTGATAATGCTTACTTTAAGGATAGAATTTCGCAGGAAATTCAACTGTATCGTGTTATATGCCCAATATATTCATACGAACTAGTGCAGTTACAAGGGTTCTTGCGGAGCTCTCTGTAAGTCAACGGGACCGAATGGTATTCCAGCACTGGTGCTGAAACTGTGTTCTTCGACGCTTGCCTCGTCCATTGTCTAACCTTTTTTGCTAGTCTTTCAGAGCTGGAAGGTTGACAATATTCATTCAATCCCTGCTGCACAAATCGCAGCATTCTCTCGAAGGTGATGAAAGTTAATCTTGTTAATTATCCAGAGCTAAATTCAATTATTAGTGACCGACAGTAAGGATTTTGTTGAAGACGTTCTGTTAGTGTTCTTTTCGGAACGTTGAAATCGTTCCATTTACAGATTTAGAGAGAACAAAGTGGTCGCTCTAGATATTTTTTCTTGGTCAAACTTTCAACTCTATCTACTCTGTTCACAGAGATAATTTTAGTGGACGAAAAATAATGCAAATTTTCACTAAACTAATGAAACTTTTCTTCACAAAGTGAACGAAAATTGAGCTTGTTTTTAAATGAAAATTCTTCATTGAGTAAATGAAACTTTTAATAAATAAAATTACATTTTTCATAATATTTTATGAAAACTTGCATTAATTTAATCAAAAGTTTCTATCGACGAGTTCCAGTGCAACTTCATTGCTTCAAGGCAAAAATTCATTAATATCGTGCAGATAATTCGTTCAGTGTTGTTGAGGTTGGGGGCAAAAGGCTGTTTATGAATAACACACCTAATCAGGAACTACATACAATAATCTGAGTTTGGTCTTATGAAAAGTGTGTGGACCAACGTTGTCATCTGTGCATATGGGTGGCATACATATTGATGTTCTGGACATGAAAATTCAGTGCGATGATCGATGTCATTCCACTCAATCTCCTTAGTATTTTTTACCACTTTTATCCGTCCGAAGATGGAATATAACTCCCATACATGAACAGGAGCTTCAAAGTCAATTTGGAGATTTTGGGCAGTGTTCAAGGACAGTATGGTATATTACAACCCTATTGACTCATTGGAGCAACGTGAGTTGTATAACACTGTT
Source organism: Delia radicum (assembly GCA_021234595.1). NCBI lineage: Eukaryota > Metazoa > Arthropoda > Insecta > Diptera > Anthomyiidae > Delia > Delia radicum. The sequence continues at coordinate 80,903,312 of CM037854.1, forward strand.
ATGTTGATACTGCACTCAGGGAAAACAGTTTCATTATATATATGAAATAGTTTTATTGGGCGAAAATCTATAAATTATTGTCATATTTATGAAGTTTTCAGAAATATGATGAAACTTTTCATAAATGGTTATAAAACTTGCTTCATAACCTTTCCACCATTGCATGGAAAAATGTCATCAATATTTTTTTTTTATGGAAATGCAAATACTCTTCGATAATAAAATTGTACCGGATCAGGGTGTAATTTCAAAACGCATTATATTAACAATAACTTTTTGAAACAGTTTCATTAATATTCATGAAACTGTTTCATCATATTTATGAAGGGTTTCATTTATATGATGAAGCTTATCTTTTGAGTGTACCATGGAAGGTGTTCTACTGAGATAATAACTTATTCCCAGAGACTCAGCTTTCGTTCATTAATATGATGAAGCTTATCATTTGAGTGTACCATGGCAGGTGTTCTACCAAGATAATTAAACTTATTAACAGGGACTTAGTTTTCGTTCGCAAACCCGCTTGCTAGTAGATTACATGCGTTTGTTGTAGATTGTAAAGTGGATCGCATTACAGTGGAAATTCGTTTATCAGTAGAACTTGCAGTATGTGGAATAAATTTCCCATAGAGGTCTTCTGTAAGAATTAAAATGTCGATAAATTTAAGCCTAATGTTCACAAACACTACTCCCTCTTTCTGTCTCCCCATCATCTATTTTCCTGATATCAAGATAATGCACTGAATTTGTAGGGAACATCGCCTGAGTGTTGGTTAAACGCAAAAAAAGTAGACTCTTCACTTACCAATTAAGAGCTATAAATCACAAAGTTCAAACCAGCTTGCCAACTCTTTATCAGATAACTCCCAACAACTAAGACTTATATTATGCAATAACCTTGTTGGCATGCTTGAGGCCCTTTACCTAGACTGGTTTAGTTCGTGAACTAACTGGTTTAATTGATCTACTGACCCAATTGAACGATATGACCTAGATTGCCCAAGTCTACCTTCATCTTTCACCACCAACCATCTCTCCTGTAACCCCTTTCCACAGAAAGTGTTACTTTTTTTTTTAAATAAAAACAGTATCGCTTTTACTAGAGAAGACTCCAGTGTCCAGTGGCGTATATCAGAAATGCAATCAGTAGCAAAATGGAGGCGGCTGCAGCTAAATTTGAAAACCATCGTCGGCGGCAGCTTATCCGGCGTGAGCTGCAAGGTTTTTCAAATCATCGGATTCTTGTACTCGGATTCTTTATTTATGAAAAGCTGAAAACCCCGATACGTCGTTACGGGTTGTTTTAAATACGGTAATATTTATTAAAAAGGAAACTAAGCTCTTGTTTTTGTACACAACAGCGAAATACACATAGAAAAAATTATACTTTTTGATATCTTTCTAAATCAGGGGGTAAATCTTTTTCTTATGAATTTTTTATTTTAATAAATGGTTTATCCTCTTGCAGTATACGTTTCAATATTAAGTTTCAGATTTCTTCCTTAAATTCTTAGCATGTGAGTGACTTTTCACCCCGTTAGGAATTTCCAAAAATGTAGTCTATGTTGATGGCAGTTTTGACAGACCGCCAAGGTGAAGACTTTTTCCCATCATGGCCCGTTCCTATGGGAATTTCCAAAAGTCCCATAGAAGGGGATGTCAACGCGGATAAGGATCCAACATTGCAAATTTCAAGTTTCTAACTTCAGCGGTTTGGCTAGTCCACCAACGCGTGTCTGCGTGTTAATGAAACCCAAATACTAAATATTAAGTTTCTCGCTTTAGCAATCGACAGTGGCTAAGCGGGTGATTACTGGCGGCTTACATCCCTAGTATGTACCCTCGCATAAAATTTCATTCTGTTCCATTCCTATCTAGAATTAAAGCTTAATGGAAAAAGTCAACCAAAGTCGATCCTGTGCTGCGGGTTCAGTTTGTTGAGAGGTCTAGCATAATCTTAGGTTCTGACAAGTAGCAGCACTGCTGGCAAAAGAAGTGAATCCAGTTTGGATTCACTCCTTCCCTATTATGACTAGTTTTTATCTCTCGCTATTACCCAGACAAGCACTAACAATTCGAGAGTCCCGATCAACTGAGAATCAGTATATCTGGCAACTAAACCAATCTTAGACCAATGAGCTCACTGAGGGTGCTTATAAATTTAACAAGTAAATCAAAGTTCTTCGTTGGGACACGCTTCTTTACAAACAGTTTACAACACCTGAACCCAAAATTACTTTATCACAGAATCAATGTTTTTCACTTACAAAAACCTCTAACAATATATAATAAAATCTGTATAAAATTTGTGCTTTCAATTTTAGTGTTCCAATTAAAAAAGGTACTATGTAGTTGAAAGAAATTTAGTTCAAATATTTTTTGGTATATACCTATTATGTTACTTACGAGGGACCTATCCCAAAGGGTACTCGCTGATTTGCTCTAATCTTATAGTGGACAAAAATCTAAGGTTTATCTGTTTTTTTTATATGCCATGTAGAAAGCTAAATTTTTTTCTTAAAATAGTGAACCTCTCAAATACATTTTCTGTGAAACCACGGGGTAGTTCCCTTGTTAGTAAGTAATATTGTTTCTTTAAAATGCTGAGAGTTCAATTGGACAATATCGCATAAAGATATCGGTCTAATATGGATCTCAGATTAATGTGCGAAAACCTGTAGAATATCTCGAATGCCCCAACTATCAAATTGTGTAAACTATACTTTACATATAAGTTATAGTTGGTAAATTAAATCTGTATTAATTTTGCACATAAGTTTTAAAAAACAGAATTAATAACAAATCAAATTAGTTAACCAATTTTCGTACTTACCCACATAGAAAAGATCTTCATATGTAATCGTTGGTTCTTTACCCCTTCTCGTTATTAACGAATTCCTTCTACTCGATCGATACGGTGACGATGTACTCGAACTTTGCATTAATTCTTGTAAAGCCAACTTTTCGGTAAATATCACTTCACCATCCAATTGTAATTCCAATTTGCCTCGATCCACTATTACTTTAGCCATATGCCAACTGCCATCGGTAATGAAACCACTCGATGGTGTGGCCACTGTATCATTATCCGAACCCAATAGATTACTGGCAATTTTAAGATGGCCATTTTCTAAACCTAATCCTAAGAATTTCATATGATCATGTTCACTCCATATGAGTAAGCCATCTGGTTCAATTGTAGAGAAATTCAATGATATTTGTAATGCTTCTCTTGGCCGTATATACATGGATGGACCTTTGCGTTTATCTTTCATGGGAATGCGTGGTGGTGGTAAGATCAAATAACTGTTGCCACGAAAACTTGGTGTTGTTGGTTTACCCAAAGCTGCAAAAGAAAGAATAGGAAGAAATGTTTAAAGAGAAAGAATTGAAGCGTTAAATAGTAAAATAGTAATTAATTAAACCTGACTTAAGGTATGTACGTTTTTAACCCTGATCTCGTTATTGTGTTATGTCGCAAAAAACTATTTTTGTTTTATTAATACTTTAAGAATTGCGGTTCTTTTTCACAGAGTTGCTTAACCTTTTTGCATTGTTTTACCGGATTTAATGTTGAATGTAAAAAGTTTTGCTACATAGTTTGTTTTTAATGATTTTTTAATAACAGAGTTGTACAACATTTCTCTAGTGGAACGAATTGTATAGGATAATAAGCTTGATTTTGCTTTTAAAAACTTTTGCAGTTTCATTTTATCAATTTCAGGGAGAGGCTCCCGATGGGTTCTTTCCGATTCGGATATGTGATAGACAGGAAACAAATAAGGGCACTCGTATTTTTTAGCAACCCAATTTCATGTTTAGTGGTTAAAAAGTTGGGAAACCTCTATTAATCGTTTTCTGTTTATTTCGAAGTGTTTATTCCAAAATTTTTTAAATATATAGTAGGGAGCGAGCTGTTTTTGCATCTCAATTTCACAAAGCGTTGTGGTGTAATGGTTAGCGCGTTGGACTGTTACACAGATGGTCCCGGGTTCCATTCCCGGTGACGACAACATCAATTTTTAGAAAAATAATATATATGAGTTTTCTATCACTTATACGTATCGCTTCGCCCGCCTTCGGTGTTCCCATAGCACTTAACCCCACCGAAGTAAAATAATGAATCAGGGTTATGAAACAAAAAAGCTTTTATAAATTCGCCAACTCTACATAAGTGGCGACCAACAACTGTTCTAAGACTTATCATCTCGCGCAATTACAGTGTTGACATGTTTGAAGCCCTTCATCTTTCACCACCTTTCATCTCTCCACTATCCCCTTTCCAAAGAAAGCAACACATTAATTAATAGGAAGAATTTCCTGAGTGTTGTTTCTCTTAAAAAAAAAAAAAAAAATTTGGTTCAAAAGCTGCTCAATTTAAAAAGCTCTACTAAATTTTATAAAAGAGTTGATCGGTTAAAAAAGCTCTAATAAATTTTTCAAACGACGCATGTAATTTTTGAAAAAAAAAACGACGCATAGTCATATATTAAATATCATATCACATCATATCTTAAACTATCCGATGACATACATAACCTTATCTCATGCGATCCCAAGGGATCTCATCTGATATAACTTGATCCGAAAAATGGGTCTAATTTGATCAAGTTTTATATAATTTGATACAATTTGATATAACTTCATAAAATTGTTTAGAAATCCGCACAAATATTTTGTTACATTTTTTAAGTTATAATGAAAATTTAAATATAAATCAATTAATTTTAAAATAAGATGTGATTTTAATTTGACTAATATATGATGCCATATGTAAAAGTAATCGAATTTTTTCTTGCTTTCTGCCATATATCTTTATATATAAATATATATAAAAGTGATAGAATTTTTCTTTTTTAATTTTACCACATATTTATAGAATTATATGTGATGTCATATATAATTACATAAACAAAAGATTGAATTTGTTTGATTTTATTGCATCATATATACCTATACATAATTATACATTGAAGTATATATATGATCTCATATTTATATTATATCAAGTACATATGAAGATACAAAAATATCAACTTATATGTAACATAATATATAATGATATATCATGATATATAGCGCTAGATTACACATTTTTGTAAAAATAAGTATGAGATGTGAATATATATCGTTGCAAATGGCCACATATAGAATTATATATAATTACATTAAAATATATCGCGCTATATATAAACTTTTTTCGTTGGGACGCTAAAAATTATTCACGAGTACTCCACAATTCAGAGTATAGCGTTCAATGTCGTGTCGAGGTGTCAAAACAGAACTTAAATTATTCGTCATTTGCAAAAGTTATAGCATCTTCCGACAGAGTGATACATTTTGAGCCATATTCTGTAACCGATGTATTTTGTTTAAAATTACCTAAAAACGAGTTCTCTGTCAGTTATACTTTAAATTTTCGTTGCGTTGAACGAGTTGGAATCTAGTCTCATGGAGTCAGTTCTAGTCAAAGCAGTTCCAAAATCGATGGGATTGCGAATCGTCTTTGTGCATAAAAATAAAATCCTGAAGTCAAAATAAAATGTTCACTTCATCTAAATATATCTGAAATTATTCTATAAGCAGTACCTAATGTTGCTCATCTCTGCTTATGTCCATATTTCTATTATTTCTTTCCGTCTTTTGCTATATTTTTTGGCGATCATTTTCGCAAACCTACTTATGATATAACATATTTGTATGACTTCTTGAGAATCTCATGATTTGCAATACCGTCTCTAACTTTATTGTGTTTTAGTTTAAATTTCAACATACAACATCTAACCAACCAGTGGAAACAGCTGATGGATGGATGATATATTTACCGCTTCACTTAATTGTTGTTTATTTTTATTTTTTAAATATATTAAATTCTACCGCTCTTAACTGTGTATATTTGTTTGTCTTCCTCCTCTTATTCGTTATTTTTTTTTTTTAATTTAAAACTTGTTTATTATCATCTACTGTTTGCATATTGTTTTTAATAACGTTTTTTAATGCTTCTAGTCATTTTTTTATAACACTACTTAACAAATTTTAACTTCTTGCAGAACCTGTCTTGGAAATACGTATTTTTTAATAGATTTTTTTTAATTTTTTTAATAGGTACGCTGAATTCAAATTTGTCAAAATTGTTGTTTCTCATTTGCAATTCTTGAAATATCGCAGTTTTTATATTTACATTATTTACCCCATTTTTTCGTATATTTTGCTTAGGTTTTCGAAATTAAACCGTAAAATCATGAGATTTTTTTAAATAATAAATATCTACACAAAATTACCTTTCATTTGAGTATAATCATGCCAATGATTGTTTCAGAATATCTTACAGATAGTCCCGGTTCACACACGGTAATTTTACTTGCGCAATTTTTCTTCAATTCTCCTTTGAAATTGCTTTTGTGTTCACACAGGAAAAGTTTGTTTCAGCAATTTTCGTATATCAACCTGCAGTTTTGAAAATTGCGGATGACAAAACAAAACGGAATTGGAGTACAGGCAAGTCTGTACCCCTTCCATTCTCTTTTCCTCCCTCTTCTATAAACGCAAAAATTGCGCAAGTAAAATTGCCGTGTGTGAACCGGGACATATTACAAAAAAGTTGAAAATTTTGTATGCTTACTTTTATCCTTACAAATTTTAGGTATTCTATAAAAATTTTAAATTTTATCACTATGTTTAAACTAGGGCGATCGATTATTCAACATTTTTAGAAAACAGATTTTTGGTTTTTCGAATAGTTGAAATTTAAAAATAACCAGTTTCTGGAATTTGAAAAAAAAAATGGTTAACTGGTTTTTTAATGTTATACAATTTTACTCAAAAATAGATTTTTTATTTTTAATTTAAATAATTCTAGTTTTTTATTTGAGAAATTATAATTCACTTTGAATCAGCTCGAGAAAATTTTTTCTATGGTTTTCAAAAGACATTTGTTTTTATAAATCATTTAAAATTTTGATTTACGATCGCTACGAAGTTATTGGCTGAGATCATACAAGGGAGTTTTTTTATTGGCATTGAAATTTAATTGACATTACTTGCTGTCATTTCCAAGGTAAAAAAAAAAACATTAAGGATTAAGGTAAAGATATCTGCTTTTAGCGAGTAATTCTTTTTAAATCCTTTAAGATCCTTCTTATGGTTGATTTGGACTAGGCGCGGTTTCAAGAGGGGGAAATGAGAAATTTAACCACTCCCCCACAAAATGATATTTTTTAATACAAAAATGTAAAAATTAATTTAAAATACTCTAAGTTACATACGAAAAAATTCTTCAATATTGGCTTCCAGTGCGTCAACCGTTGCGGACTCGTCCCTTTAGACATGAGTCTTAACATAAGCCCTCAAAAAATAGTATAACAGCGTTAAATCGCACGATCTAGCCATGAACAAACATGAAATAAAGTGTTCACCGAACTTGCCTCTCAATTGGGCCTTTGTTGTAGTCATCGCACGGTTGCTGCAAAAGGCGCCGATAATTTCCAATAATATAAATTTGGTGCAAAATTTAGTCACAAGATTCCGAATAGTCGCCACAGAAGGTCGCCTATACTGACAATAAATTGGACTTTCTTAACCGGGCATGAATTCTGATAATAAAGTTCAATAATCTGCAAGCGCTGTTCTTTTGTAAGCCGATTCATGGTTAAATTATAGACCAAACTGAAACTTGCCGAAAAGAACGTTGCTAAAAAATCTTAGACGGGTTCTGCAAAAATCTTCAGTAATGTTAATAATATATTTTTATATGAAGATATTTTCGTTTACTTTGGTATTTGAAGCATATGCGAAATAGGTTGAAATTTTAAGTTCTTTTTTTAATATTTCACGAATTTTTTAATGGATTTGCAAGTTTAATACAAAAGGATATTCATGGGAATGTCTACGTTATGCACAATGATAACATTACATTTTTTTTTTAATAGTGATCATTTTTAAACTGAAAAAGTAAAATTTTCAACTTCCATGCAATACCAGAGTGATATCCTGATAAATAATCAAAAGCAAGTGATTATGTATGAGCTTATAATTCACCGACATGGTTATACTCAAATAAATGATAGTTTTGTGAAAATTTATATTCTTAAAAAAAAAACGTTCATGATTTTGCAATAAGATTTTGAAAAATTAAGAAAAATATACGAAAATATGGGGTGAATGATGTAAATATAAAAATCGCGATATTTCAAAAACTGCAAAAAGAGAATTTTTTGCAGATTTGTATTAAGCGTACATATGTAGGTATATTTAAAAAAAGGCAAAGTTTTTTCGGGTGTTGAGTAGTGTAATTTATTTATTTATTTCATGGATGGTAACCGATTCGATGCGGGTATCGGCAAGGGTAACGTTATTTTCTTTTATTTCTGGAACGGTATTTTAGGGGTAACGATATTTCAGTTATTTCAGTAAAGGTTTTTTTTTTAGCGATAACGGTATTTAAGTTATTTTGGTATCGGTATTTAAGCGGTAACGGTATTTTAGTTATTTCGGTAAATATATTTTAAGGATAACGAGTTCTCAATTATTTTGGTAACGGTATTGAAAGGGTAACGTTATTTTACATACGAACTCATTTTGGAATTATTTATATTATTTTATAATTATTTATCATGTAACGATATAAAACCGGGAAGACAAAGTTAACAATAGGATGTAAATTATTAACAAATAAAGGTATTGCTGTTTTAAAGAAAACACTATTTTAGATAACTTCGGTAATGATATTTTAAGGGTAACGCTATTTCATTTATTTCGGTAACAGTATTTTAGCGATAACGCTATTTCATTTATTTCGGTAACGGTATTTTAAGGATATCAATATTTCTGTTATATACGTACCGGTATTTTACGGCTAATGGTTTATTAATTATTTCGCCAACGTTGTTTTAGGGATAATGATAGTCATTTGAAAGAGGTTTGAATAAATTACGGTATGTTAGCGGTATTGCCAACCAACCATGACTGATATTTACTTTGTGTGTTTTTTAGTTTAACTATTAAACAATTTTTTTGGCACATTTATAAAAATTAATTTAAAACGTTTTTTTTCTTCTTTTTGTTTGTCGTAGATAGATGATTTAATGCCAACTTTATTGTTTTTTTTATTTAAATTTATTATATATTTATTTTTATTATTCGTCGTTTCGCTTTGTTTAAAATTTAACAAAAACTTGTAAAAATATAGTTAAGTGCTTGTGTAATAAACCTTAATTTTTTTTTTAAAATAAAATTCTGAATGATTAATATGTAGTCTTAAAAAAAGTGATTGAGCTAATTATATTCTATAATTATAATTACAAAATTGTTAGGTTTGAGATTTATATAGAAAAACATGAACATATTAATAGTATTAATGTTAATTTGACTATTATAATGAAAAAATTCTTTAAGCGATAATCCCTATGTAAACATATATCCCAGCAAAATTTATTTGAGTTAACCCAATTATCTTCTTCTATTGCATTCTATTGCAATTGAAGATTAGGGTGATGCCAATGAAACATGATCATGAAAATTATCACACTTTTATCATATTAGATTTTTAGACTTGAGGTAGAACAATATTCTAACTAAATATATGAAAATATAGAAAGTCCGAAAAAACAATTTTTGTATTTTTAATACAAAAATTAAAACATTTTTGAAAAGGGAATATTTTTAAATTTATTTTAAAAATTCTTCTTACTTAACTTGTTATATATTAGAATTTAAAATAAATTTTAATGACTTGAGCAAATAATGTAAGAATGAAAATAAGTCTGAAACTCCTGGCATTTCACGTAATTATCGCAGACTGTTTTTAAAATCTATTTTTACAGATCTTAACAACATTAGGCGATATCAACACAAAGAGAATGCTTAGATTAGGTTGAAAAAGAAATAGGAAGTGAATCTACTCATGTCATAAAGTCAGCTTGTTGTGTGCTTTCATTCAGCTTTGTTTATCGCCGATTCATTACTAATTGGTGTGCTCTTAACGTTGAGTTAACGTTTTGAGTTTCTAAAGTCCCTTAGTTTTTTTACTATAGAGCACCACGTAAGGAATGCTCCTACTGAAGCAGTGCATTACGTTGGTTTCAGAAATATAGGTAATGCAAAGGAGAAGTAAGTAGTATGGTTTATAAACATTTGACTTGAATTTTCTATAATTTTAAGTAACTATAAATAAAATACTGGCCTTATGGATAAGATCACTTGTCTCATAAGAACACTTCACAAGGTAGTAACGATAAAACGAGTTGCACAACCCACATTTCGACTATGCTTTAATCAGTAAATGGAGGTGCATTCCCTATTGTAATTAATGAGCTCCAACCGCCACCTTTGCACATGGTCTAGAAGCTCCAAAGTAGACTTTGAGGACTCTGCCATTATATGGGAGTTACATTCTTTTTTCAACAGAATGAAGCTGGTATAGTAAGGAGATTTAGGCAGGAATGAAGTAGTTCTAGATTTGGTTAAGAATGACTCTTTTCCATTGGATTCTCAACCTCAGACCATCAAAAGATTTAGATTCCAGAAATTTAGATGACCTAGTCGTCCTTTGGGTCAATAAACAACATTAAAATCGAGGCTTTAACATGACCTTACTCAGAGATTGTAATTTTTTTTTTTTTTTTTTGAGTGACTTGGCCTATGGTCAAAGGAATATGAATGATTAATCTTGCTATCATCTGGAAAATACTAAATAAGATTGGAGGTTTAACTAAGAAAGTCGTTTGGAAAGTTAAGAAAGAGAGGAGGAGGAGAAAGAACTCATCATTGTGCAACGCCTGCATTTAACTGAAACTCATCGGATAAGACCGATTCCATAACAATTCTTATAGAGCAATCTGAGAAAATTCTAAACTTATATATTTTATTAGGAGGACTCCAGTCTTCATATTTTCGCGGTTGCAGGACAGTGCGCTCTCATTGTTACACAACAAAAGTTACCTGTGCATTATCCTTGTTTCTGAAATCTCATGGAAAATTAACAATGAACACATGGTAAAAAATCTGCGGTGGCTTTTTGTACTTGTTGGAAAATGTTGGTTTCTAGATGCACAGGACTATAGTACATCCAATTCTTATGTACTATATATAACGCATGTATTGGCGTTACTGGGGCACTTCGAACGTGTCCTTTCGAGGCGCTAACCACTATTCCGATTGATTTGGATATTGGAGCAATCGCAGCTATCAGTGCGCCTGCCTGCTACGGGTTCTTGGACACTAAGACCCTATGGACATGCGGGGCTTTTGAATATTTTGGCTCATCATCTCCACTAACTTTTTAATTACTATACTCAGCAAAAGCTCTTCGGCAGGTCATTTAAGGTTTAATTCCCGTCCAGGAGGAATGTGATAGGTGTAATGTTACTGCCCAATTTACCCTTGTCGGACTGTGCAAGGATTTGCTGTCAAAACTAGGTCGCCCTTCCATCATCACTCTTATATGGGTTCTTGAACATATGGACTCCTATTGGAAAGAACTGGCAGGCTGGCAAGGCAGCACTACTGTGAACAATAAAGCTAGGAATATCCGAAAATAATAGGTTCGGCTTGAACTAAAGAGTTTACAGCTCTTATTGACAACACGCACAGGACATTCGGGAAGCATATTCTGGATGAATTATCTGAGATATCATGGATTGGGCTAGCAATCTCAATACTTCGGGTGGGATCTAGCACTCTCGACATTAGCATGAGTTGCTAAACTCATGTTTCAAGTTTCAAAACTTGTTGCTCTCATAGTGAGAGCTGCATATTAAACCAACCAACCAATCTAAATCTCCGAAAGAAACAACATCAGGTCTTCAGTAGAACGACTTCTGCCTTCGATCATTAAGCAGTGAGTTAGGATCTAGATATTAGTGATCCATGGTCTCCATAACCTTCGAGAGTGCAAAGCAGATTAAAATTTGTCGATATGTCTGAGTTATTAGTTTTGGCATTAGTAACCTTCCAACACGATGGATATATAACCCTCTGATACGACGTGTTTACGTGTTTCACCAATGAATGCAATAACATCATAGAGCAGGGTTGTCAGATATGGCGATTTCTCGCCAAACGTGGGGATTTTCAAACACGTTTGACGATTTCGATTTTTATGGCGTTTTTTCAGCTAAATTTTATTGGCGAATTTGCACACACAAAATCCCAACAAAAAACATGGAAACATGTCAAGAGAATATGACTTTTTCTCATGAATTCTTCAAAAACTTGAAGTATTTAACCAGAATATAAATTTAAATTGCTAAATTTTGGCAGATGCTTGTCGAAATATCTTTTTAAGTTGATATTTTAAAAGTTTTTTGGTAACGATTTTTTATGCGTAAGCAATTTTACGATTTTGGAGAATTTTTTTCGGGGTATAAAACTAAAATTGACTACACATTTTATTTTGCAATATTGTTTGTGTATAGAATTTTGTATGTCATAAAATTATACATTAAATATGAGTTGTTTTGTTGCATAAAATATGCGCTGTAATGTGTCTATAAATAGATTTTCCTTAAAAAAATATTTATAGAAAAAGTTTTCTACTAATATTTTTTTTAAATTAAATAAATACCGATTCTGATTGAGATTCGAATCCGAGGTCTGTGGTTGTTAGGCGAGAACTCTACCAACTAAGATATTGTCAAATATAATAATGGGTTGCTTAAAATGCAGATGAATTGTTGTGCTCCGAGTTTTCGTCTGTGATGTTAAAAATATATACCTTACCCTTATGATATGACAAAAAATCATATGTCTATAAATAGATTTTTAAAAAGATATTTTAGCAATTACTTTACGTTTAATAATGTAAGCAATGTTTTGAAGTAATGTAAAAGGTAATGATGTATCATAACAAGGTAACCCATGAGTGTTCAATTATTGGTATTTCATTATTTTATGTTTCGAAATAATGTTGAAGGTAGGGATTATTCATTACAAAGTAATGCATTATGATTGGCAATAAATTTGGTTGTCAGCATTAATCTGCTATATCTGTGTTGAGACACTTATTTCCACCTTACACGACATCTATTAAATTTATCTCTTTTAAATTATAATCCCTAACTTCATTTATTGTACTTACCGATTTCACAATAGAATCCACCCCAACCATTAGGACATGAACAACGTCCACTTCTCAAACAACGTCCATTATTTTTACAAGGTATTAATTTACAAGTTTCCGAATATTCACAACGATCTCCCTTAGCATATTCCGGACAAATACAATGAGGTTGCAGTTTCTCGTCTAGCCAACAATGGCCACCAGCCTCACATGAATCTCCACCACAGGCTGTACCATCACAATCTCGAATATTACGAGATTCTAAAAATATAAATAATATAATCAATATAAGATCTTTTATAAATCCTTAACCATTCCATAACTAACCTATAATATTGGTTTCATTTAACACAATACGCGTGCCACTTACTACTAAACCTCGCACACAGCCACGGAAGGGTATTGGAAAACCAGATATTGCATTATGTGGTAATTTCGACAAATCTTTAAGACCTCCTACATACAGCAAAGCCTCGGGTTCTATGAGAACTTCTGCTGAGGGCGCTAAAGCGGATGAAGCACTACCCTCTACCCATAGTGTTAACCATCTTCCCCTTTGAGCCATTTTTATTTTATGCCACTCGCCTATAGCCAACATACGTACACTACGTACTACTGTAACATGATTACTGGGTCCAGATATGCGGAATTCCACTACACCACCTTGTAGCGATAAAGAAACGAAGCCGATTTTCTTATCAAGATTATTATTTAAAGTGCCAAAATACAATAAAAGTCCCCGCTCCGATAGTGGCCTTAATTGGAATTCAATAAAGAAGAATTGTACACGATGATGTTCTTCAAATGATTTGGAGCCCATTAACGGTACTGGTGAGAAACTTCTCTGTTTTTCTACTTCATTAAGTAGTTTCATAACAAAATGTTGATTTGTCGATGAGATGGGCTTTGGTGGCATTAGTTTCTTGGTAAAATTGCGATAGCTGATCATTTGTGAACGTTTGGCACCAATTTTATCGGTATTATCATAAAGATATGGCCATCTTACAGCCAAAAATGAACGTCTACCGGTTAAGCTGACGTCACTAAGGGCATGAATTTCTGTTAGGAAAAGAGAAAATAATATTAAATGATTAAAGTGGTTGGATTTAAAAATAATATTTTACAAACAGTGATTCAAATTAACAACAGAATTCAACTTTTGGTTGTGTAAGTGAAGAAGTTATAAAAAATTAGAAAACAGTGCTTTACAAATATCCGTTTATTTTACAAGGAAGTATCCCTCCGTTTATTTTACAAGGTAGAACAAGAGTCATGTATTTTTAAATCTGCCCAATATTACGTTTAAGGGTTAAAAAGTGGGGTGTTAAATTTATTTGGATTTTTATGAAAACATGTCCGAAACTCAAGAAAACATTTTTTATACCCATAATGCTTCTATTGTGGACACAGAGTGGACTCTTTTTCCAACTATCTGAAATATTGGGTAAAAAGGCTCTTCGCGAAAAGTCAAATAAAAATCGAACGATTAGGAATGTCGGAAAAGCTCGGATACCTCGTCGACTATATAATTTAGTAGAGATGGCACGATTAGTGTATTCGGCAATTTACCTAATATTGGCTAAATAGTTCAAACCAAATATTCGGCCGAATAGTAAAATGTTCAAAAAGCTAATTTTTATGATAATTTTAATAAAAATATTGGACTATGGCTAAAAATATACTATCATCGTCTATTTGATTTCATTTGCGTTAATATCCAACCGTTATTATATAATTCTAACATTTTCTAAAAAAAAAATCTTTTCCAAAATTTTAAAATTGTCGCACGCTGTGTTCTAGCAGGCTGACTCCAAGTTCAATAAAATAGACTCCAAATAAGTTTACTGGCCAAAAATAAAATGTAAGGCATTCTCTTTAAATTCAGATAGTCAGAACGGTACGATCATAGTTAACCCAACTCCGCAACATTTTTAATTCCCCCGAGTGCTTTTAACATATTCGAACGTATTTGGATCCGGTTGTAAGTACAAATTCTAGAGACAGGTATTAGAAAATGTTTGACCAACTCTCCCCGTCTACTCTTCCTCGAGAGGTCAAAATGGCCGGCACAAACAAAAAAAAAATTTCAACGGATTCGGAACTTTAACTTTCTCCACCAAAATTCAACACCAAATTAAAAAATCGTTTTAGCCGGGAATGAGTTAAAATAAAAATGAAAATGTATTCCAGTTTAATTTACAAATTATATACTAACTTGAATTCTCAAAGAACTACGATGTATTTAAATATTACTTTCAATTCTTAAAAAACTGCGACTTTATTCCTTATAGAGTTACGAGTTTTGCATAGAAAAACGCAACACTGCCATCTATTTAGGACAGGGTGAGTCGTATAAAATTGAGTTTATATATAAATTTAATATTGTCTAACTCACCCTGTTTTAAACATAATATCATTTCATTTTATGATGAAAAAACTTCGAACATAATTATGAAATACATTTATAATTCCTAACATTTGAATTCCAAAGTTATTAAAACATTTTCCAAAAAAAAAAAAACTCTTAACAGTTTCCAAGATGTTTCCCATTGAAATCATCATTTATCACTTAACCGCAATTTGTAACAATCATTTGCATTACGGCACTGTTGTATTTAAATGGAATTTCTTAATTATCGACTCTTTTTTGCTTTTTGCAATTACAATTTTCCTTACCTTCTTCACAGTTTTTACCCGTTCTACCCACTGGACAATCACATTCATATCCATTGACAAGTGGCACACATGTAGAATCCTCTGAACATTTATTGTTAAATGAATCACAAGGATTTGTAGGCTGAGCACATAATGGTCCATACCAACCCTCTTGACAAATGCAACTGTTTTCCAACGAACGAACGAGCGAATGGATACATGAAAGAAAAGATGGATAAAATTACAAGTACATTTTATATTTATAAAATACCCATTAAATTGCATGCATACTAGGGTTAAAAGTTTTTTTTTTCAAAATTTTTACCTATCACCAGTACTATATTAATATTAAAAATCCCATTTTCGGGTCATTTTTAAACAAAAACAAAAAGCTTCCGCATAAAGTTCAATTTCTAAAAATGCATTTTTCTCTCATTTTTAATCTTAAAGTTGCATTAGTGGTCAAGTTTTGATATCCATATCGCAAAACAAACCGTAAAATTTAAAAACGTTTGTATCCTTAAGGATCGATATGCATCGTTAGAGTCTAATTCCGGTAGAATTTTAGCGAAATTTTAATTTTTAGTTTCAGTAAACAAACAAATTATGTCGACCTTCAAAAACATTTATGCGGGAAATTTTTTGAGAACAGCGAAAAAATAGTTTTATGTTTCCTTGTATTTTTTTTATATTGAAAAAAAAGTTATAACCCTAGTACTTACAAAATTGTCGACTATTAATTGCTTAAAATGACCAAATGCTGTGTAACTGTAACTTACGTAAATGTCGCTCCATGTTGAAGACAAGCACCATCATGTTGACATGCATGTCGATGGCATTCTCTTGTACCACATTGACCAACGCCTCTACCACGAACACCCCGTGTTTCCTGCAGGGGTACGGTGACTTGACCGGCCTTAAGATGAACATCGTAAATACAACCTTGAAAGCCTGAATGTAATGGCAAATCATGTGGTAGTGTATTAAAATTGGCCATTTCATGACCACCCAAATATAATATGGGCATAACATCCATACGGCTGACACTGCCAGGCGAACGACCAGTTATATTAAATTTACCATCAACTGATAGCCATGCTTGACGACCAATGCGACCCACTTTAATTTCATACGGTACACGCGGTGCATCCAAACGAAAATCAATAGGTTTTTGTGTAAATATTCTACGAGGTCCGGCACCTAAATTCCATGTTAACATAATATAACCCTGTATGAAACTTATGGCCAAATGATCACTTTTCTCATCATGATAGCCGGGTTGTCCCAAAAATGCCAATAAGGCTATTTGGGACATTGTCTGCGGTAAGATTTTAAAACTCAGTTCCAGGGAGTACTCCAAAGGTATCGGTACGGTATAGGCCACAAATGAAGATAAACCATTAACACTGCCCGAAAAGGATGGCAAAGCCACTTCCAAGTCTGAAAAATTTGCAGTTGCATCAAGGAATATAGATAAAGGAGGTAGGAATGCTTGTTTGTTTAATAGGAAAGGCAGTTTGGAAGTTCAATTGGGAATTAATTTGAAAAAAGAGACTGTTATTAAAATATAATATCACCCTTAAAGTAAAGATGACCTTAAAACGAAACCAAAAACTTACCGAAAAAATAATAAAAAATTATCTAAAGAAATGGTAATGAATTATTTTCGCTAGGGTTCTTTTTTAAACCAATAAATGGGGATGGGTTGATAGTCTTAAAATTCTTTTTGCAAAAAACTTACTGTGTTCACAATAATGACCATGTTTTCCTAATGGACATAGACATAAATAACCACTGCCTGGAAATTGTACACATGTACCACCGTACTGACATGGATTATCTTCACATACAGATATCTCGCAAGTCGGACCCATATAACCCGTAGGACATTTGCATTTCCATTTTTCGACTTTTTCACCATTTTCATCTAGATCATTGGTTTCGATTTTAATGCAAGCCGCACCATTGCGACAGGGACTTGAGAGACAGGCCAAAGAACCACATTCGGTTATGCCAAAGCCATCTAAAGCATCACTGTAAAGAAAAATTTAAAGGATTAGACCATATTTAAAGCAATATAGAACTAATTTTAGTTCATTCAGTAAAACTATTATACTATCGTCAAGAACTGCGTAAATGGAACTGTTTTTAATACATACTACATCTAAGAATAAAAACTAAAGTAGTTTTAGTTCATAAAAAAAACTACGGTTAAGAAAATTATTTTAGTCTATCTTCGAACTAATATTAAAGACAGTTTTTAGTTCGTAAATAACTGTTTTCATTCAATTGTTATATACCTATGAATTAAGTTTGAGAAGCTGTTTTTAAGTTTTTAAAAACTACGACTAAAAAACTATTTTGAACTGAAATTGAGCAGTTAATCCATTTTTAACTAGATTAAATTTTATTATAAAAAAGCATAAGTTTCAAACGCTAAATTTAGTTCACAAAGATTAAAAAACATTTTAAGTCTATATTGCTCATTTAACGTTAAACCATTTTCAGTTTATAAAGAACTTAAATCTATTAAAATATCTATGAAATATGTTTATAGAAAGTTTTGAGTATATAATGAACTATTTACGATTAAAAAAAAATACTCTGAATACATTAAGATCGATGAACTAATAAGGGAGGTATCCTGACCCGTACCCAGAGATCTTAATGACCTTTGAATACCTTATAGAGAATACAAATTTAAGGGACAATATTTTTTGCTGCCCATCTTATGTTTAGAGGTAACTAACAAAGGGAGTCTCCCGATAGGTTCTCTCCGATGTTAACGTATTAAATTTGACGTATTATATTTGACCCAACTTTTTAACCCTTAAACATGAGATTGAACTGCTGAAAAATATACATAAAGGGTCCGCCAAATAACTTTTTTTTTTGAAAATGCTATAAAAAAAACTACTGAATATTTTCTCAAATTTCTTTTTTATTTGAAAGTACAATCCTTCCGGTTAATAATGGAAAATAATTTCATTCAAATGGCTGCCTCGGCTGGCCATGCAGTAGCCTACTTGATCGGTCCAATTTTTTTGATAATGCGATCTTCAAAAACAGGGCGCAAAACATCGAGTGTAGCTTCGGCTGTGTGGCACGTAGCGACGTCCTGTTGAAACTAAATGTTGCCAATATCCTCCTCTTCAATTTTTATGAACAAAAATTCGTTCAACATGGCCCGATAACGATCGCCATTGACCCCAATGATCGCCGTACGCAATTTTCGCACACATTCTGCAACATTACCATGATTTTCAAAGTAATGTCGCAATATTTCCCAGAGTTGTTCAAGCGTATACACAACCATATTCGTTCAGCGGAAGGATAAAACTAATTATCTGTCAAATCAGACATGAGCTAAGTGTTACCATTCACGAAATAAGCACTAGTTAAAAAAAATAATGTTAGATGGCGGTCCCTTTATATTTTTTAATCACATATCCAAATTCCATTAAGGCGGAGAGAACCCATCGGGAGACCCCCCTTGTAAGTGGGTTCAAAATTAAAACTTTTTTTGGTTTTCGAATTATTTCGTTCTATTTTAAAATAACTATAGACAAATTTGGTATCAAATGAAAGCTTTTTTGATGACACATTCACTGTATTTTTATTAAAAAAATGGGTTTTTAGCAGCATGAAAACTGGCGCGTTATTAAGAAATTGTAGTTGGATTGGGCTAAAAATAGAGCATATATATGCCTATTTAAATTAATTGATTGGGTGTCTGAATTTTTTGTAAATGTATTTGTAAACTTTCGGTTTTATGTGGATTTTTAATAATTAAAAAAAATGTGGCAACTCCGGCTCCACAATATAGGCACTATAGGTATACAAAATTTTGCTTTCTTAAGTACTTTAAACTTGTTTAAAAATAAATCTAACTGTAGTAATTTTCGGACATGTTTCCTCCATATGAGTCATTCCATGTCCAAGTGAAAGATTTTAGACACCACGATTTTTGTTTGCTTTGAAATTTGGCATACGTATTCTCCATATAAAACCATCCAAATAAATCGAATTTTCCACCCCCTTCAATTTTAACCAAACATGGCATGGAAGGTAAGTGTGATATACATATGATATAGTCCAAACGGTAGCTCTTACGGTTGGGGAAATATCGCGTTTTAAAATTAAAAAAAAATCGAAATTTTAACAAAAGTTGTCTTCATTTTACCGGTAAAAAAAGATTTACATATAAAAATATTTTATTGAAAAAATAAAAAAAAAGTTTTGCAAAAATAGTTGCACATAATTGTCCATATCTCTTTCACAACTTAAGCTGCGAGAGACATTGATACCTCGTTTTAAAGCTACTTAATCGTACAAATTTTTGTGGAATTTCTTATAAAAAAATCTTAAAAAAGTAGATTATATCGCCGTCCCACTCTGAAAATTTTAGTGTTTATTTAGTAGAAGTCTGCGTAGAAGTTGATACATTCTTTCTATTTTTTAGGTGGGGTCGAAAGTGGCCAAAAACACAACAGAAAGTTAAAAACTAAAAAATATATTTTAAAAAATGGCAACGTGGATATTTAAATACAAACGTAGAGTACAAGACCACTCATATAAATCGCGCTACTAGTTTTTAAAATACATCATTATAAACTAAAAAAACAAATTTTCATATGTGACATTCTGGATATTAAAGTACAAAAAGTAGAGTACAATACCATTAAAATAAGCCTGCTATTTTTTAAAATACATCAATTTAAATATCGTCATGTCGGAACATTTTTCATATTTTTTAAAATTTTTAAACACAAATAACTCTTTAAAATTTGTTTTTTTTTTAATTTTTTTCCAAAAATACGTGTCAATTATTTTTGAAATAAGAATACGTCTGACAAATTTCAAAGCAAACGAAAATCGTGAGGTCAAAATTCGTTCGGTTTGATATTTAATGACTCATATGTATAATCCTTTAACTCATTTTTGAAACAGTGATAATTTTTCGACACTTACAAACGGCTATATTTTTTTACTGGAAAAGGATAATTAAGTGATTTGAAAACCTTAAAATTTTCCACACATTGACTTTAATCGTGAATAAAAAAATAAAATAATAATTATTTGAAAAAATAATTTTTGACCCTTTTTATTGGAAAATTATTTAAAAATATAAAAAAGCCTGATCTTCTTTAGTTTCGATTGTTTTGTTGATAAAAAACTATTAAAATGTATTTATCTGCTAGAAATTAGTTCATCGATTGTATATAATTTTTGAAAATCTGACGGAACGATGAACTTTGCAAATATACAATGTCTAAAATATTTCAAGATTTATCCCGTTTCACTCAAAACATAAATAATGGATGGTTTTTATTATAATACTGCTAAACTTATAAAAATTATATTGTCAGGGTTGCCATATGGTAATTTTAAAAACTGATCTGTTTTAAAAACATTTTAAAAACTGGTTAATTAAAAAAAAATATTTTTTCATATAGTTTTTAATAAAGATTTGTTCACAAAATCATACACAATTTATATTTTTAAAATATCTTTCACCCTCTAGGATTTACATGCCGTCAAAGTTTTAACATTGGTTGCCAATATTTAAACTAGAGGGCGCTATAAGGCAACAAAATTTACAAAAATTTCTTAACTTAACTTTCTTAATTTCAACCAAACTTAAGCCGCTGAATATTTTTTGATGAAACTTCTTAGAGACTTCGGCCTATGATTAAAAATAAATTTTATGCTACTTTTGGCGCTTTACTGCTACGTGTTATGAAGTTATAAACATTGTAAATATACAATGTAATATTATTATTATCAATAATTAATAATATATAAATCACCCTATTAACATTAGTTAAGTTATCGATAACAATATAACATGTCTATAATAAGTGTCATTATAAATTGTACATGATAAAGAGATCACTAATAAAACTGAATTCAATACTATGATAATAAAGCTAAATCATTAATGGGCTGTCGATCCTTAATGGGTTAAGATTTTGTCTAAGTTTTAATTTTGAATTATGCTTTAAGTTATGCCTAATCCAAAAATAATAAACATTTTTGTATACACGTAAAACTTAGTTTTTAACATTATAAAACCAAAACGCAAAAAAAGCATAAAAAACTAATAATTTTGATTTTGGTATGACCTTGTATGGCTCTAAGACCATTAGGCTACATTCTACAGGAATCGATAAACAGTCACATCTGTCTATTGTCGATCACAACAAGTAAAAATTGTCCTGCAGGTTTTCCTAAAATGGCACAAAGTAAAAATCGGACATATGGGACATTTGTCGTCAAAGGGTTAATGTAGTATGGTTCTATATATCTGGAAAGCTTGGTTGATCGTCTTTAAGATGACGTACTTTTAATGAATTAAAGATTATTAGGAGGAACATAGCAACATAAATTAATTAGTTCGTATGCCCCGGTAGGCTAGTTGGTAGCGTGCTGGCTTATCTGTGCGGGGGTCGTGTGTTTGATTCCCACCAGAGGCACTGGTCTGTTTTCGCTACAACAAAAATTAATTAAGTTTTTATCCGACTTCTTAATCCTTAAACCGGAGATTGGCCACATAAAAAAATACGTGTCACTTTTTTTGCTCCTCTGCAACATATTCAAAGTTCACTAAAATCTGCGGGTTCGGGTCGGGATACCTCCTTTGGAGGATAAAATTACTGTTTTAGTTCCCCCGTGTAGAAACGGTAATGACATTTCTATTATTACTATCTGCATTACTTTAATACAAATAATAATGACTTACCAATAACTAGTTAATTTTCGTATCATTTCGATACAAAAAATAAATCGTTACCCATAAGTACTTATTTTTATCATTATTTTAAATATAAAGTAATGATCTAAACATTTTTTGAAAATCAACACACAAAAAATCGTTACCAAGTAATTAGGAGCATTTCAACCAAAAAAGTTTATTTACAAAATATATGCGAAAACTAGTAACATTTTGGTGCTCCCCGGTAGGCTAGTTAATAGCGTGTTGGCTTATCAGTGCGGCGTCGTGGGTTCGATTCCCACCAGAGGCATTGATCTGTTTTCGCTACAACGAGCCGAAAGCCATAGAAGCTAGTGCTCGGTTAGGGTATTAGGATATAATTTGTAATTATATGATTATTAATTAATACAAAAAATAAAAAAAAATAATAACATTTTGTCAAGTTTTTAGTTATTTTATTTTAAGTCTTTAACGTTATACGAATTAAGTTTAAAAATATATGTATTTGTAGCACATAAAGAACTACGATTTAAAAATTATATAAAAAAAACTATTTTTAGTTTATAAATTACTATTTTGAACCTATGAAGTTTGAATCTAAAAAGTTTTGAATTAATAATTAAAAATTCTTTTGAATTCATTAAGATCTATAACCTACAATAAAATATTATTTTTAGTTTATAAATAACTCCGATTGTATTAACAATTTTCGAGTTCATAAATAGTTTGAAAAGCTTTTTTAAGTTCAGTAAAAACCACGATTAAAAAAAACCATTGTGACTCCGTAGAAATCTATTAATGATACTTTAAATGATATGTTTAGTTTATAAAGAACTAAAGAACGTATTAACTTCTTACATATAAACTAACGTAAAAAATAATGCTTTTAATTCATTAAAATCTGCGATTAAAATTTAAGCTTGAGTTCAAACCGTTCTATGAACTTAGTTTAAAAAGCTATTTTTAATTGTTAAATGACAAAGATTTAAAAACTATTAAGAGTCCATATATGTAAATCGATGAACTAAAGTTAAAAAAACTAATTTTTGTGCACAAAGAAGTGTTTCAAATCTTTTTAGATCTATGAACTAAAATAAAGTTAATTAGCTATTTTTTTTATTGAAATAACAGAATTTTTAAAAGAAAAAGAAAATTACTTAATATTTTAAATCCTTGTTTCGAATCCTTGATCATTTGTTGGTTTATCTATTCCGTTGCATATCAAAATATTTTTTGGTTAAAACTTTATAAGCCAAAAGATATGCAATTAAGTAAATTCTATACTTTTTTTCGTATGAATATAAAAAACTAATACTATCATTTTAATTTTTTTTTTTTATGTTACGAACAATTAATACCAAATTTGTATAAATTTCAATGAAAGCTATTGGACCTGTTATGTGCATTTCATACATGTATTGAAAAATTCAACTAAAAAACACAAAATCTCATATTAGTAACGACAAAAGTACAAATGAATATAGAGTCCAACAACGTGACACAATATGTTCACAAAAAACGAGAATGAAAGGATTAAAGCAAAAAATATGCATCCAAATGACATTTTTATAGGATAATAGAAGATTTTTATTTCTCATACAAATGAAGTTTTTGTATTGATTACTGAATAAAAAAAAATAGTTCATATGATACCCTATACCCAGGGAATATAAATTTCTTTGCAATTCAAGAATTGTAAGTACCCAAGCAGAAAAATACAATCGACACAGTGTTGGCAAAGCGTCGGCGACAGTCGGTTATGCATTGCACACCCCGCTTTAAATATGGACATGACATCAAAAAATTTGAAAATCCCATTCTTGGAAACTTAATTTTTTATTTTTGCGAATTGTGGGATTAATTACAGCAAATCATAAATTCGGACATATATTTCACATTGTTGACTTAAAAGTCTATTTAAGTCCCAAAAATCGTTTAATTATGTCAGTAACACTGAAAGAATTGTTTTCACTTCAATAATGAATTTCTTAATAGATTTAATGAAAATTTTCACTGGAACTCGTCCCTTGAAACTATTCATAGAATCACATTACATTAAAGTCAATAAAGCCCGTTTCATTAAAGTCAATGTTTATGAAATGTTTGTAGAATTAATGAAAATCTTCATGAAACTAATGAATCATTCCGACAATGAAGTGTTTATAGAATTAATGAAACAGTTTCATACATTTTTTAATACTATGAAGTTTTTTGAATTAATAAAACTCTTCATGAATGTCTTGAAAAATGCATTGAAGCTTCATATGAGCTTTTAAACAATTTCAAGGAAGTCCAAAATTAACAAAAAATGTATGTATAAAATGTGTTGAATACTTGAGACTTAAATCTTAAAATTAAAGTTTGAAATTTATGAAAATTAATGAAATGATGGAATTTAATGAAAAATAAAAAACTTAAGTTTTTGGAGTAATTTCATAGCTCTAAAGAAAATTTTCATTAAATTTATGAAGAGATAATTTATGAAATCGAATGAATTTTTTTATGAAACTATGAAATTAATAAAATTTCTTTAATACAATGAAATTTTTCTTTGAAACTACGAAAAAAATTCTATCAAATTGTTAGAAATTTGATATATATTACAGAAATTATAGAAATTATAATTTGTAAATGACATTATTATTCATACGTAAAATCAAATATTTTCATTAACAATTAAATATTAATAACTCTTTTCTTTTATTTTCAGATTTGTTTTTTAAAAAAACATATTCTCCAAAATCCAGGTAAGAATAAAATTAAGTTTATGAGATTCAAAACAATTTGAAGAAAAACCTTTAATATAAACTAAATATCTGAAGGCAGGGTTAGCAACTGAAACAAAAAACGGTATTCGTATTTAATTTACTCAAAAACTTTTCCTAATATTTGCAGACAAAAAGCAGCATATAAAAACTGTTTTATCAAAATTTTTTTACATCATATTTACCTTAAACTTTGTTGAATTTAAATAATATTATATTTTGCAAAAATCGACAGAATAATTATAACATTATATTTTGCTAAAATCAACTTTGAAATTTTCACATATTATTCTGATTTTTTTTTGCCTACTAATATTTAGAAAATTTGTTTGCTGTTTAATTAATTTATTACTTTAAATTAACAAAAATTTAGCTGAAATATAGCAAAATTTTCAGATTCAACAAATAAATCAGTTAAATTTTGGTGACATACTACATATTTTTGTAGATATCTCAAAGAGTTGTTGAGATTCCACTCTGAAATATCAAGATGTTAAGAACACGTGTTTAGCTACATACTTGTATAGAAAATATAAAAACAATTTTAAGTAAAATTTTTTTTCAAAAAATTATTTTGAAGAAAATCTGGTACAGTGAAATAACTCCCAAATGAAATAAGTCCCAATGAAATAACTCCCAATGAAATAAGTCCAAAAAAAAAAATGAAATGAGTCCCAATTTTAATAAATGAAATAACCTCCAAAGAAAAAATGAAATAAGCCCCAACATTGGGGAGTTATTTCATAGTAATAAAATAACTCCCAACAAAGAATGAAACAACTCCCAATGAAAAAAGTCCCAAAAAAATGAAATAATTCCCAATTTAAAAACATCGAATTATATTTATTTCATAAATACATGTAGAAATGTACATAATATTAAACATATTATAAAGATAGAATTTAATGTATACATAAATATACAAAAATAATCAACAAAATTAATAAAAAAATACATTTTAAAAATATATTTATAGAAAAAGCTGGAATAATCTTTGTTTTAAAAGTTAAAATAAATTAGTTTACTTAGCATGACACGATGGCGCCGCATTACGCGAAAAGCGGCCGCGCCGCAGGACGCGAATCGTACGCACCGCTTTCCAGAGGTGGCATGTCATAAAGTCCAATTACATAATGTCCATGGACGTTATGTCACTCGAAAAGTGTCATAATGTCCATGGACTTTATGACAATTTGGTAAATGTCGTAATGTCCATGGACATTATTTTTTTGGATATTATGTCACTTTCAAATGTGGCATAGCGTCCAGACTTAAAAAAAAAAGATTAATAATATTTAGTATATCAATACAATTTTTTTAAATATTCTTTAGTAGTATATCACAATAAAACTAAATTTATAAATCGTATAATCACACGCAGAAAAAACTTTATTTCTCGAAGCCGCCTGCCGCGTTCTATGGAGGAAAAAACACCTAAGAGCGGCCAAAGGCCGCCACACAGAAAAATTTGTTATTACAAATTACTTGATGTCTTAAAAATATAAGATTTCAACGGATTCGACATCTGATTTGAAAAACAAGTTCTTCTGGGTGGCGGCCTTCGGCCGCTCTTAGGGGTTTTTTCCTCCGTAGAACGCGGCAGGCGGCTTCGCGAAATAAAGTTTTTTCTGCGTGCGACACAAAAGGAACTTCAAAATTACTGATCTGTTTCCACACTGGAGTATAATGTCCATGAGCCTTATGTCGTAACACGTTTTCTTCGTAACACGTATAATATTTTCTTCCTCTTGTTTCCGAATTTTTTAAATAAATTTGATTTTCGACTTTTACCATAACACTTTACTATTTCTTCTTTTGCCACTCATTATTTTAAATTCAAGATTTGCCATTATTTTTAATCACTTTAAGACCGATCTTACTTACCAAAATTCTAGCAACAACTGCGTTCCTTTTGGTAAAATAACTCATTGTATTGCTATTATTTACTTTACGACAATTTTAAGAACCGTTGCAAATGCATAAAATTTACCAAAATGTTATTTTAATAGAAATGAAATAACTCCCAACAAAAATGAAATAACTCCCAACAATAAAATCGCATTTAAAAATGAAAATGAAATAAGTTCCAACAAAAGTGAAATAACTCCCAATGCCAAAAAGGGAGTGAAATAACTCCCAACAAAACCTGGTTGGGAATTATTTCATTTGGGAGTTATTTCATAATGAAATAATTTCTAACAGAAAATTGTGAAATAAGTCCTATCGCATTGGGAGTTATTTCACAGTGAAATAAATCCCAATTTATATGGAACATTTTTGGGAGTTATTTAATTTTTTTTTTGGGAGTTATTTTATTTGGGAGTAATTTCACGGTACCGAAAATCTTATTTAAATTTGTACTAAAATACGATATAAAATTTGCCCTGTGGCGGTGTCTCAACTTAAAACGCAAAGTTGTTAACACTGAACGTAAAAACCATACGTCAATCTGGTAACGTTGTGAAATAGAGACGGAGGAGATTAGAAATATAAACAAAAATCTAAAAATAGAATATTTGTGTTTATTAGTGTTGTCACTTCTGAGTATAATCTACAATAACAGAAAAGCTAATAGGAAAGAAAACTGCAATTTAGCTGCATTACATTCGAGGCCATACTTGGGTGTGATCGCTAAACGGTAATGACTTGGTATTGTTACGTTTGTAATATAAGAAGAGCGCAGGTTTGATTCTTACAGCCGCAGGTTGTTGAAAAATTTATCATATAGAGACAATCTGACAATTATAAGACACAAATAATAATACAATTTAAATGGAAAATCACTGATGACGCCTGTCCACAAAATAGAAGCAGAAGACTAGTCTAGTCTAATTTAGAAATTAATAGTGTTTATAATTTTTAGAGAAAAACGTTTATTCTTCTTCTTAACCTCAACATTTCTAAATTTTGATTTCTTTTTATAAAATTTTGTAGATATTGATTTATTAAATTTCTTAACCACAAAATCATCACTATTTATATGCTAAAAGAACTCTTTTACATGACAAAAGTTATGGCCTTTTGAATTATGTCCCTACTCCTAATATTGCGATATTTCAAAGCTACAGGATTGCCACAGTTTACAAAATAAAATATCCGTTTTGGAAAAATGCGTTTACTGCCAAACATACTCACCAAAATTTATTAAAATCGAAGACTATAGAAAAATTAGTTGTTGAAATAAAATGGAAATGTTCATATCTTAAATTATACATGTAGCTTATATAGTCAACTTCTGTTGTAAATATTTGTAGTTGTTTGACTTGTAATACAGTATATTTATTTTTAAGTGGAAAAAACAGTCATTTGTTTTCAGTTTTTCAGAAGAAATTTCAGTTTTTACTACAATTGTAGTTCATTTCAAAAAAACAAAACACATCAAATTACTGTATTATGATTTTACATTCATTTTGAACAGTCGCTTTTTTTGTTTAAAAAAATAAAACAAACTTGAAAAAAACATAATTTTTATTTTTAATAAAAATTATAACAAACTTGTAAAAAAGGCAGAGTACCGCCAAGTTTACTTCCCCTGTTTTGCTTACAATGTAAACAAAATATAAAAAGAAGAGAGAAACAAAAAAACGTGTATTGAATATCCACCAGAGGTGGATCCTTACACATCAAACAAGTTTTCAATTTATTTTTTGATCAATGGTTATAATCTTTAACTTCAAACTCATATGTATATTAGTTCTCATGTAGTGAGTAAACTAGTTCATATGTATGTTTGATGTTTGACATGGGATTGTTACCGCTTTCAAAACGTGTTCTGATGATGGGAACCTAGAAAATTCCCGAAATAGATCTATCAACACATTCCTGAAAGGGTCAAATAATAAATTTGAAAACAAAAAAACTCTATAGATTATTTGTTAGGACAATATCCTAATGAAGAAATATAGAGTATGGCCTCGAACTTGAATAATTTTCATTTTCATTGCACAATTAAAGGTCGAAAAAACATAATTTTTATTTTTAATAAAAATTATAACAAACTTGTAAAACAAATAATTTTTTTTTTTATACTACATATGTGTTTAATTTTTACTGCAATTGTGTTTCATTTTTGAACAGTACAAAATAAATGACAATGGCAGTTAAATTTACTGAAATGTAAGTCGTCCTTTTTTACTTTATACTACATATGTGGTTCATTTTTACTGGAATTGTGCTTAACTTTTGAACAGTAAAAAAATAAATGACAATCTTTGTTAAATTTACTGAAATGTAAGTTGTCATTTTTTCAAGTGAAATTTCATTTTTTTTCAACTACATTTGTAGTGGGGTTTACCTTTATAGTATTCTAAGTTAAATTGTTCATGTAAGATAATTGCTTTGTAGTGTGTTTTAATTATAAAATGTAGAGTATTAAAAAAAACCATTTGAACTTCAGATTTATTTGAAAATTTAATAAATGTATTTCATAGAAAAAGAGCCCTAAGCTGCAAATGATAAAAAGATTTTTATGAGTGTGTTAGTATGTCATGGAACTAATTCATTTTGAACAAAAAAATCCAAATTCATCTAACTTGCTTTTGACTTTATATTTCCCTTTTTTACTGTTACTTAATGAGCATAGAAATTCAGGTCAAAATATTGTGAAGAATGTAGTGAAAAAAGGACATATAAGCTTCAAACAAAATTGGGAACATTTCATTAAAAGAAAATCCATGCCAGAACAAATACACACAGACATTTCCAAATCTACTATGTACTATATATGTATATATGCAGGCACTTTGTCAGCCAAACCAACAACCTTGTGGTTGTTGGGTTTAATGGTCGAGTTATAGTTTTTGTTGTTGTAGTCATACTAAGTTAAGCTGTATAAACATAAAATGTTAGCCTTGCACAATTTTTAGCTTCTCTATGGTCAAAACCAGGAGCACAAAAAAAAAAAGGAAAAAGGACATTAAGTCAGTTTTTAAGGCTTTTCTGTGAGTTATGGTTGCAACTACAAAAAAATATTGGAAAAAACTGTTATATTTTGCCGGGAACAGAAAAAGTATGAAGTTTAACCGACTGACACAGAAGCTACACTGAAAAAAATCCATACGTAATATATACGAAACCTTTCGTACATTGTACGAAATATTTCGTTATTTCGCACTACGAAAATCTTTCGTAAATAGTATTTTTAATACTTTACGAAAAAGATTCGTTGTTTCGCACCCCAAAAATCTTTCGTAAAATACACAAAATTACAAAATTTTTTTGAACTTTTTAAGAAGATTTTTTTTTATATTTTACAAAAGAATTTCGATGTTTCGTTTGCTTTATTATGAAACAGTTTTGTTTTGTGTTTTATGAAACAATTTCGTTGTTTCGTAGCATGAAAATCTTTTGTAAAATTTCCGAAATTACGAAATTTTTGTGTGCAATTTAACGCAGTATTTTTTATGTTTTATGAAAAAGTTTCGTTGTTTCGCACCACAAAACTCTTTTGTAAAATAAACGAAATTACGAAATATTTTAAAAGTTTTAAGAAGATTTTTTTTTTTTATATTTTCCGTAAAAATTTCGATTGTGCAAAAGTTTTGTAAAATGAAATAAAGTTTTTTATAATTAACAAAATATTTAATAATCTAATAATTCTTCTAAAAATTTTCTATTAAAATTGATTTTTATAATATTTTAGTGTGTCTTTTATTTAATTTGTAAGCAAGTTATTTTACGCTTTTTGAACAAAAAGGTTTTTATTAATTCAAAACAAATTTGCTTCTCCCGGAGCGGGATTCCCGGATCCTGGGAAATTTAAAAAATTTTACCGCTTTCCCAAGAACCGAAAAAGTGCGGGAAAAAGAAAAGCCTAGTTGTAGTGCAAATTGTGCTCTAGTTAAAAAAAAAAAAAAAAATTGAATTATGTTCATTCGGAATGTATTGGATCTGAAAAGTAAAAACAATTAAAATATTTTTCAGTCCAGAAAATAATAAACTATCGTATATAATATACAAAAAAAAAAATACGAATGATTTTCGTTATTTTCGTAAAATTAGTCAATTCTTGCCTAAACTGAATTTCGTAGAATATACGAAGTAAGTATTTGTATATATTACGAAAACAATAACAACGAAAGTTTTTTTTTCCTAAAATGTTGCATTTATTTTTTTCAGTGTTGTTAAAAATACCATATACAAATTCATTCAAAGAATGTTAAAAATACACGCAGGGGAAACATTGTGGTTTAAGAGCACATATAATTATTGGAACTTTAATTTTATCATGTTATGATCCTTATAATAATAAATATGAATCAAACTGACAATATTATTATCATTATACTATTTTCATAACGTATTGCCTCCCCATCATAACATTATGCTATTAAACAATCTTTTTTCTCTGTGTGTAAGAAAAAAAAAGAAAGTGCATTTTACATTTTTTTTATACATTACTTGAAAAATTTATGAATTTTAATGGATTCCTGTATGGTTTATATATGCGTATGTATGCATATATAAACCATACAGGAATATATAAATATATGTATGCATTTACTTATTTATGATATACAAGCTTACACTCATTGAAAAAAAGTTGAAAGAAGAAAATTTAGTAAAGCCGTTAGTAATCCAACTTTTGCAAGTTTTAAACTAAGTTTTAGTTCAAATTGAGATGTTAGTCAAAAATTTTGATATTTTGACTTGAAGAAATACTTAATTTTTAACAAAAATTTGTTTTGCTAAATTTACTAAAGTCTAAAAATAATAAATGTATTGATAATCCAAAATCAGCAGAGGCGTTGTAATACGAAGTTTGCGTTTCAGTATTTGTGTATTTTATATTTTTGTGTCAGTATAAAATAGACAAGCGAAGTGAAAAAATTTTTGGAAACATTTATGCAAATAATTTTATAATAAAATAATAAAAAAATAAAACTATTTATCAAAAATATTCTAGAGTTTTTTAAAAAAAGTAAAAAAGGGAAAGATTTATTTTTTTGAATTGCAGGACTATAATAAGTGGTTTTTAATTTATAATGTTTAAAAAACTTAATAAAATAATTGAGAAAATATTTTTCTTTTAGCAATGAACAGATATTGAAAGAATTGTAAAATCAGTGCTTTTTTTTTAATTAGCCCTAGTTTATATTATTGGCTCTATGAAACAAGACCCCAATGAAATAAGTCCCCAAACCAAAAATGAAATAACGCCCCATTTGTATGGGGCTTTATTTCATAATGCAGTAAAGCCCCATTTCGAAAATGAAATAAGGCCCCAATTAAAAAAAAAAAAACAAAATTATATATTACTTTAAAATATTTCTTTATTCTTAATTAATACATAGTAAAAAGGCTGAAAAAAAAATCGCGCGATTTTTTTTTTGAGCCTTTTTAAAATAAAAAGATTAATAATATTTAGTATATCAATACAGTTTTTTTTATATTTTTTAGTAGTATATCACAAAATAAAACTAAATTTATAAATCTTATAATCGCACGCAGAAAAAACTTTATTTCGCAAAGCCGCCTGCCGCGTTCTACGGAAGAAAAAAACCCTTAAGAGCGGCCGAAGGCCTCCACACAGAAAAACTTGTTTTTACAAATTACTTGATGTCTTAAAAATATAAGATTTCAACGGATTCGACATCTGATTTGAAAAACAAGTTCATCTGGGTGGCGGCCTCCGGCCGCTCTAAGCTGTTTTTTTCCTCCGCAGCTTCGCGAAATAAAGTTTTTTCTGCGTGCGCCATAAAAGAAACTTCAAAATTACTACACGGTATAATCTCACTTACTAATAGCAAATACCTATTTACATTAATCACTTGATAATTCATGCAGTAATTATAACGGTTATTTGCTTATATTACTAAAAAATTTTGATTTTTGAGAAAATGAAATAACACCCCAAAAATATTATTTGGGGACTTATTTCATTTCTCATATTGGGGCCTTATTTCATTATGAAATAAAGTCCCAAAAAAAAAAAATGAAATAAAGCCCCAAATAATGAAATAAGACCCCAATTTTTTTATTAGAAAATTTTGGGGCCTTATTTCATTTTTGGTTTGGCGACTTATTTCATTGGGGTCTTGTTTCATAGAGCCTATATTATTACAAGGGCAACAAAAAAAAAAAAAAAACAATTCTTAAAACAATGTTTTAAGCGCTTATAAAAAAAAAACTCGAAAAACAGTCGAAAAAGTTGTTTAAGTATAAAATAAAAAAAAAAAACAATCAAGAATAGAAATACACTGTTAAATTATAAAATTAACATTCAATTTCACAACTTTTTACTGAAATCGTTATTACAAATAAAATATGTTCCTTGGAACTTCGTCAACCAAACAAAGGCGCAATAGAGAAATTACTTTTCTTAATATTGAAATGAAATGAAAATGAAAGTTATTCAAGTTCGAGGCCATACTCTATATTTCTTTATTAGGATATTGTCCTAACAAATAATCTGTAGAGTTTTTGTTTTCAAATTTATTAATTGACTCTTTCAGGAATGTGTTGATAGATCTATTTCGGAAATTTTTTAGGTTCCCATCATCAGAACACGTTTTGAAAGCGGTAACAATCCCATGCCAAACATCAAACATTCATATAAACTAGTTTACTCACTACGTGAGAACTAATATATGAGCTCAAAGTTAAAGATTGATCAAAAAATAAATTGAAAACTTGTTTTTTGTGTGTATGTCTTACCTTTGGTAAATATTCAATACACGTTTTTTGTTTTTTTCCTTTTTGAAAAACCAACAAAAAAAACAACACGTAACCTTATATTAGCAAACTCATAGAAAACAGTTAGTAGAAAAATTAGTAAAGCAGTTAGTAATCCAACTTTGCAAGTTTTAAACAAATTTTTAGTTAAAATTGAGGTTGTAATGCGATGTTACCCTTTCATTTTTTTATTTTTTTTAAGTGTGTCAGTATAAAATTGACAAGTGAAGTGAACACGTCCAACCCTGTTAAAACTCGTCATATATGTATCCATTCATGAATACACACGATTCATACATGATTCATATTCAGTGTAGTTGTAGTAACTTTGACAATGGATGAAAAGAAAAAAATATTGAATATAACTAAATCGGTACAGTATTAAAACGGCGCTACGAAATTAGCCCCAATAAAGTATCCCCCTAACAGAAATATGAAACCCCAAAAAAAAAATTCAAAAATTGAGTTTGGGGATTGTCTTATTTTTTTGGAACTATTTCACAGATGGTTTTGGATTTTTTTTTGTTATTTAATAAATCCCAAATAAAAAAGAACCCAAAAATTCTAGTTTTATCTTTTTGAGGGCTATTTATTCGTTTGTGGTGTTATTTCACATACAATACTTTTAATTTTTTAAAAGATTATTTTGGTCACGGATTTCGTTAAATTTTTTAACAACTGAAAATCGTTAGGATTTTACTGAAATCATAATTTTAAATAAATTTTTAAGCAATAAATATCATATTTTCTCGCATTAGTAATCAAAATATACGTATGTATTCAATAGGTCTGTTCGACGTCATTACGTCGAATAAAAGTAATGTTTCTTTTTTAACTTTGTTTCCCAAACGAAAAAATAGCTATTTTCTTCATTCTATAAAATTCAGTAAAGCTAAATAATTTTTCACTTTTAGCGCTTTCTCTTAATTTTTTGTATTTATTGAAAATTTGGTATCAAAAATCGCCGCAATTTTTTTATACCGAATTTTCGCCTGCAGAGGTTAAAAAATATAAATTTTAACTTAACTCATTTTTCACACAGTGTTTATTTTTCAACCCAGTACCTTTAAACGGCTATATTTTTGTACTGGAAAAAGATAATTATGTGGTTAAGAAATCCTAAAATAATTCAAAATCTTGAGTATAATCATGAATTAAAAAATTTTGGAAAATTTTTGTATAGAGTTGCCAAATAATTATTTGAAAGAATAATTTTTTGATTTTTTTTTTAATCAATTAAATTAATTAAAAATGCTAATCTTTCATATTTTTGATTGTTGTGTCGATGAAAAATATGAAATTCTGTCTTCAGTCTTTGACATATAGCATTCCGATCTGACTTGGCGACGTGAATTACATTTCAAAATCATTCACTTCTGAAATATTTCTATATCATTAACAATTTCAGACCTACGGTCACACTTGTGGGCTTAAACGATTCCTAGCAAAATTTTCAATTTGGTCAACACCAGACATGGGACATAATAAAAATATTTTATTTAATTACAGGCGAATTATATTTTTATGTCTAATTACATGTTATTGGGTGTAATTGAGTAATTGTCTTTTGATTAAAATACCCATAAGTTGATACTAATCCCCACGTTTGGTATTAAAAATTTAAAAAATTTTCCAAGGAAGCGTTTAAGCTCACAAGTGTGAGCGTAGGTCTGAAATTATTAACGCCCTAGTCGGATTCCGATGTACATTCAAAAGGAACAAAGGAAATAATAAAGACAAATAAAAGACAGATACAACTTTGTATTTTATTTATCTTGTAAATACAGAGCTGTATTTTAGTTGTCTTATCATTTATAATAAAAATGTTCACTAATAGTTGGCGCTTAGTTGTTATGTAACCATCGAAATATTTAATTAAAATTTAGTAGATTTTACAGTTCGTTTGTGTTGCTTTTATTTTACTAATATTTAGCAAACGGATTCTGCTGATTTGAATACTTTTTCTTGCAACACTATTTTTTACTAATTTTTAGTAACTTTTTCTGCTATTTTTACAGATTTATTTTTATGAGTGCAGCTTTTAATTAAAAAAATATTTCAAATTGCTAAAGAATAGCAGAATAGGTATATTTTAAATGAATAATAAGCTAAATAAGCAAATATAAAGAATAAGCTAAAAAAAGTTCTAACAAATATTAAAATTAATAATTAAAAGCTTTAAATTCTCATAATTTTTGAATGAAAAAATGTGCTTGTTTATAAAACAAGAAGAAGAGTGTGAGCTCTATGTAATCTATGTCCCGTGACTTGATTCAAAACAATTTATATTATTTTTATACACTGTGTTGCATAACTATAATTACGAAGGATTTTTGCTATTTTTTATAATATTAAAAACATATTTTTAAAACTTTCAACTGTGATAACTAATCTCTTATTGGGTACAATTTAAGAGATTACTTAATTGATTTAAGAGAAAAATTGTGTAATAACTAATATTTTGTTAGTGTTTCATAACTATAATTACATATAACGGTAAACAATGAAGAATACCAAATAAAGAAAACTTAAAGAATTCGTTTTGTTTTTTATGCAATTTCAATCAATTTGTAAAGTAAAGTTTTCGGGAAATTGCTAGAAGTTTCGGGAAATTGCAAATAATCCGAGTGCTTATGGTAAAAATAAAACAGACGACCTATAAAAAAGGCTTCTGATCGGGACCAGCGTAAAATAATCAACTGTGCCAGTAATGAAGAGTCTCAATCAGATAGTCGATGAATGTAAGGAAAATGTGTCCAAATCAACCATAAGTAGGCTTTTAAAGGATTCCCAGAGAATTACTCGCCAAAAGCTGATGTCTGTGCCAAAGTTATTTCTCCGCCAAAAAACTGCTCGAATTGAATTCGCTAAAAGGAATTTACAAACCTAGTAAAGAAAAGTAATTTAATAATCGCTGTTGTTGGTATTACTGTTTAAACACAAGTTTATTTTAAAGGTATTTTTTTTTATGATGAGAAAAAGGTCAATATTGATTATCCAGATGGTTTTAACAGCTATTGGAGAGACCTAGGTAATAAACCACGATATTTTTCAAAAAGAAATTTCGGAGGCGCATCCTTAATGGTTTTGGGAGCTTTTTGTTTCGACAGTATGGTTGATTTTGCATTTTCAAGCACTAGAATAAATTCTTGTGAGTTCATTACAGTATTAGCAGAAAAATTGGTGACATTTATTGAAAATAGCAACGAAGTAGAATTGATTTTCCAACAAAACAATGCCTCAGTACATTAAAGTCGTAGTGGAATGGCTATCATCAAAAAATATAAGAGTATTGGAATGGCCGGCATATTCTCTGGATCAAACCCAATTGAGAATATTTGGGGAGTATACGTAGAAAACTGTCAATATGAAAGCGTTTTCCATCTAAAAGAAAAAGTTATAGATGCGTGGAGAACTTCTAATAAATCTGGTAGATAGTATGTCTGATAAAATTTTCGAGTTGATTCAAAAACAAAAACGGATTCCTCGCGCATTATTAAAACTTCTGCTTTAAAATATTTGTCTTACATTTTTGTAAGTTTTGATTTATTAAATAAGTTAAGTGAATTTGTTATTCATTTTTAAATAGTAAAATAAAAAATAAATGAATTGGTTTTTGTTAAATATTATTAAGTTTCCATTGGATTTACTCTTATGCCGGTTAAAATCCTTTATTTTTTTTTTTACTAACGAAATTTAGTGAAATGAATTTGTAGTTATAGTTTTGCAATGCAGTGTATAATTTTTATAGTTAAGTTTTTTTCTTTTTGTATTTGTTCAATTTACAAGTTCGATTTAAAGTGGTGTTTGTTTATTTTTGTATTCTTTTCACTGTTGCCAACTTTTTTTTTTAAAGAAAAGCAGTTAAATAAATCTAACTCAAAAATCGCTAGAAATAGCTAACAAAAATATAAGCTAGCTAAATTTTAGAAAAAACTAGAAAAATATACAAATTATTGGGTTATTTGTTGTTTTTTTTTGGGTTAAAAATAGTTAGCTTTACTAAATAAAGCCAAGTTTTACAAAATTATACAGATATTTAGTCCCAAAATTCAAGATTCCAGAAAAATGTTGTATATTATATATATTAATAATATTATATTATATTTAGCCTGGAAGTAATAAGATGAATAACCCATTATTGTTCCCCCATTTTTTTATGACCTTAATGTTTCGTATTGGTAACACATTATTTGATTATTTAACGTAATACAGAAGGTAATGGGTACCCATTACAAAGTAATACTAATTAGTCATTACCATATTTTTGCTGGGATCGTTATATTATATTAGCAGTATTTTAGTATAACCCCGCATCTTCACATGCATTACAATGATAGCAAGCGATTGTCAAAATGATTTCAGCTCATGCATTGATGTCTGCCATAAAATGTTACTTTTAGTTTTCATTTTAATTTAACAATTAAATAAATTTTAGTAAATAAAACGGAAACGTTTCTGCCTATTATGGAGGCTCTAGCTTTTCTTAAACTTCGGGTTCTAATGAGATCTTCGGCCAGATCGGAATACTAGTATCAACCTAGCTAATATGTTTAATTTGCTTTCTTTTTGTAAATTTACGAAGGTTGAAAATAACATAAAAATAATCTAGATGTATATGAAAACAAAAACCTAATGAAACTGTAATGAAAAGTTTTTTTTTATTATATATTATTTGTAGACAAACAATTTATTGTATTTTATAAATTACGACATTTAGCAATGAAATAAGAAAGTATCCTCCACTACATTGCAATTGATATAATTTTGATGTTTCTCTGCAATCGATTTGACATACTACCGTTTATTGCAGGTAGTCTCAGGGATTTTCTGCTGTAAATATTTGTAGTTGTTTGAGTAGTAATACAGTATCTTTATTTTTAAGTGAAAAAACAGACATTGAGTTTTGCCTATACTTGCAGTTCATTTAAAAAAAATAAACAAACCACATCAAATTACTGTACTATGAATTTGCATTAATTTTATACGTTTTTTGTTTTCGTTTAAAAAGAAAATATATTTAGTAAATTTTTTACTACATTTGTGATTTGTTTTTACTACATTTGTAGTTCAGTTTCTCAAAAGTAAAAAACAAATGACAATGTTAGTTGAATGTAGTGAAATGTAAGCCGTTCTCTATTCAAGTGAAATTTCATTACTTTTTAACTATCTTCGCAATAGTCTTTACCTCCATACTAATCTAAGTGTACACTCAAAAAAAAAAGCCTGTAAAGTTAACGACAGTTGCTGGGTTAATTTTGAAAACAATTTTATTAAATACAAGCTGAAATCAGCCTTTTTAAGAAAAAAAAATCGTTAGATTTCCAGCTAAAGGTTAAATCATTCTTTTACCAGCTAAGGAAGAAAAAAACTGCCAACTCTAGCTGAAAATCTCCAAATTGGTAACACTGATTGTTTTGTTTTATTATTATTATTATTCATTTTCGCAAATATTTTTTCGATTATAGTTTCATTAATAGTTTTCCATAAAGTCGATTTTATGAGAGTTAAGTGCAGTAAAAAAAGTTTTATTTTTGAGTACACTTTGAGCATTTATTTTAATGAGTCTATTATTCAATTGCATTAACAAAGCAATCAAATATTATTCTTTTTTCAACGCATAATAGTTTATTTTTATTTTTTTAATTAATGACTTTAAATGACCTTAGATGTGGTATAGCACAAGGATTAGTTATGCTTTAATAAATATAAAAAAAAAAAATATTTGTGGATTGAGTTCAAGTTCTTACACTGATAGGCAAAGTTTTATAGTATCTAGGAAAAAACTTCATACAATTTTAGGCAATGAGATTTTTCGTTATATTAATGAAATGCTACTTTATCAAATTTTTCATAAACATTATGTATTATTTTTTCAGTGTAGTTGCGAATTTGTTGTACAATAAACGATTTAAAATAAATATAATATATAAATATATGTATATTAGGTTAGGTTAGGTCGAAAAGAGGATTCGGAGAAGGGAAAATACTTCCCTAATCCGACTCAAGTCCCTGAGGACTTACACTTAAGCCAGAATGTCGGCTTGTTGTGCGCTCTAAACAATCGGTCCTATGTCACCTTTCTACCACAGGACCTCCGTCGCACTGACGAAACTCCTCAACTTCTTCCATCCTATGCCCCTAAGATCCCCCAATGTGGATATTGGGTCACTGGATAGTATTTCGAATATAAAGATTAAGTATTTTAATCAATTTATTTGAGATCGCAGGAAATTTTCAAAAAAAAAAAAAATTTTTTTCTTTCTTTTGACAGTTGAATTATTTAAATTTCTTTACTTACCCAAATATTTCTCTCGATTCTTCATTAATCCTTAACGAATGTAAACATCCAGTAAATCCTGTACCACTTTGTGATGGTGGTAATTCAATGATTAATCCAATTGGAGCCTGAGGAGCACCACCCAAATGTAACCAAGTATTTAATATGGTCTCAGGTGTATGTAAACGTGGTGGTAATAATTTCAGCCAAGTGGGCTGATCACCCGACATGGCTAAAGTATCATTGACCAATAGAGAAGCATTGCAATGGGTATAATTACGGCTGAAATCCAATCTAAAATTAAAATAAATAAACAAAAAGTTCGTTATTAAGTAAAAATTTAAAATTTCAATATCAATTAAAATTTCCATATCAATTAAAATTTTATTATTTTAATGTTAAGTGTCGGTCTGTCTGTCAGTTAGATGATTTGATTTTGTATATGAAATGTTAACACTTTTAACATCAACAGCCATTGTTGTTGTATGTATGTATGTTTGTTTGTTTGTATGTATGTATGTATGTGTGGCCAACCATTGCAATGGTTTGAATGGGTTGAAGCCAAGCCAAGCAAACCTTTAGGGCATATTAGCACGTTGAAGTTGTTAACTTGCAAATAAAACCAAACCCTTTAAACAAATTCCCAAAATAACAACATAAATACCCCAGCACTCATTTACACACACACTTTATGTCTAACACTCTCACACACACACTTTTAAAGTATATTATGTATGGATGTATGCATTTATTTTCTCACATCATTTGTAGTTTATATGTTGGCATGTTAAGTGTCAAAATCCTTAAAACTAAAACCCGCAAAAAAGTTTACTCCCTTTTCCATTACAAAGTTTTGTTAACAAATGTATACAAAAATAAGACTTCTACATTTTTGTTGGTATTTTTCTGTTGTTGCAAGGGAAAACTAAACAAAATCTAGTGATATTTTGTTGGCATTTTGGCCTGTTGGCATGTCATTTCATGTTTTAGTTGTGTTTTTGTTTCAACTTTATATATTACCCAGTCAGAAAAAGACAAAAGAACCACGGCTGACAAGGTACTTTAGCAAATGGTGCAAGTGCTGGTCACAATTGCTTTCCCAATACCAAAATGATAACATCATTAGACAAAAGGTCCGGCTGTTTAAAAAGTGTCGGACAAGCAAAACAAAATTTCCAACGTCGGTAATATGTTGGTAAAACCATGAAATAGGTGGTCTAAAAATTAAAAAAAAAAGTTTGTGTATAATTTTTTTTGGTCTTGCCGGAATTCGAACCCTGACACAGTGGGGAAAATTGGAATTTTTTTTAACAAATTTGCCTACAGCCCACAGTTTTAAACGGATTTAAAAAACTAAAATTTTAAAAATAATTGCATAAATTCTAGACTGATTCCTCGTGGTGATTTTTAAAAGTTAATCCTTTTGTCAATCACTTTTTCATAATAGTTTTTCTGTTTTGAATTTATTAAAAGATCCGTTAAAAAAAAAAAATAAATATTCCTTATTATTTTAAACGATCTTAAGATCATTTATTTATTGATTATTATTAATTATTTCCAATATTTCGTCTCTACATTGGGTGACTTCTTCGGGGAACAATTATTACAATATTACAATTTGATTGAAAAACTTGTTTTAATAATTTAAAACTTATATACATAAAACAAATTTTTTAAAAAAGGCGGGAAATCAAAAATATTTTCTGTTAATATGAAAAAATAAAAATATCCCAGAACTCAAAATAGTGGTCTCAGCCAATACTGACAAAGCGCTTTTTGGAAACACTGGTAAAGCGTCTTAAACCAATGTTCTGCAGGTAGTTTATTTACAATTCCTCGGTTAGCCAGTGGTAAACCAGTGCTTGATTTTCGTACAACTGGTAGTTTCTGACTGGGTGGTTTTTGTTGTTTTATTAGAAAATACATACAAAGTCATCACACACACGCTTAGTCACTATGGGGCAGAATTTAACTTACAAAATAAAATCACTAAAAACTACACTCTAAAAAATGATTGTAAATTTACTAATATAAAACGAGTAAAGTTTCATGTATTATTACGCTAATTCGATAAATTTATACATCAAAATGCGTAAAACTATTTTGCGCACACTTTTATATACAATAATACCCACTTACAGTATTTTTACCAATTATGTGTTTACAATTAAACACATTATGCCTAAAAGTAGTATTATTTTTTTAAATAAAATTTTTACACACAAAGTTTGTAAATATACTAACTTATAATAGTAATAAATATTTTGACATTTTTAAATTGAAAAAAAAATTAAACAAATTGAAAAAAGCCAAAAAATCTAAAAAATTTAATTTATTGAGAATTTTAATGAAAAAAAAAAAAAATGTATAACTGTAGTATTTGTGATAGTGTTTAGTTTATAGTTTATTTCCAAGTGTTTGCAGCCTAATTGTGGAAAAATATTTTCAAAATATAATATACGTACATAGCCTTAAAAAAAAAAAATTATTCATTCGATTTATTCAGTCGCTTTTAACTCAATCGATTTAAAAATATCGCCAATATTGAAAAAAATTGCTAAAATTGAAAAACTCGCCAAAAATCGCTAAAATTGAGAAAATCTTTAAGATAAAAAAAAAATCACCAAAAATGAAAAAAAAACGTTAAAATTAATAAAAAAAAAATTGCTAAAATTTAAGAAAATCGCAAAAAATGAGAAAAATCCCTAAAACTAAAAGAAAATCGCCAAAAATTAAAAAAATCGCCAAAAATTAGAAAAATAGCTAAAAATTAAAAAAATTTCGAAATTAAAAATAAAAAATTTGCAAAAAAAAAATCGCCAATAATGAAACAAATTTTCAAATTAGAAAGAAAGCTTAAATTGAAAAACGAAAAATATTGACGAGAAACTTAAAAAAGCTGTAAATGTATCTTTATTAGTTTTCGAAACAC
Source organism: Delia radicum (assembly GCA_021234595.1). Lineage (NCBI taxonomy): Eukaryota > Metazoa > Arthropoda > Insecta > Diptera > Anthomyiidae > Delia > Delia radicum. Next base: position 80,946,389 of record CM037854.1, read on the forward strand.
AGGCGATGTTCCAAATAAATTCTCTTTTTGCTTTGCGATGTTTTGTTTTTGCGAAAAACGCTATCTAGGAACCTAGCCGATCAGGCCGGTATTTGGGTTGAGTTTTGAATACCTGTGCAAACATTTTTCCAGTTGCTTTTTTATTTTTTGAGTTATGGACGTTTTTTATTTAGTCAATTTTTAAAAGGTACATATTACGAAAACTAATGTTGCTGGGGGAAAAATTGCTGCACCATTGTTCAAAACTCAACCCCATTACCCCTACAACGATCCTAAGTTTCGATTTGATTGGCTGGATTCTTAATCGCGTTTTTCTCGAAAAGTAAGCATCGCAGATAAAAAAGAGTATTTATTTGAAACATCGCCTATTTTTCGAAAACTAACAGAGATAAATATAAGACACGGACAACTTTTTCCAATTTGATAAATTTTTTGTTATTTATGGTGATTTTTTTTTAAATTTTCGCGATTTTTACTTATGCCGTTTTTGAATTTTGAAGTTTTTCATTTTGGCAATGTTTTTACTTTTAGAAATTTTTGGTGATTTTTTTTTAATTTTGGCGATTTTTTAATTTTGGCAAATTTTAGTAATTTATTTTTAATTTTGGCGATTTTTTTTAAATTTTGTCGATTTTTTCAATTTAAGTAATTTTTACATTTTTGGCGTTTTTTTCAATTTTGGAGATTGTTTTAAATTTTTGGGATTTTTTTCATTTTAATGATATTTTTTTCGATTTTAGCGATTTTTTTTCAATTCTGGCGGTATTTTTCAGTTTCGCCGATTTCGGCAAATTGTAAATCGATTAAGTTAAAAATAGATTGATCTCCCAATTATTGAATTTGCAATGATTGAAGAAAAAAAATCATTCGATTTAAAAAAATCCGATTTAATTTTTTTTAAATAGAATTCAATCTTTGAAGCTCTGTATATGTACAACAACTTATATACAAATATTTATTATTAAATTTATTATTATACAACACATTAATAAAACTCTTTCTAAAAATTAATTTTTTGTTTTATTTGAAAAATTTTTTGGGCTGTTATTCTTTTTTACCGGAAGGTAAAGATACGCATTTTTAGGGGGTTTTTACGCTTATAAATATGTATTTTTACGCATTTTGTACGTATAATTGCACGTAAATCATGTTTTTTTACACGAAAATTTGGTAAAATTACTCATTTATTTATAAATTTTATCAAATGTTACGCACTTCCATTGTAAATTTACCAACTTTGTGTTCACAAACTTACTCTCAATGTGCGTATTTTTTTTCATTACACACATAGAGTAAATTTACCCAACTTATAGTAGGAGTACAGTTTCCTACTATAAGTTGGGTAAATTTCAACAGAAATTAATTAGAGTGTAATCAATTAAATGAACAGAAAATTCTATTATTTTTCGGTTTTAAATAATATAATTTTGAAAATAAAAATGAAAATTATTCAAGTTCGAGGCCATACTCTATATTTCTTTATTAGGATATTGTCCTAACAAATAATCTATAGAGTTTTTGTTTTCAAATTTATTAATTGACCACTTTCAGGAATGTGTTGATAGATCTTTTTCGAAAATTTTCTAAGTTCCCATCATCAGAACAATCCCATGCAAACATCAAACATTCATATAACCTAGTTATTTCACTAAATGAGAACTAATATATGCTTCTCCTTTACAACTAGTTTTTAAATAAAAACGAAACAAGTGTAAAAATAAAAAGGAGAACAAAAACAAAAAATGTGTATTGTATATCTACCAAAGGTAGAGCTTGAACCTAACGAACAAGTTTTCAATTTATTTTTGATCAATGGTGATAATCTTTAACTTCGAACTCATATATTTGTTGTCATTTAGTGGGATAACTAGGTTATATGCATGTTTGATGTTTGCACGGGATTGTCACTTCTTTCAAAACGTGTTCTGATGATGGGAACCTAGAAAGTTCCCGAAATAGATCTATCAACACATTCCTGAAAGTGGCCCATTAATAAATTTGAAAACAAAAACTCTATAGATTACTTGTTAGGAGAATATCCTAATAAAGAAATATTGAGTATGGCCTCGGTGATAGCTACCAAAAAATTCGATAGTTACAACCGAACCATTCTAGTCTGTTGTCTGGGTGCAGCAAAATGTCGTCGTAACAAAATTTTGTTAAATTTTAAATTGGGCCGATAATACATAATACAAGTCTGTTAGTTTTTTGTGTTTAGTGTTCTGATTTCAATCGTTCCCTTATACATTCTTGATTTTTCTATATGTTAAGTGTTCCAGTTTTACTCGTTCCCCGTTCTATGCCATTTCGTGCTCGGTTCCACATCCGCTCCATTCCACATCATCTAGTTTTGCGCTAATGTTCTATTTCATCTGTGTCTAGTGTTTCGACTTAGCTGGTTAAATTTATATTTTTTTAAATATAATTTAAGTGACGTTAACCAATTACCGAGTCCAAAAAAATTCAATGCAACAGTGAACGTTCCATTTCATTTTGCCCCATGCATCTGGTGTACCAATTCCAATCGTTCCCCATTTAATTTAATTTTGTTTCCTACATTCAGTTTTCCTACTTAACTCGTATTCCGTCCTATTATATTGACTGTGTTTAGTAGTAGTTTCGTCCCTGTGTTTAGTGTTCCAATTACGCTTGTTCTTATCGCCTCGACTTGTACTAATGTTTCGTTAAATTTCATACCGCTTTGCTTGTATGGTTCATCGAGCAATGAAATGCTATTTAAATATCTTAATGAGCGAAAACATGCCAACTTAATTACCACTCGGATCGAATATCTCCGATTTCATTGAAACTCCTAATAACTGTCATAATATTTCGGTTTCCGAAATATGACATCTAAAATGATATTTAAATAACTTAATGAGTGAAAACATGCCAACTTAATCACCATTCGTATCGAATATCTCCGATTTCATTGAAATTTCTAATAACTGTCATAATATTTCGGTTTCCGAAATATGACGTCTAAAAATGCAAAAAGCGTCAAAATTGTACTAAAGTATCGCTCCAAAATTAACTGTAACTTTTTAACCATACAAGCTATGAAATTCGTGTTGGCCTTTTTTGGTTAAAAAATAGTATGCACATTGTTTTTTTGCTTGGAAGAGTCTAAGGTAATATTTGGGGTGTCTGGAGTCCTTATCTTAAAATTTTGCATTGTTTTTAAATTTGTAAAAAAATATATGATTATTATTAAACTCTCCTCTACATTTGTGGAAAAGAGTGGCCTCTAGATTGGTCACTAAGTTTTAAGCTTTCTCGTTCATGATCCTTTTCCAACCCTGGTTATATCTTCTCTAAAACATATTCACATTTCCTCTTTATTTGAGTTCTCACTAAGGAGAGTTCATTTGTAAGCTTCAGAGATATTATTTATAAAATACCTGGGAAGAAGAAAGCTGTGACCTAAAGTAGGGATATCCCTCTAAAAACGAGTCGTTAGGTAAAATATTTGATACTGAAAATTCTTGTCCCATAGTGTTAAAATTGCATAGAAATAAACACAATGATTTAAATTGAGATCTAAACTTTAGATAAGTATGTATTTAAAAGATGGGGCTTTTCTAAAAATTTGCTTTTAGGGTGTTTTTGAATAGAATAACATTCCATATTAAAGTTAATTTTCCAGTTTTGTTTGTCTTGGCCTATATGTGTGATGGGTGATGATTATGTGTTTTGTTTACTGTTGCCAATTTAGCGACTTTTTTATTCAGATATAACGATATGCCTCTAGCGGAAAAAAGTTTTCCATAAGCTATTAACCAAAAATATAACGAATTTTTAGAAACTGGTTTTATGTGTAAAAATAAGTATTATAAAATTCTGTTATTAATATATATAGTTTATATAAACTACTTTTTTATTAAAACTTTCGAAAACCTCTAAATTACGATAATAAATATATATTGTGTTCGACGAACACTTCCCACGTTTTGTCGGAAAACGATCTTACCCAAAATTGTTAACCCTATACATTGTTTTTTTTGATTACGTATTTGGGTTGTCTCGAAACAATTTTGCGATAAAAATAAAATCCTTCGATCCAGCACTTTTTACAAAAATCTGCAAAAAATCAAATTTTCGAATTTTCTCGAAAACGAGACTAAAATTATTTCTGAGAAAAACTACTATTGAAAAGATTATTTTTCCTCATAAAAATTGAGATGAATAGTTAAAATACTTTTTTGGCTGCCACCCTCCTTTTGAAGTGGACGGGACTTCAAAGTCGCAAAGTTTTTGTTACGATAACGTAAATAATCGGATCCGTATAAATTAAGTATCGTTGAAATGCTTGTTTAAGTAGCTTTAAAAATAAATATAATGCTATATCATATACAGAGATGGGAGTAGATTATCAATCTTTTATCCAAATACACATATTTTTATATAAATTTTGACTTTAATCTTTGTCTGTAAGGAAATTTTGTTTCATTGACTAAATAAACGAAATGAAATATATTTTTATCTATTTATAGTCATTTTTATTTTGGTACAGTTGACATCAGTGTTTGTGTTTATTTTTGTTGCTATGAAAAACCCTTAAAATGTTTCTTGAAAATTTTTAGGAAAAACAACAACAACAGCAACAAAAAGGAAAACCATAATGGTTTTGGGATATTATGTGGTCGGTCTATAGTGATACTGATGATGTTGCTGATGTTGATAGTTCAAACTTATGTTTATGATTAGTTGTCAAGGTAATGTTTTGTTTTATTATTTTTGTAACAAAATGAAAAGGATTTTTTTGTTCATTTTTTTGAAAAGGTAAACAGTTTTTAAAAAACGATTTTTTTATTGGGATATCGACTTAAGGTTTTGTTTTTTAATGGGAAAATAATAAATGAGAATTGGTTACGAAACAAACAGAAACCTTCGAATATTTAAAGATTTCCTTTTATGCAAAAAGGTATCTAAAAGGATATGTCTTTCGGATTTTAAGGCACAAAAGTAAGCGACTTAAAAGAGCTTAATACATTTTGTATTTACGAAGAAAATTTAGAGGCATTTTTGCTTTTAAATTTTTTTTGTGGTAGCCAGTAAACTTATATACAATTCATATAAACTTAAATGGCGCCCAACGGAAAGACGTATGCCTTAATTAAGCTCTTGTAATTAACGAATATATATATTTTTTTAAACATATTTTTTATTATAAGATCTATTGAAAATAAAATTTGGTTTAAAACAAGTGTTTAGTTGGTTTAATGATTTTTTTTATTAAAGTTTTTTATATTGAACTTAAATTTTGAATTGTTATAATTCAAATTTAAACAAAAATGTTTTAATTTTTGTATTAAAAATACAAAAAATCGTTTTTTCATATATTTAGTTAGAATATTGTTCTACCTCAAGTCCAAAAATCTAATATGATATTGTCATATTAGATTTTATTTGTTGCTTTTCAAAAGTTTAATCATTTTCATGATCGACAATACAATTGTTTCATTGGCATCACCCAAATCTTCAGTTTTCTGCAATAGAAAAATATAATTGGCTTAACTCAAACCGACACATTACATACAACAGACAAACTAAGCGCTATGAGAATATTATTGTCTGCATTAGTGTATAAACTGCCTGAACTTGTAACTCTAATTGTTAAATCAAACTATTCGAAAAACACCAGTTTTATATGTCGATATAGTTTGTATGTCAGTACATGTGTTTCTGGTATTACACTTTGTAAAAACAACATATAACCCATCAAACAGAGAAGAGCCGTGGTAATTGTTCAACAATGTTTTAAATTTTGTATTAAAAATAATTTAATATTAAACTGAACCAATTAAATAGTTATAAAGGGTGTTTTTTATTCAGGTATAGAACTTTAAGTTGGCAACACTTTTTTAACTGTCGACCATTTCGTCAGCTGTCAAGTGATTCATGTTTAGTTTGGTTTGGCATTTCAACATGAATAGACGCCTGAACAACGCCTGTAAATTTATTTTGAAAATCATGGTTCTGTTCGAAATACGTATCCCGATTTTTATAAGCAAATTTTGTTCAGCGATGAAGCTCAGTTTTGGTTAAATGGATTCGTCAATAAACAAAAATGCAGTATTTTTAGTGATGATAATCCTCAAGTGTATGTTGAGACACCGTTACATCCAGAAAAACTTACTGTTTGGTGTGCTCATTGGTCCGATGCTGGTCAGAACGTTACAGTCAATGGTGACCGCTATAGATTACTGACTTTTTCGTTCATCAATTGAACAACCATGATGTGCAGGAGCTGTGATTTCAACATGACGGCGCAATTGATATATTGAAGGAAACGTTTGGTAACCACATAGTTTCACGTTTTGGACCCGTGAATTGACATCCAAGATCGTGCAATGTAACGCCGCTGGACTATTTTCTGTGGGGATATGTAAAGTCACTAGTCTACGCCGATTAGCCCGAAACGATTGACCACTTGGAGGACAAGATTCGCCGCGTTATTGCCATTATACGGCCGCAAATGTTGCAAACAGTCAACGAAAACTGGACCTCCAGATTAGACTACGTCCGAGCCAGTCGTGGCCGTGCCAGAATATTATCTTTCGAATAAAGAAAATTTCATGTCAATTTAAAAAATTGATCTTTGTTTTATTACATTTCAAAGTTATATACCTCTATAAAAAATACCCTTTAAAACATTTTAATTGATACTACAAATTCCTTAATAGGTCCATATTTAATTAAACTTTTAATTAATTAAACTCATTTTTTACAATAATTCAAACTCAAATTATTTTTTTTACGTTTCAAATGGTTTGTGCTAGTTAGAGGTCTTTGATGGATTTATTTATTGAAAACTTGTTTCCTTCAGATCAGCGTTCCCATTAACTTTTGGTTCACGGCCCCCTTTAGTCACTTCTACTGTCTCACGTACCCCCAAAAATGTTTTGTTTTCTATTAAAAACAAATGTAAAAGTAACGAAACAAACAAAAATTGTTTATTTTATTTTAAAAATGAAAAAAATTAAAAAAACCAAATACAGTAGAACCCGTTTAGTACGAACTCCGAATGACCAGAAGAACTAATTCGTTATAATCAAGATTCCTATTTACTGGTGTAAAATCTTTTAAAATTTTTTTATTGTCCACAAAAAATTAAAAATTCTTATAAACTTTTTTAAATATTGTCAAAGTCTCTTATTCGATTTTATAAATAATATTGAAATTTGAAAAAAACTACTACGAAAATCTACAAAGTTTTGGGAATTTCATATTAAAAATGGAAAATAATATGAAAATGTTTTTGTGGGACTGTCAAAAACAGTTAATTTTAGCCGAAAGTTTATCTTAACCGATGGACTACTAGATGTTACATTGCAATTGTTACCAAAAAGTCAGGACATTCAAATTAGTTCGTTATCTAAACAGAGTTCGTCTTAAACGAGTACAAGACGTCTAGAAAGAATCATCAATTTAAAGTTAAACTAGTAGAACATTTTATTTCATTTGGCGTAATTGGCTTCTGAAAATTCTAAAATAGTTTTCTGAATAAATTTCTTTAAAGTTTCAATATTTTTCTAACATTTTCCAAAATTAGCTAGTTTTTTGGAAACTAAGTAAATATAGGAAGTTGTAGTAAAGATTTAAAATTATACAGGAGCGAGATCGAAAAAAACCCGACAAACATTTTCACTTACAACTGATTATCTTTTAAGAAGTTTGTCAGATTATGTGTGCAACATATTTAACCGATCGGCTTCTTATTTCGCTTACAAATGGAGACTTAACAAATAGTAAAAGAGTTTTTTTTGGTATCTTCTGTATCCTAATTTGCTTGGAGCAGGCCAGTGAAGGTATTGGGAACTTCATCAATCATTTTAAAAGAATATCTCAATATCATTTGATTGTTCTGAGTTCTCGACAATTAAACACTTTTTTTGTTAAAATTTTAAGCATTTTTTGTAAAAATTACATTTTTTTTTGCCCTCACTCTTTGTTTAAAGTATATACCTTCTACACAGAATAAAAATCTATCGAAAACATTTTGGGCAAAATTTTCTAACTACAATAGGTTATCCAAAAAAGGGCCGTTTGGCGAAAGTGTTAAAATTCAATACCCTTCAACTCGGAAAGTCCTTGACTGATCCCGCTGAAATTTTGTGTCATAACTACTACTACTACCAATAGAACTCAGCATGGAGCAAGTTTCATCCCTAGCCCAAGACATCACTTTCAAAAGTTCGGTTACTTGAGATGAAATCCCCATATATATTTTTGATCTTTATTGAATTTTAAGCCGATTAATCGATGTCCGTCATTCTGTATGTTGAAAAGCGGCGCGAACACACAATAGAGACTGCTCATTGTAACGTGTGAAAAATCGGTACTGCGCGCTGCAGCGGTTCAAAAGTTATGAGTGAAAATGTGAAGGTACCTCCTAATTTTCCATAAAAATTGGTGTATATTTGTACAATTTTAGCGTCTGGTGTTTAAAATATATCGACATTTTTTCGAACCGACGCTTAGAGGTGATTAATATTTAAAATTCACCTCAAATTTTTATTTCACCACAAACATTTTTTTTCACCACTGTATTTGTAAGTAACTTTGTCTTTTCTAATAACAGTACACTTTTAGATTACAATATTTTTTTTCTTTAAGTGTACCCATTTAAATGTATATAAACACTGGTCACTGCTACCAAAATGTTTGTTGTAATAATGACAATAGCCCTCTGGGTGCTTTGTGGACATCAACAGCTAAGTTTTTTTTTTTTGTCTATTTGTAGTAAAAACAACCACATTATCAGCTATTTTTGACCGAACAGTTGGGGTTATTGGTTGTAGTTTAGTACATGTTTAGTACATATTTGTAGCCGGGGGGTTTTTGTTTTTGACAGGCGTGTTAGTGTTAAAATACACACTTTCGATCTATAAAAACGTTGTTGTCATTACTGGTGGTTTTGAGTCGATAATCAACCATAAAGGGGGGGGGAAAAACCAAACAAACATTTGTTGGCAATTAGTCTCCTGGGAAAATTGAGGCCAAAACAATAACAAAACTACACAAAGTTTTTCTTTCGCTTTCGTTTAAAGCAAAGTTTTCTGAACGTATTTAACAAACCCTAAAAAAAGGAGCAACCACTTAATAGAAGGAAAGTGGGTTGTGGGTCAAAAGCAAAGTGGAATGAGAGGAGGTCAATAGAATAAGTTTTATTTCTTTTGTTATGTCTGGTTTATAATATTTTTTCTTGCTTTTTGTTTTTTCTACTCTACTTGAGTCTTTAGCTAATCGCCATAATTTTTCATTCGTACACACAGAAAACAGTTTTGTAGTTGCAACCGAATTTTTGTCGTTACACTACTATTCAATTTTAATACTATTGTAACAACCGACATTTATTTACAAATTTCGAATTTTTATTGTAACAATTGAATATTTTATGTTTATGGACTATAATATTCTATAAATAGTTTCACATGCATTCAAGAAAATTTATTTTATTAAAAAACAAATATATATGCCTCGAACTGGGCTCGAACCGGCGATCTTCCGTTTGTCACGCATGTACTTTACCTCTAGCCTAATCTAAATATTAGGCTAGAGGTAAAGTACATTCGTGTCAGCCAATTACTTTACCTCCATCCTAAACTAAATTTGGATTTGTATTTTCCAATTTCAACCTTGAATGATTTTTGTTTCATTTCTAAAACGTCTAAACTATGTCTAAATGTCTAATGTCTAAATGTCTGAATGTCTAAAACTAGATTGTATGTAAAACAGAAATTGGGTTGCTAATCTGAATATTTTATTAGAGTTACCAAAACTGTTAAAAACTTTATATTATTTTAATATTGGTAACGAAAACAAATATTTCAGATAGAGTGATTGTTTTTTTTTGCAGTCGAAACTAATATTCGATTTTAACTGAAAATAATTTATTCAATGGATAACATCTCCGAAAAGTGGTCGGTTGTCGGTATTAATGGTAATGTAGAAGATAATATTTTTTCAATATTGATAAGGAAAACCAATAGTTTGAATGATGTGGCTGTGTTTTGTTTAATTTTACATATTTTCTGTTTACAATATAGTTTAATTATTCTGATGATGATTTTTAAGGACTTACAATTAAAATTATTGAATAATGATTAAATTTTGTTGGTTACACTGGAACTTCAACCAATTTATTCTCTGTGTATAGTTGTTGTTTTCATTCCTCCTGTCTATAGTATTTAATCTAAGGACTTTTAATGATTTTTTTTTCTTCTGAAAAATAGAAAAAAAGTTTTCTTTCTTTTTGGTCGTGGTTTCTTTTCCTATACGGTGATGTGATGTCAAGGACATAAAATTCAAAGTCATTTTATATTATTCGCTTTTTTCGTTGCTTTCATATTGTTAAATAAATAATTCTTGCTGGCACACATGTGCTTTTTTTACATGCGACGAGTACATGTATGTACAGTACATTACCAAAAGAATAGCAACATTATTTAAGAAACAGGACTACAAACATGTTTTAGTATATTCGATTTTTTAACATAAAAATGTGTCAGAACATCTCTAATTTATTCTAATGGTACATCTCTAATTTATTCTGATAATATATTGTTGGAAACATGTATAAGAATAGTTTTTCATTCTTTGATGGAACATGAAGCGAATTGTTTGAAAAAACAACGTTCCTATGATAAATGTGCTGTATTAAGTTTTTCGAAATTCGGTTCTATAGCATCTCAATTTTTTATACGATTTTTAAAAATTTTACCTTATGTGAAATATTGTATCTTCTAGTTTTCTGGATCTAGAGTTTTCGGCCGAAGCCGAACTTCGGCCAAAATATCAATGTTCGGCAGAAGCCGAAGTTTTTGTTTTAATAAAAAGAAATATAAATTGTTTTTTTAGATAAATTTATTTAAACCAAAAATAAAAATTCATAACTATATTTTTGTTAAAAAAAGCATATTTGGAAAATAGTTGTACTATTTTAAGCAAAAAAAAAAAGAATACAATTTTTGTATTGTACTATATTTTATAGTCAAAGAAAAATAGTTGATCGATTTTTAAGTTGACATAGAAAAAAAACTTAAACTTTAATATTTAAAATTAAAAAGTTTGATATTGTAATGACAGTGTTTACGTCATACAATTCCTTGCATGGCGTAAACGTCGGTTGCCCAAGTTTGCCACCTTTTTTACTGCTGTGTGAAACACATACTCCAGAACGACTACTCAGCAAGTACCCGTTTGTTCAATGACAGGTGCTGAGTAGTCGGATCTGATCATTTGCTAACTCGGTGTTTGTTGACTTCACGGGCAACAAGTATTTTTTCTTTTGTCATTCCTTTTCGAACAACCAGAAAGCCATAAGAAGAAGTAAAGTGTAAAGTATATTTGAAAAGAAAAAATAAAAGTGTAAAATATAGTTTAATAGAAAAGAAGAAAATAAAAGGATTTTTAACTAAAACAACAAAAAGAGAAGGAAGTTTTTTATTAATCGTACGTGAAAGTGCCGCTGTGCGAACAAAGGAAGACCCCGAAAGTTTGTGCCACAACAAAAATTCCATTGACGCCATTAAGGAGCAGGCCCGTAGCCCCAACATTTGGTCCTTCTACCGTAACAGAATCGGAGAAATTTCTGGTGTGTGGCTCAACATATTTTCACAAAGAGGGCAAGTAATCCACAAAAACATCTATACGAGTAAGCTAAACAATAAATTGGAGAAAAAGCAGGTGCGTAAATTGAATTTATTTAGAGTGCTGTGCAAGTAGACATAAAGTAATTAAAACAAAGTGTGTCTCAAACCCAATTTGTGGCTCGGTGTAGTAGAATATTTATTACGTAACGCAAATCGTGTTTTACAGTTTGTGGCTCAGTATTGTGAGGTTATATTACGTAATACAAAGCGTGTTTTACAAAGTGCCAGTTTATTTTTTTATGGTCCCGTTAGTTAATATTGTTGTAATTTTATTCTGATTTTTTTTGTTTGCTTTATTGATATACGTGACCGATAACGGGAAATTTGTTTCTCTTTATAAACCCTTTGTATCTCTTTTATTTTTTCTGCCCTTTTGTCATATTTTTTGTGTCGCCTTTAAATAAAAAGAATAAATATGTCAACTTTAGAAAAATATATAAGCGCAGCCGACGAGGTTATCGCTATGGAATCGTTATTTAATGAAGAAGATTTTTCCGACCACACGTCAGAAGCGTTTGAATTTGAAAAATCTGAATTAAATAAAATATGGGGAAAATATAAAAAGATTTATGAAGAGTGTTCCGCGGTAACTATAGAAAAAAAAAAAGGATTTAGTTACTGTTCAAGCGAAACACCCTCAGGTTCGTAAAGCTTATGTCCGATGCATAAACATACTTTCAAAAGCGAAGAAACAGCTCCCTGAAGAGGTTTCTAATGCAGTGGTTCCCAACCAGGGAAATTTTTTGCCCTTGCCTCAGGTCGACACGGGTATTTTTTATGGCGACTATTTATCGTGGCCCACTTTTCGGGATTTATTTACTGCTATTATAATAAATAGCCCACGACTTAGCCAAGTTGAAAAATTATCTTATTTATTTCAAAAAACCGCTGGTGAGGCTAGGGAAATAAATCAGAATATTGCAATAACGGCTGAAAATTTTGATGTTGCATGGAATAATTTGAAATCAAATTACGAGAACGAACGGGTGCTAGTAACCAATCAATTAACATTTTTATTTAATATGGCACCGTGCCACGAGGATACTGCTCAGGAGGTGAAAAGAATACAAAGAGATATAAATAATTGTATGTCGGTTCTTAAATTATATGAATTCAACATTGATTCTTGGGATGCGATTTTCATTATTCAATGCTCAACGCGCTTGGCACCGCAAACCTTACACCTTTGGGAGCAATCGGTTAAAAGCAAAACTAAAATGCCCAAATGGGAGGAGCTAAACGCTTTTTTAACTGATCGGTATCACACTCTCGAGAGCATAAATGGAATTTCAAGGGGTAATCAGTGGTCCAGTGGTTCACAATCAGAGTTTCAAAACGTGTCGCAAGGAAATCCTCACACAAGTACCAAATTTAAACAAGTGAAGACCCACCATACTAAAGTTGATAAATTATATTGCCAAATTTGCAAAAATGCTCATGCGATAAGTACATGTCACAAATTTTTGAATATGGACCATAAAAATCGTGTTTCTATTTTGAAAAAATATCGTTATTGTTTCAATTGCCTTACTATTGGCCATATGTACGGTGGTTGTACAATTCAGAACAACTGTTCTAAATGCAAAAAGAAACATCATACGCTAATGCATAGGGATTTCACTGAAAAGACTAAGCAACAGCATCAATCTACTAGTGGTTCTCAAAATGTTAGTCAGGCAAATTTATCAAATAAAATACAGTCCGCTAATGGTCCAAGTACGTCTAGAGCAGTACAATCGCACCACACCAGGGTGTCAAAAGAAGTAATGTTAGCTACAGCTTGGGTCAATATAAGATCAGGTGGTTCGACTGAAAAAATACGTGTGTTGATAGATCCATGCTCAGATGAAAGTTTTGTCTCTGAGAAAATACAGAAATTATTAAAATTGCCCACTTCGGCTCTTAAAGCTGCCGTAACAGGGCTAGGAGAAGAATTTGTTGGCTTTTCGGAGAAGATGGCTTCTTTTAGCATTGTTTCTCTTTTTGATTCAAATAATGTTCTCAATATGGAGGCTCTAGTTGTTGCGAAAATAACAGGAAATATTCCTACGCATTCTTTTAAACCAAAAACGGACGCAAATTTACCAAAATTAGATTATGCGGATCCGGAGTTTTATAAAAGCGGTCAGGTCGATTTATTATTGGGTGGTGAACTGTATCCATCGATCCTTCTGGAGGGGGTACAGCACGGTGTCTTTGAGACACTAGTGGCCCAGAATACTATATTCGGTTGGGTTGTGACAGGGCCAGCACCCAGTGATGCCGCTGCCACGCCAGTTAAAGTGTCTTTTAGGACAAAGGTATCAATTGACGATCAGATGTCAAAGTTTTGGGAGTTAGAAGAGGTGTCTCAGAGACAAATATTATCAGAAGAGGATAAAATTTGTGAGGAGATTTATCGCTCTACTACGGTGAGGAATAATGACGGGAGATATGTGGTTAGTCTGCCCTTCAAAGATAATTGTCCTTCACTTGGACCAAATAGGCATATTGCAGTTAGTCAATTTTTAAGGAATGAAAAATCGTTGATGCGTAGGCCAGAATATAAGGTTATGTACGATGAGGTCATAAAAGAATATCTAGCTTTGGGACATATGAATGAATGTGATGAAACTGCTACTGGTCCCAGCTATTATTTACCTCATCATGGGGTTTTTAAACCGGACAGCACTACTACAAAGTTAAGAGTAGTTTTTAATGCTTCAAGTGCGTCGTCCAATGGGAAAAGTCTTAACGACATATTGCATGTAGGCCCAATTCTGCAGAGCGATCTAGTTTCCCTAATTTTAAAATGGCGTTTTTTTGAATTTGTTTTTAACGCCGACATTTCAAAAATGTACCGACAAATTTTGATCAACCCACAACAGGTCCCTTTTCAAAAAATTGTTTTTCGAAGCTGTGAAAATGATAAGTTAAAGGACTATCAGTTAAATACAGTAACATTTGGCGTCAATTGCGCTCCATATTTGGCTCTTCGAACGCTTTTACAATTAGCAGATGATGAAGAGCGACGTTTTCCATTTGGGGCAAAAATTCTTCGTGAGGCAATGTACGTTGATGATGCCCTTGCGGGAGCCCATTCTGTATCAGAGGCTATAGTTGCTCGTGATCAGCTGATTGGCATTTTAGGTACAGCAGGGTTTGAACTTAGAAAATGGACGTCAAACTCGAAACATATTTTGAAAAACTTGCCCCCTGATCATCTTTTGAATTCGTCTTTTTTGTGTCTCGATGATAAAAGTACAGCTAAAACTCTTGGCGTACGCTGGAATGCGGCGTCAGACTATTTTTACTTTGTCACTGAAAAAATTCAACTTAAACCGTTATATACTAAGAGGGAGGTGCTTTCGATAATCGCACGACTGTTTGATCCAGCGGGTTGGCTGGCACCAGTGATTATAACGGCAAAAATTCTTATGCAGCAAATGTGGCTCGATAAAATTGATTGGGACGACGCTATTAAGCCAGTAGCTCTGCATAAGTGGCAAACTTTTGTATCAAAATATAACAACGTTGACACAATTACTATTCCTCGTTGGATTCGATACTCCCCTGACTGTAATATTGAATTTCATGGCTTTTGTGATTCATCAGAGATGGCTTATGCAGCAACGTTATACGTAAGGGTTCAGGTTGCCGGTCAAGTAGTTTCAAATCTTCTGGTGGCTAAAACAAAAGTGGCTCCAGTTAAAAAACCATCGTTGCCCCGCCTAGAATTGTGCGGTGCAGTACTTCTGGCAAATTTGGTTGACAGTGTTATGCCTCAGTTTAATATTAAAACCCATACGTTATATTTGTGGTCTGACTCTACAATAGTTCTCGCATGGTTAAGAAAACCGCCCTGTAGTTGGAAAACCTTTGTGGCCAACAGAGTTGCCACTATATTAGAAAAAGTAGGAAACAAAAATTGGTTTCACGTTGCTTCTAACTATAATCCCGCCGATCTAGCAACCCGGGGGATGGTTCCTTCTGAGTTAAAGAAAAGTCATTTATGGTGGCATGGCCCTGAGTGGCTCATAAATGAAAAATCATCGTGGCCGACGGGGCCCGCAGAATTTGAGACTTTGGTAGAATCAAAAAGGGCACGAGTTCATATTGCTAGATAGGGCAACTCATGTAATAGCGTACATGTTTCGATTTTTAAACACAACTTGTAAAAAAAGACGCACTGAAGTTTGTTATAAAACGCTAAAGATTTCTGCTCAAGAGTTGACTTTCGTAAGAAATCGTTTGTTCTTGTTGTCTCAACAAATGCATTTCCCAAGTGAACTAAGTTGCTTGGTAAAAAATGAAAAAATAAATTCACGCAGCAATTTGCTAACACTCACCCCATTTTTGGACAAAAATAACGTGATTCGTGCGAATGGTCGACTTGGGGCTTCCAAATGTTTATCTTATCATGAACGACATCCCATTATACTAGCTTATGGCAGTACTTTAGCTCGTTTGTATGTCGAATTTATTCACAAGCTTGTTCATCATGGTGGTCCGCGGTTGGTGCTAAATACAATTCGCCAAGAGTGTTGGATATTAAAGGCAAAGAACTTAATACGAACTGTCCTTCATAATTGCAAAACCTGCGTTCTGTATGGGAAAAGGTTGCAGGGGCAAATCATGGCCCCCTTGCCCGATGAAAGAAGTACGTTTAGTCGCCCTTTTACGAACACAAGCGTTGATTTTGCGGGTCCCTTTGATATTAAAAGTTTTACTGGTCGATATTGTAAAATCACCAAGGGTTATGTGTGCCTCTTTGTCTGCTTTTCTACTAAAGCTATCCACTTAGAAGCTGTCAGTGATCTATCGACCGCTGCTTTCATGGCTGCGTTAGCCCGTTTTATATCCCGTCGTGGTTGCCCTAGTAAAATGTTCTCGGACAACGGTAGAAACTTTGTTGGCGCTGCAAGGAAAATTGATGAAAACTTTAATAAACACGTAATAGGGTTACGCGATAATGTGGTTAAGAAATATGGTCACCAACAGTTATCATGGCATTTTATACCGGCAGGGGCTCCACACATGGGAGGCCTGTGGGAAGCCGGGGTTAAAAGCTTTAAGACACACTTCAAAAAAATGTCAGGTCAGATCAAATATACATTTGAAGAATTTTCGACCCTGTTAGCTACTATTGAAGCGTGTCTCAACTCTAGACCGTTAGGCCCTTTATCTGAAAACGTAGGTGAAGATTCGGCGCTAACACCAGGGCATTTTTTAGTAGGCTCTACACTTTTTACTCCCGCAGAACCAGAAGAAGTGCAGTCAGCAGACAGTATCCTCAATAGGTGGCGAAAAATTAAGGCCATGCAGCAAGATTTCTGCCGCCGTTGGAAAGAGGAATACCTCAAAGAGTTACACAAGCGCAACAAATGGAAATTTCCTCAAACCGATATTGAAGAAAACGATCTGGTTGTTCTTAAAAACGAGCCAGTTTGCCAAAACGAATGGCGCTTAGGTCGGGTAGTGAAAGTTTATCGTGGCTCTGATGGTAAGGTCCGCGTCGCTGATCTTAGA
The DNA here is from genome assembly GCA_021234595.1 of Delia radicum. Lineage (NCBI taxonomy): Eukaryota > Metazoa > Arthropoda > Insecta > Diptera > Anthomyiidae > Delia > Delia radicum. The sequence continues at coordinate 80,963,554 of CM037854.1, forward strand.
ACTCAAAATGGACCCATCACCCGGCCAATCCACAAATTGGTACTTTTGCCACGTAGTTCTCAACAATAAATTCTGATCTTAACCTCCCTTTCTTCGCCAAATTAATATATATCTTTTATTATAGCTCCAAGATGGCTGACGGGCTATTTAACGCCAATTATAGTTGCCCATTGTGCACCCGCCTGCACGCCGTTCGACAGTGCACACGTTTTTTGGTGATGACGCTAGAGGAGAAGCTTAGAGCCGTGGCCCATCACGGTCTCTGTATTAACTGTCTAGCACAGTCTCATCGTTTACCGCACTGCCGCAGCATCGATCGTTGCCGTCGATGCATGCAAGACCACAACAGCTTGCTACACCCTATGTCCGCCGGAAAAGTCTGGTTTGAAATGACGGCTCAAGTCAGAGTCATCACTTACCCTGGAGCTCGCGCTCGTGAAACACGCCTTTTGATCGATCCCAATGCAGCCCGATCCTCGATCACCGTCGCTGAAGCTCTGCGTTTGGGATGCCTTGTACGAAACTGTCGTACTACATTGACGCTTTACCATCGCCGCTATGAAAAACGCCGTGTTGAAGTGGTGTGCGCCGTAGAAAATAAAAAGTACAGCTTTAATCCTGATGCGCGTATTGAGCGAGAGTGGCCCAAAACACGGGGTCAACATGCCGACCTTGCTGAAGCTGATCCGTGGTGGTTCGATAAGTCCCGCTACTTTATAATTTTAGGCGCTGACGTCACCAAACAGGTCCTTATAGGGCCCGCTGCAGGCCGACCAGGCCAAATATATTCACAGGAAACTGTCTTTGGACAGGTATACTTTGGTGAAGGAAGAGTGGCCCCACGAAATCCTAGGTTGGAAACCTAAAACTGTAAGCTACGTTGAAGAAAATTTGATATCTTAATGAATTTAAAAGAACAAGATCTCATAAGAAGTATTATTTTTTTTATATATATCATGCTTATTGCCTTAATTTTTTTTAAAAAAAAAAAACTTTTTTTTGTTTGAGAGTAACCTTACTTAATGAATTGCTAAAAGGTTAAATTTTTTTTATGTTAAGTTTTTATGTATTATTATCGTTTTAATTAAATATTAACCCATGTATTTATTTTTGAATTTAATTGTTAAAATACATAGGAGTCAATTGTTGTATTTTTGTTTTTCCTTTTAAGACACTTGTTGGCTGTTCGTTGCACTATTGGTGCAAGTCGGGCGGTATGTTTACGTCATACAATCCCTTGCATGGCGTAAACGTCGGTTGCCCAAGTTTGCCACCTTTTTTACTGCGGTGTGAAACACATACTCCAGAACGACTACTCAGCAAGTACCCGTTTGTTCAATGACAGGTGCTGAGTAGTCGGATCTGATCATTTGCTAACTCGGTGTTTGTTGACTTCACGGGCAACAAGTATTTTTTCTTTTGTCATTCCTTTTCGAACAACCAGAAAGCCAACAAGTGGCCATAAGAAGAAGTAAAGTGTAAAGTATATTTGAAAAGAAAAAATAAAAGTGTAAAATATAGTTTAATAGAAAAGAAGAAAATAAAAGGATTTTTAACTAAAACGACAAAAAGAGAAGGAAGTTTTTTATTAATCGTACGTGAAAGTGCCGCTGTGCGAACAAAGGAAGACCCCGAAAGTTTGTGCCACAACAAAAATTCCATTGACGCCATTAAGGAGCAGGCCCGTAGCCCCAACAGACAGAAAAGTATTTTTTCCGCATTCACACCATATAAATTGCTTCGTCTATCAGAATACAGCTGTCCGGCAGCGCTAAAAATCTGTTCGCTAGCTACACTAGTTGGTGGGGCTGATAAATATTTTATTGCTAAAGCTTTTAAATTTGTAAATGTACTTGAATTCCAATACTCAATTATATTTATAATTAATTTTTAAATCTGGAGTTATACATAATTATTTTTATATATTTTCAGATATAACAGCTTGCGGATTTTCAGCAAAAGATTTTGCTGACATTAGCTTGTTTTTGCAAGTACCCTCCTGATTAAAATATTTGCTGACTTAGCAACACTTTTGCTGACTTTACTATCTTTTTTTTTTGAACTTACGGTATTTGTGAAAATTTGTACGGTATTTGTGAAATTTGTGAAAAACTGTACCTGAGTCGGACCAGATTTGGAATTTCACAACTATATTAGATAACCCACACAATTAATCATGTTTTTTGTTGGTTTCTACTAGCAGATAACAAATTCGAAAATCGGATTAGAAACAAAAAATGTCGAGCACTTAAAATTTTGTATGCAAAAAGTAGCCTACTTTAAGGGGTAATTTTGACGCCCTCGGTGGAACTGGAGGGCTCAGAATGAAAACTTAAGCTCGATATTACGTCAATATGCCTGTTAAACAAAAACAAAAAATGGCGAGCACTCAAAATTTCTTATGTACAAAGTAGTCTACTTTTAGGGGTCATATTGGCTCAACATCAAAACTAAAGCTCGATATTACGTCACTAACGCCTCTTCCAAATTTCATTGCAAATAAGAAATGACCGAACTATTTCCTAAAACTTTGTAATATATCGCACTGTGTGCTTCTATAAAAATGCAAGTGCTACCAAAATGCAGTAATTTATATTAAACTTTTGCAGATGTCTTCACTTTTGAATACCTGGAGCGATTTTTCACATATCAAACTGCTCAGAACAATGTCAAACATTTTCGTTTAAAATATGCAATCACGCTTTTTAATTGATGATTTGTAAATGCATATTTCTGCATATCATCATATCATCATCACATCAAAAATAACAGAAAACCACAATTACTAGCTTTCTTACGATGATTATTGACAAAGACGAAGATTTTTTAAATCGTGTTAATAATGTTGACAACGTTAAAAACAATAATAATAAATGCATATTTTAAAAATGTTTAACTGCATATCTTACGATTTTTATTGCACATTTTATGTACATTAAACACGATTATAAATGCATCAAATTCCGAGCCATAATTATGAATAATTTCGGGTTTAATTACACTCATAATAATCCATGCAAAAAATACAAAGTTATTGTCAACACTACAAAAACTTTCATAAAATTAACAAACTTTACGAAAGTTTTGGTTATTTTGACATTTTTTTGTGTTTTTATGGATGGATTATTAGAATATTTTCCATGCACACTTTGATGCCGTTTATATTTATTTTAGAAGGTGCATACTTTCTTCCAAAAATTTAAGATTTTTTGACAAAAAAATTTGAAAATATTAAAAATATTCTATAATCGGAATTCTCAGAAAAAGCTCTAAAATCTGTTGGCTACACTCATAATAATCCATATATAAGTGCGCCCCGGTAGGCTAGTTGGTAGCGTGCTGGCTTATCAGTGCGGGGGTCGTGGGTTCGATTCCCACCAGAGGCACTGGTATGTTTTCACTACAACGCGCCGAAGGCCACATTTGCTAGTGCTCGGTTAGGGTAATAGTATATAGTTTGTAATTATATGATTATTAATTAATAAACAAAAAAAAATCCATATATAAATATACGAAATTAACGAAAACTTTCGTAAAATGTAAAAAATTTCATTTATTTACGAAAGTTTTTGTTATTTTAACTTTTTTTTTTGTATTTTTATACATGGATGATTATGAGTGTAAAAGTATAAACATTTTAAAAATATCTGAGTTCCAGTTCTCTTTTTTTTTGCAATGTGCTGTAAATGTGCATGTGTTTGTGTTCACTACCGCACTTGCATATTTTTTTATATTTTACATCCCAGCATACCATTATCGAAGCGCTCTTATATATGAGCTCATATATGAGCGATTTTATGAGCTTCTGTGAGTGTTTCCTGCGTGCATATTTCTGGGCTCATAAACGATCGATTTTATGACTTTCTATGAGTGTTTCTTGCGTGTAAATTTATGAGCTCATAAACGGTAAATTTTATGAGTTTTTATGCGTGGTTTCTGCGCGCATATTTCTGAGCTCATAAACGATAGATTTTATGTGCTTTTTATGAGTAATTTCTGCACGCTGACAGATAACGGTAAATTCCAGCTAAGCAGAAGAAAGAAGTAACACAAATTGATTCATTAGTGAATATTTTTGGAAGCGTAAAGACAAAATTGTGAGTTATTTTATAATAAATACAAAAATAATACATAATTAAAATAATGAAAAGAGCAAGCTTATTTCTTTCATTTATTTATTTATTATTTATTTATTTATAATTATCTGTTTTTCGTCATTTTCAGGATACTATTTAGAGTTTTTGATGCACGCAAAATGAGGCTCAAAAATGTTATTTTATGCACTGGAATAAGAGCTCAAAATGCGTTTTAAAAAAAGAGTCATAAAATACTCTTTTATGCATAAAATTTAGAGCTCTTTCATGAGTGACCAGTTTAGTGGAAAAAGCCACTCAAAAATGAGCGTTTTATGACTGTTTATGATTATTTTATGAACTCATTATGAGCGTCAGCGCTCCGACAAAAGAGTCTTTATGAGCCCATTTAGAGCGCATATGGTAAGCTGGGAAAATACTCTTTTATGCATAAAATTTTGAGCTCTTTCATGAGTGACCAGTTTAGTGGAAAAAGCCACTCAAATATGAGCGTTTTATGACTGTTTATGATTATTTTATGAACTCATTATGAGCGTCAGCGTTCCGACAAAAGAGTCTTTATGAGCTCATTTAGAGCGCATATGGTATGCTGGGATGTTTCTTGTTGATGTTTTGGTTAGTTTTATCCATGCATTTGTATTTCTCAGTGTGTATGTGTTGGGCTTGTGTTGTGTACGTGTTTCTTTTTAATGGAGTTAATTATAAAATGAAACATATACAGAGAAATAGTTAATACAATACAATACAGTTAGTTGAATTATGGTTAATTTGTGTATAACATATTTCTATTAGGGTTGTGTTTTTGGTGGTTTTTATACTTTATTTGAATTAGAAGAACATAAGGAATTTATAAACAAAAGTTCACTGAATTATGTATATGGTGTACAAAAACTTAATAAAAAAAGAATCATGAGCATACATTGTTACAGGATTTTTGGGGTTGGATTGTATTTTGCAACGAATTTTTTATTAGAAGTTTTTTTTTTTATTAGAAACAGTTTTATAGGATTTGTTGGAACTGTTGTCAGTAGGGCAGCGACTTTCGTTCAATAAAAATCGAAACTACTATATTTTAAAATATGAAGTAAAAATGTTAAATATACGCTTAAAATATGCATTTCAATTAAAATATGCATAAAAAAGTAAAAAAATATGCATTAAAAATAAAATAATTGTGTACAAATCTCCAAAAATTACACTGAGCTACAAAATTGACCAATAAAATTGAAAACAAGAGTCCGACCATTGATCTTAAATATTTCGGCCACGCTTATTTTAATGGCGTAACCATTTTTTCACCTATGATTTTTCGCAAATTTGCATTAAAGTTTTGCATGTTTTAACGCAGTTTTTCATACATATAATTTTGAAAATCTAATATTCTATCTTAGTTTTTTATGGTAAATACATGAGAGGCCTTCATTATCATTCGGGTATCAAATTTGGTTAATAAATGTGCTGCATTAACAAGAAAATTTGGGGGTTTTCTCAGTTTTTACTCTGTTTTACCATTTTTGCACAATTTATCATCCCATTTGGTAATCGGTCAAAGCATTTTTTGTGCATAAGCAAAAAGAGATATCTGAACAATTATGTCGTGTAAAAAGAAAAAAAAAAGAAAGTGGGGATAATGGGAAAAACTCGAAATGTGCCTAAAATTTATATGACAGCATATCGAAAAAGGACTACCTATGAGTTCACCTTTTAGTATAATATACAAATAGCTTAAAAAATGACGTGTACAAAAATTCAGCCAAAAAGAATGGAGCAAAATTTACGAATAATAGGTTTTTTGTTAAAATTCTGCCTATTATGGAGGCTCTAGCTCTTCTAAAACTTCGGGTTCTGATGAGATCTTTAGCCAGATCGAAATACTAGTATCAACCTAGCTAATATGTTAGATTTGCTTTATTTTTGTAAATTTAAAATAACAAAAAAATAATCTCGATGTATATAAAAACAAAAAACTAATAAAACTGCAAAAAAGCTTATATTTGCGTAAGTTATTTTAACAAACGCTCTTATTACAGTGAATGTTTACAAAATATTTTCCAATTTTATTTTAAAAATGTTCACATATTTGTATGAATTTTAAAATAAATTGGACATTATTTTGTAGACATTCACTGTTAAAATAACTTTCGTAAATATAAGCTTTTTTGGCAACATTTTTGTACAGATCATTTTTCAAGCTACACACAGGGAAAATATCAGTTGGAATTCGTTCGTTATTATAAAGCGTGTTTAGAGTGTCACAACTTTGAGTTGACATCACTGCTTTATTTGACCACCCATTAAACAGCTGATAGTTGCTTTTTATTTAGTTTGCTTTGAAATTTCATTATGTATCGACTTAAACCAGAGCAACGCGTACAAATTGTTGAAATTTTTAATCAAAATAATTGTTCTAATCGTCATACTCATCGTGCACTTCTTCCATTGGCGTATATAATCGTCCTTCAGAGCGACTAATTCGAAGAACAATAGATCGTATTCGGACCACATTTACTGTTACTGATAATGTGCATCCCGTGAGACGCCGAACAGTGCGCACTGAAGAAGCTGTAGCCGCTGTACAGGAAAGCATTGAAGATGTATCCCAATCAATCAATTCGTCGCCGTTCTCAGCAACTGGGGTTGTGTCCTTACACTTTATGGAAGATTTTACGAAAGGATTTTGGCTTAAAAGCTTTTAAGATTCAACTTTTGCAGAAATTAAAGCCAAACGACCATCGTATGCGCGGCCAATTCGTCGAATGGGCTGATTTACTCAAAGAAACTTTTGATGAAAAAATAATTTCACGTAATTTCCCAATTAATTGGCCACCAAGATCGTGTGGTTTAACCCCATTGGATTATTTTCTTTGCGGTTATGTTAAGTCACTTGTCTACGCCGATAAACCACAAACAATTGAACACCTGGAAATCAACATTCGAAGAGTTATCGGCGAAATACGATCGCAAATGCTGCGAAAAGTTGTTGAAAATTGGTGTTCCAGATTGCGCCTTCTACGCGCCAGCTGTGGCGGCCACATGGCAGAAATCATATTAAAATATTAATTTCATAAAATTTTCTTTCCAATAAAGCCCGTTTCATTGATATTAAAAATATATTTCCTTGTTTTATTATGATTTCAACTTGTGTCACTCTAAAAAAAAAAAAAAAATATGCTTTTTTTGTTTTAAAATTTAAAAATAACTGTCCCTGCTTTTAAATATATTTTTTATACCCTGGGAATAGTGCGGTGTCCCAAAATTCCTGAAATTATAAAAAAAATTATCGATTTTTTCAATTTTGAAGTTTTCTTTAATATTGAAATTTTTTAAATTTGGCGATTATCATAAATTTTTTTATATGTAATGTTTTTAGTTTTAGATACCCCAATTTTGAGATAAACTTGGATAAGAACAAATACCTATCTATATCAAATGAGATGAAATATTGCATTTGAGACATAACTTTTTTTTGACCGGGTGAATTTTTAAATTTTGGCAATATTTTCAAATTAAGCAATTTTTTTTAAATTTTTAAGATTCATTTTTAATTTTAGCTATCTTTTGCAATTAATGATTTTTATTTTTAAATTTCGACAATTTTAGCAATTATTTACTATTTTGACGATGTTTTTTTTAATGTAAATATTGGCGATTATTTTTGTTGCAATTTTGATAATTTTTTTTTTTAAATATTGGCTATTTTTTCAAATTTCACCGATTTTTTAATTTTGTCCATTTATTCCATTTTTAATTTTGGTGATTTCTTTAAATTTTGTAATCTTTTGATTTGGCAACTTTTTCCAATTTTAGCAATTTTTTAAATTTTGAAATTTTTTAGCGATTTTTTTAATATTAATTAAAGTTTTATTAGAGTCTACTAAAAATTTGTTTGAAATTAAAAACAAAATTCAATGAAATTTTTAATAGATATGATTAAAATTTGTATTAAAACTTAGTCAATTAAATAGTTACAAAGTATTTTAATTGCTACTAATAACACCGCCATGCTCTAAACTTCTAATTGCATTAACAAATATTTTAATTGAAACTCGATTTCAGTTTTTTCCGTGTATTGAATTGAGAAGGAAAATGCTATGACCGTAAATTATTTCCGCAATAGTATTAAATAAAACCTGGAGAAAGTACCACAAAATAAAAATTACCAGTTTTTTGCAGTTAGTTGTTAGAATTTCAATAAATTTTGATTTGTATGCTTTGATAATTTAATTTTACGGAAGAATTAATTCACAATTAACAATTACTCATCATCACTCATCATATAAAATATTTTTATATGGAATCTGTATCTTATATGAATACAGAGTACAATAGGGTTATAACTTTTTTTTTGTGACATCCTCCAGTTCCAAAATCGTGTAGGAGATGAAAAAACTAAGAACTGCGATTTCACTTTTTCGTGATCGAGGAAAAAGTTCACGCACCAAATGTATTGAAATTTTGTATATGTATACCACTTTTTTTTTAATTAAAGGAAGTGATATTTTACTCCAAATAACTTATTTTTGTTGCGTTTTTCTTATATAATCGTGCTTACGATATCGTTACCCACCATTTTAAGACGAAAGTTTGACCAATTCGCGATATTATCTCTTTTTTTTTAATAAAAAATTCGTACATAGAAAACTTCAATACATTTGGTGCGTAAAATTTTTTAACGATCGCGAAAAAGTTAAATCGCAGTTGTTAGTTTTATTCCATGCCCTACATGATTTGGGAACTGGAGCACGCATATTTGCAAAAAATTCAAAAAGTTATAACCCTAGTGTACAATAAAGGGTAGCACGAATGTCTCGCAAGACATTCGCAAGATATTTCTTTATACAACAAAATTTTTTTTTATTTGCTCTACTTATATGAAATCTTGAAAAATATAAAAATATGGACAAAATTAAAGTATAGCAAGAAAAAATAAAAACTTTTTTAAGTGAATTAGTCTGTTTTTTCGCTATTTTAAGTATAAACATCTCTAAAACTGGCATCACAGCACGCAAGAGAATATTTTTCAAAACAATCATGCTAACTTTAGGGTACAATCAGTGGGCTTTCATGCTACTCAGTGTCGCGCAATCTGCTCTCTTCTTATTAGTTCGTAAACTCACATCGAGTAAATAAAAACATGTTGATGAAATTTAAAAGTTTAAATTAATTTTTATTATGTTTTTTTAATAATAATTTAATATTTTAATTATTAATTATTTTAAATATTCATGATAAAATCAGCCAGATAAAATTAAAATCTACTAATTTTTAATAGAAAAGAACAAAATATAAGCTAACTTAAAGTGAGTGTTTTAAGCAACAATTTTTTATGAATATGTTGCAATCATTTGTAAGTGTAAAAAAACTGTTTTCATTTGCTTGCTCGATTTCGGTATTTGGTTACTGAGAGGCGTGGGAAGTATAGTCTCTCTATTTGTATATACTCTTTGGTACAATACAGTGCACTTTTATAAATAATTGATTTCCAGTTTGTATGCTTTGGTTCTTTTGCGTTCTTTAACGTACCATTGAACTGAAGAACAATTAATAAAATTCTTAATAAATTTTTCATTTTCACTTTGTATGCTTTGGTTCTTTCGCGAACTGTATATCTAGCTTAACATTAAAATGAAGTAAAATTTATGAAATTCCTATAATAAATTTACAAATGCCAAATTTATGTTTCACACGTAAAATAGAAATTAATTTATCTGTAATAATTACTAACTTGTCCACAAAGTAACCCCAACAGAAAAAAAAAAAATGTAACAAAACACGCAAACAATTGAAGTGAAAAGTTTGCCATTAAAGTGCCCCAAACAATACTCGGTATAGAGTGTGTTTGCTAGTATGGGTGTATAGAGATGGTGTTACATAAAGGAACAAAAAAAAAAACAAAAAAATCTTGAAATTTATGATCGTCATTAGAGAATGTTAAAAGTGTTAATGGCACTTGCCGCACAAATGTGGCAATATAGACAAACAAAAATTATATATTTTTGTTCTATATTTTAAGTATTATTTTTAGTTAGTTCTAAAATATATATATCATGAATTCCATGATACATCACAAATGAAATTGACCGATGGTCTTTAAATTTGATTAAGTGTTTCTACACAGATACTCCATGAAGCCTATAACACATCCCTATATTCAGTTTCTGAAATTTTCAAAAACTCGAGATTTTATTTTACGGTTTAAATTTCAAAAAAAAAAAACATAAAATCGCAAATGTACGTAATTTTGAAGAGCTCTATATTCAAAAGTTATTATCGGATTTCTATCATTTAAAAGGCATTAGGTTTATATGGTTATTCCTTTTCACACTTTTGTAATAAAAAAATGCATATTAAGAAAAGAATGCATTTTTTATGCAAATGCTATTTTTAGCTGCATTTTCGAAATTGTTAATATTCAAAATTTGTTAAACATCCCAGGTAGAAAAATACAAACAGCAAAGCGTTGGCAAATTACTGTATATGGTGGTACAAGCGTTGGCAGAAAGGCCGCTTTTTAAAAATTAAAGTGTTGGTCCAGCTTAGAAATGATAACGTAAGTCTTCGGTTGGCCATTTGTTTTTTAAAACTTTGGGAAAGCATTGGCAACAATGGTCAAATAAGTGCTCTGCCCACCCTGAAATGATAATGTCAATATTCGGTTGACCGTTTGTATTTCGAAATGTTGGCGAAGCGTTGGCAAAACAATTTGAAAAGTTCTTTAATAGAGGTCATTTGCCAAAATAAAAAAATCTGAAATTTGTATTTTTTAGTTTAAATTGAGAAGTGTAGGAATAACATAAACTTTTTCACTCAAAATTTTATTTGAAATATGTTGTTATGAAAAAATTTATTATAAAAAGTGATTTTTTTCTGAAAGTCTGGATTGTCCAATTGTAAAAATTCCAACAAAATTTTTGCTTGCTTAAAATTTATAAAATATCGAAGTAATTTTCCATTTGCTAGATGTTTTCCACTTTACATTTTGTCATAAACAGTAGTAAATGGAGAAACACATGATGGCAAAGCACATTTTTGAAAACGTTGGTACAGCACTTTATACCAATACTTTGCCAGCGGTAATTTTTCATATACAGTTGTAAATTTTGTGAAACATGTATTGTAATAATTTTAAATATTATAAAATTTAACTAAAATAAAGACTATAGAAGATAAAAATACCACAGAGCATAAAATTTTAGTGTAAGCTAATTTGTAAAATCTTAACAAAACGGTACATAATAAATAAAATTAAATATAATAGAATAATTTTAAATATTATAAAATTTAACAAAAAAAATAAAAACTGCAAAGTCCTTTTAGCAGGTGTTGGAAAGCGGTGTAACCCAATGTTTTCTCAATAGTATTTTTTCATATAGAGTCTTAAAATTTGTAATAGAATTACTGGCAAAGAACTTTTTATATACGCTGGCAGAGCAGATTCAAACTATGTTTTCCCAGCAGTAGACGGTCGTAAATTTTGTAAAACAAGTACTGGTAAGCCCCATTTTTTAAAAACGCTTGCAAATCAATTTTAGCCAATGTTTTGCCAGTGGTTGTTTTTCATAAACAGTACATTTAAAATACTGCAAATGTAGTTAAAAACAAATGAAATTTCACTTAAAGAAAGGACGACTTACATTTCAGTTAATTCCACTAACAATGTCATTTGTTTTTTAACGTTCAAAAAATGACTAACAATTGTAGTAAAAATGAACCACACGTTAGTAGAAAATAAACAAACATTTATTTTTTTAAATAACAAAAAACTACTGTAAAAATGAACACAACATCATAAAACAGTCATTTGATGTGGTTTGTTTTTATAAATGAACTACAAGGTTAGTAAAAAATTTAATTTGTTCTACAAATGACTGACATTTACATTGAAAATAAAGAAACTGTATTACAACCCAAGCAACTACATGTTTTTAAAGTAGAAGTTCCCTGAGTGCAGTAAATTTTGTTAAACAAGTATTGGCAAAGTCCTTTTCAATAACGTTTACAAATCACTTTTAACTGATGCTTTGCCAGTGGTTGTTTTTCATAACCAGTTGTACATTTTGTAAAGCAGGTATAGACAAAGCACTTTTTCGCACTTTTTCCTAACTTTGGTAAAGTGTTCCAAATAAGTGTTTCCACAAAGATTTTTCTTTCGTATTACTGTTAACCAATGCTCTGCCAGTGCTTAGTTTTTTGTACCATTGGCAATTTCTGCCTGGAATGTTTTACATAATATTAAATTTCGCTCTTTTTGGAACGAGAATATCATCTAATTTTTTATATTTAAAAAAAAAAAACCCCTTTATAATTATTCCTTATCCAGAAATAATTTTTTTAGACAAAATAACTTAAACAAATCACGTTTTTGTATTGTTAACTGTGTGTTCTGAATTTTAAACTGAATTTTAACCTGCTGAAAATGTAAAAATATCAAATTTTTTTTACTATACAAAAATTAAATTTTTGCATGGTGAAAATAGATGAAGTTTCGATTGAGCCATGTTTAAAAAAATTTGAAGGGGAAGAACAATTTTGGAAATGCATCTAAAAATTGAATTTGCATAAAAAATGTATTTGTTTTTAAATTAATTTGATTTGTTGTATTAGCTCGAAATAGGACAATCGGAACAATTGAATAAACGAATTTCCGATAACAACTTTTGAGAACACGGCTCTTCAAAGTTACATACTTTAGGGTTTTTCAAAAGATTTTTTTTTTTCATTAAAACCGTGAAAAAATCACGAGTTTTTGAAAAACTTAAAAATATTTCATAATATTAAGATGTGTTAAGGACCTCATAGAGAATATAAGTTTTTAATATAAAGAAAATCGGAAGACATGAGGTCCTCAAATTGTAGTTTATTTATTATCTATCAAAGAATGAATCATATAGAAAATGTAACAACAAAACAAACAAAAATAGAAATTCGAATTTGTATTGTTTTTTTTTTTTCATATCTATGTATGTGTGAGATAACTTACAGTGGCCAGTGGCAACCCTTAAATTTTTTTTTCTTTTAACAATAACTAATAGTAGTTAATATGATGTACTTACTCGGCACGTATTGTTATCTCATGGCCTGTGTTCACTGGAGTCTCAAGTTCACTTAACAGCATTGTCTGTAAGCCACATGAAAATTGGAATTGCAACAGACCTTTTTGCAAGAATAATGCCATATAATGACCGCCTTTAGTACCCTGTGCGGCAGCTAACATTATGAGACCATTGGTGGCACGTGTGCGTACTTTTAGCTGAACATGCATGGGCAATACGGTATCCAATGTATCATGATGTGGTATATCTTTGTGGATACGATGTGAAACATATGAATCACCCGAAAAAGCAGCATTTTTAATGATGATGGGTGTTTCACATAAAGCACCCTGGCGATCAAAACGACAAACACACTGAAATGGAGGAGAACAAAAAAAAAGATTGTTTCTGTTAAAGTGTTTTATTAATTAAAATGTTTCAAGAAAATTGGAAATTTGAAATTAAAGGTAGAATATTTAAAGAGTTTAAAATTGGTTTGCTTAAAGAAATCTTTCAATTGTTGATTCTGAGCTTTAATTTTATTTATATGAAAAAGCCAAATAATTGTTTAATCAACAAAATCTATAAATAAAATTAAAAAGATTAAAAAAAAATTCTTTGATGCACCGATAACGATTATTTTACAATTCTTTGACGGAAATACATTTTTATTTTTATTTATTTATTTTATTTATTTATTTATTAATTTGAATTGCTCCATACACAAGACTAAGAGTCTTATTTTGCAGTATGGAACTGATGATTTGAAAAATTATAAGATCATTAATTAATAACTTAACAACTAATTACAATTTTTATATGGAAAACAAAAAACAATTTAAATTAAACAAGATGAACAAAACAAAAAAAACTAAATAAAAAATTTAAATAAATTTAAATAATTTAATTTATCAAATAATTATGTTTGATTTTCTTATGCCGAAAACATTTTAAAAATATTTTCTTTAAATTTTCGTGCGTTACTTAAAAGTTGAGAGCTGTGGGGTATAGAATTCCAGAGAGATACTGCGAATATGTAGAAATGCCACTCCGAAATTAAACTTTTGTATCTAAATGATCTAAGTCTTTTTCCCCTGCTTATATCTGAAATAACAAGTTTGCTGTACAGATGATCAGGTATGTGGGTATATATTATTTATGTAAAAAAACTAAAACTCTAATGTTTAGTAGATTATTTAAAGAAAGGCCATATAGCTGAGATGAAAAGGAAGATACACTAGAACGCCTATTAAGTCCATACACGTATCGGATTATATTGTTAAATGCAACGTTCAATTTCCCTTTACTATTTGCATCACATTTTGCAAAAAGCTCACAACCATATAGTAAAACAGGCATCAGATAAGTTTTGGCAAGTAGCATTCTTATTCTAATAGGTGTACAATGCTGGGTTCGCCAAAGAGTTCTAGTCATAGAGAAAGTGCGACCACAAGCATAGTTAATGTGGTTCGACCACGTAAGAGTGTCATTAAAAAATATTCCGAGATTCTTAGCAGATTTTACTATTTCAATTTTTGATTATTTATAAATATATTAGGTATAATACTTAGTTTGGCAAGTCGCTTTTGAATTACTATGCATTTAGATTTTTTTGGATTTATTCCTAGAGTGATTTAAAATTGTTCACGATTTTTGTTATTTCTGTTCTAATAATAGTTTTTTTATTTCATTTTATTTATTCTTTATTTATTGTTCAGTAATATTTAACAAAAATACAATTTTATGCCTCAGCCTCCTAAAGACTTTGTAGACGCTAATATGTAGGCAACTTTTTATAGTACATTAAACTCAGACTTGGGCGACGTCAATTACATTTCACAACCATTCACTTGTGAAATTTTTCTATATCATTAATAATATCAGAACTACGCTCACACTTGGAAATTTTGTAAAAATTGTAATACCAAACATGGGGATTAGTAACAACATCTGGGTATTTAATTAAAGGGCAATTAAAAAAAAAAAAAAAAAAAAAAGAAAAATATATGGCCTACTTCAAACATTTTCGACACCTGTTGAAACTGACTTTGGATGCCTCTTATTTCTCAAGGTTTTATGAATTGAAACGAACGATGGATGGGGTTAGGTTGGCCACACTAAAAAGCTATGACGTGCAAAGTTTCACGTCGGAACGTCTTCACCAAAACAATTAATGGCCATTTAGGAGTCGAAAATACTTGAAACTTATAAGAGTTTTTTTTTATATATTATATTTTTGCTCACAGTTTTTAATTTTCAGATCCAATCCAATACAAAATCGACTCTCTAGACTGAGTATCTTAGTAAACTGCACCTCCGAGTCAAAAAGGCATTTTAAAACTTTTAAATGCAAACATTTTTTGAGAACTTGAGAACACAGTTAGGTATGTAGAGTGAGACCTTTATACGAACTAAATTTATAAAGTGCAAAAAATTTGAATTTGTTTCATTAACAGCGGGTACAGTTGTTTCCCAAAACATTTCGTTTTGTGACAAATAAAGCGCTGTATCAATTCCGCCAAAACGAAGATTTTAATGTTAATATTAAAATTGAAAAGTCATAAACAATTTCTAAGGGCTTTGAATTTTATGGAGCAAAAAAAAAATTTCATAACCTCAAATTGCATACTTATATAAAACTTTTAATTTTGCGAATTCAAAAATATTTAATATGATTTTCTGCAAATAGGTTACCCTAAACCAAACTAAATATCATTAAACCGAAAAAAATGCGTGCTTTTCAAAATGATCGTGTTGTTCTTTTTAAGTTCTAATGACAAACTAAACTATAAAAAAAACTACTGAATATTTTTTCGTGTAGGCTACTGCATGCCCAGCCGAGGCAGTCATTTAAATGAAATTATTTTCCATTATTAACCAGAAGGATTGTACTTTCAAATAAAAAAAGAAATTTGAGAAAATATTCAGTAGTTTTTTTTATAGCATTTTTAAAAAAAAAGTTATTTGGCGGACCCTTTACAATATTTTTTTGAGAGTATTTTTATAGTTTTTGGGTGGTATAATATATATTTTGAAATGTGAAAAATGCAATGAGATCTATAAATTAGATATAGATTTTATTATTTAAATTTAAGCAAAAACTGCAATTTTAATTTTTTTAATTTGCTTGAATCTTAAAACTGTCATAATTTTTGCGCCGTTAAAGATATATGATTAACGCAAATGAATTTAGCATGCTTAATCAACGGCTAACACATTTACAAAAGATTATTTATGTCATACAAAGTAAAATTTTTGAAAATATTTTGCCTCAAAGTGTCGAGAATTTTTGAAGTTCCTCATATATTTACATGAATAAAACTTTATATTAGAAGTGTTTCTATATTTTATAGCAAATAGTTTTTTATTTGATTCTAAAAATATTGAAAGAACTATCTCGTAAATTCACTGGTAATTGGTTCTATTCATGTGGTCCTGCATACACTCAGAGAACTTCTGCTGTAAATATTTGTAGTTGTTTGAGTTACAGTATTTTTATTTTTAAGTAAAAAAAAAACAGTTATTTGTAGAAGAAATTTCAGCTTTGACTACAATTGTAGTTCATTTCAAAAAAAAAAAAAGCAAACCACATCAAATTACTGTTTTATGATTTTACATTCATTTTATACAGTAGTTAATTTTATTTAAAAACTAAAACAAATAAATGTTTATATATTTTTTACTGCATATGTGGTTCATTTTTACTACAATTGTGGTTCATTTTTGAATAGTAGAAAACAAATGACAATGTTAGTTAAATTTACTGAAATATAAGTCGTCCTTTCTTCAAGTGAAATTTCAGTTGTTTGTAACTATATTTGCAGTGGTCTTTACCTTAGTTAATACTATTAACTAATAAGATAAAAAAAATTATAAAATGGCGTGAAATTTACTGTTCGAATAATCGAACATTGACACGATATTTGTTAAATAAAATTAGAATAATAATAACTATTATACATAAAATAATTTATCGAAAAATATGCCTTTCAATATATCGACATCATATATTGCTATAACAAGCTGTATTATACAAATTTAGTAATCGAAGTGTCGCTAACAATTTTTTTTTACGGATTTCTAGATAAGTGATGGAGGATTTTGGATAACTAAATAATCTATTCTTAAATCGAAATATCGATAATTTATTTCCTTTAAATAAAACCACAAAACTTTTCCACAATGTAGTTTTCCATATAAAGATTTAAAACTAATATTATTTCAAAAATCGGGAGCTCATCTGTTTTCCAAAAATTGTATTATCGATTACTAGTATTTTACAGAAGCAAATTAATTGCTTTCAATTAAAGTTTTAATTGCAAAATGCAATTAAAACTCTAATTGAATTCGGTTCTATTGAAGAAATTATTATATCTATAAAAATAATTTGTAACTATTTAATTGATTTAGTTTAATATTTTAATCATCGTTTTGAAAATCGCCAAAAAATTGTGAAAACATCTAAAAATCGTTTCAGTTAAAAAATCACCAAAAGTAAAAACTCACAAATATTTTAAAAATTGGACAAAATTCACAAAAATTGAAAAAAATTCATCAAAATTTAAAATAAATTCTAAAAATTTAATAAAATCGCTAAGTTTATTTGTCATAAACACAATCGATTTTGCCATTTTTTGTCTTCGGTATTCGAGCGAATAGTCATAACATGCCGAATATGCCTAATACCGAATAGTATATTATATCTATAAAAATAATTTGTAACTATTTAATTGATTTAGTTTAATATTTTAATCATCGTTTTGAAAATCGCCAAAAAATTGTGAAAACATCTAAAAATCGTTTCAGTTAAAAAATCACCAAAAGTAAAAACTCACAAATATTTTAAAAATTGGACAAAATTCACAAAAATTGAAAAAAATTCATCAAAATTTAAAATAAATTCTAAAAATTTAATAAAATCGCTAAGTTTATTTGTCATAAACACAATCGATTTTGCCATTTTTTGTCTTCGGTATTCGAGCGAATAGTCATAACATGCCGAATATGCCTAATACCGAATAGTATATTCGGTTACATCTCTAATAAATATACAACGGAATTTATTTTTCTTCAATAAAATTTGCTATCGAAATATTAACAGCTTATTTTCTTTATTGAACAGCTAATTTTCTTTATAATTGAAACGTTGAGCTTTATTATCGACAACAAATTTTCTTTGGAAAAGTTGTTTATACAATAGCTATTTTTTTTAACAAATTTCTTATCCATTCATCGATAGTTTTTTCTTTGAATAAGTTTGTTATCGATAATATTTTTCTTCAATCTGTTTGTTATCGATAACTTTTTTTTATTACAAACGATTATTTTCGTTTCACACCTTTTTGTAAAACAAATTATTATTTATTTATTATTGATAACTACTTTAGAAATGTTTGTTGTTGGTTTGACATAAATAAAGGGTGTTTTTTATATAGGTATAAAACTTTAAGTTGGCAACACTTTTTTAACTGACGTCCATTTTGTCAGCTGTCAAGTAATTTATGTTTTGTTTGGTTTGGCATTACAACATGAATATACTGACGCCTGAACAACGCTTTCAAATTGTGCAAATTTATTTTGAAAATCATGGTTCTGTTCGAAATACGTATCGCTCACTACGTCCATTTTAAGGTCAACATAATCGTCCATCAGAGCAATTAATTCGATTAACTAAAACTAAAATAAACTGAAAATAATCCTCAAGTGTATGTTGAGACACCGTTACATCCAGAAAAACTGACTGTTTGGTGTGCTTTATGGGCTGGTGGAATCATTGGTCCATACGTCTTTAAACACGATGCTGATCAGAACGTTACAGTCAATGGTGACCGCTATAGAGCCATGATTACTGACATTTTCGTTCATTAATGGAACAACCATGATGTGTAGGAGCTGTGTTTTCAACAAGACGGCGCAACATGTCACACAACTCGTGCCACAATTGATTTATTGAAGGAAACGTTTGGTAGCCGCATAGTTTCGCGCTTCGGACCCATGAATTGGCCTCCAATATCGTGCGATTTAACGCCGCTGGACTATTTTCTGTGGGGATATGTGAAGTCGCTAGTCTAGGCCGATAAGCCCGAAACGATTGACCACTTGGAGGACAACATTCGCCTTGGTATTTGCCAATATACTGCCAAAATGTTGGAAAAAGTCATAGAAAATTGGACCTCCAGATTAGACTACATCCGAGCTAGACGTGGCGGTCGTATGCCAGAAGTCATATTTAAATTATAATGCCAGAAGGTTATCTTTCGAATAAAGTAAATTTCATGTCAATTTAAAAAATTCCTCTTTGTTTGATTCCATTTCAAAGTTCTATACCTCTATAAAAAACAACCTTAACTTTTAATATAGAAAGTTTGTTATCGACAACTTATTTTAAAATTATCAACAACACAATTTGATATGAAATCTAGTTAATGCTGAATTGAAAGCAAATTTTTCTCAAGTGAATTATATTCAAATCATAAAATTTTTCTCTTCGGAAAATTTGACTAAATTTGAATATTTGAAAATATTTTTTGCACTTCGCTAAAAATAGCGCTATTTTCTGCACTTCTTGTTCATTGCCAGCATAAAAATTGTTTTTATCGTTTTACTGTTAACCAATTTATTGCATTTTTCGTTTTTTTGTTTCAACTCATAATTTTTTTTCAAAACGACCAAAGGTCGCATATGGTTTTATTGCAATTGCTATAAATTATATTTTTTTTTTTTTTTATACGATACAATTTTTATTGGTTTTATTTTTTAGTTGCTTGCTGCTTTTTGCTATAACGTTTGGTGAATGAAATCCGAACAAGTGTAACACTGTTGTTAAAAAAAACACATGATGTTTACAACAAAAATGTTAACGGAAAATATAACTGTACTATATAGTTATTAAGCAAAAAATAAGAACACATGCATTAGTTGCATATTAGTTTAAAAAATGTCACTCAACGAGTTAAACCGTCGCAAATTAATTTGCAAGTTTTGTGAGGAAAATCCGAACAAAACAAAAAGTGAAGTTTTTAAGCATTTTAAAGATATGGGGTTTAAAAAAACTTTTATCTATAACACAATGAATTTATTTGAGCATAATAAATCAGTTGAAAGAAAACCTGGATCGGGTAAGAAATGCAGTTTACAAGAATCCAAAGTTCGGGCAAAGCTTAAAGCTGAAACAGCAGGCCGTAGTGCCAAATCGTACCGTCAATTGGGTAAAAAATATAAATGTGACAAAAATACTGTTAAAAGATATTTAGAATCCATGGGAATTGAGAAAAAGAAGAAAAAAACAGCACAATTTACTACAGAAAAACAACAAAATGTTATTAAATGCAGGTTACGCGAACTTTCTAAAAATTATTTTTCTTGCTCATCAGAGTACAAATGCGTGATGGATGACGAGTCATATTTCACCGTCGAAGGCAATGAATGGCAGTCAAAACATTATTTTGAATCTTCCAGTCCCAAAGCCCCCGATAAATCGAAATTTATTCATAAGACCAAGTTTCCTGGAAAAGTTTTGTTATGGTTAGCCATTAGTGAGCGTGGTATCAGTGATCCAGTGTTTTTCAAAGGAGGGTTTGCTGTCAATGCCCAAGTTTATAATGAAAAATGTATACCAGCACTTAAAAATTTTATTAAAAAATATCATTCACATGATAAAGTTATTTTTTGGCCCGATTTGGCATCCTCACATTACGCCAACGCCACAATTCAGAATTTGAGCAACCAGAAAATAGAATTTGTCCCAAAGCAAATGAACCCCCCGAATGTTCCTCAACTGCGACCTATTGAAACTTTTTGGGCCAATTTGAAGAGAAAAGTATACGAAAATGGATACAGGGCCAAAAATGTAGATTGCCTAATTTTAAAAATAAAAAAGGAGCTAAAAACCATTAATACAGAGGGCATTCAGAGGTCAATGAATGAACTACCAGCAAAAATTAGGAAAGCTAATCGGTACGGGGCAAATTTTTTTTTGTAAATTTCTTTATTACCTGTAGATATAAAATAAATAAAAATTAAAACAAAAAAACTTTATAAACACATGTATTTTTTATTTTTATGGTTGTTCGGATTTCATTCACCAAACGTTAATAAAATTGTACGTTTTCTTTAAGCAATTTTTCTGGAAAATATTGTATACACTGAGAGAATTCTCTGCATGATATTAATGACATTTTGCATAGAAACAATAAAATTGTACTGAAAGTCGTTCCACGAAACTTTTCATTGGACTAAGTAATTCAGGTTTTTAAAAGTTTCATTCATTCAATGTAGGAGTTTCATTAAAAACCTGTTTCATAAAAAGTATGAAGCTTTTCATTAGTTTAAAAATAATTTTCATTTATTTACTTTGTGAGGAAAAGTTTCATTAGTATACTGAAAATTTCCATTATTTTTCGTTGACTAAAATTCTTTTGGTGTATATAACATTTTTTTTTATAGATTTTATATATTTTTTTTACTACAATGATGAAGATGTTAGAATTTAAGTATTTACTTAAGGATATAAGGATTTTCCTATAGTTAAGTAGATTAAAAAGTTGTATAAGAAAAAGTATTGATTACTTATAAAAAAATTTAAGTAAGGAGTGAGCTCAGTCAAACTAGTGCACGCGTTATATCTTGAAAGTTCTTTTGCATACTTTAAACGAACTATTTTTTTTTTTAGGTAAAGTACACTGCATATGTAGTTAAAAACAAATGCAATTTCACTTGAAGAAAGGACGACTTATATTTCAGTAAATTCAACTAACATTGTTATTTGGTTTTTACTTTTCAAAAAATTAAACACAATTGTAGTAAAAATTAACCACATATGCAGGAAAAAATTAACAAATATTTATTATTTGTTTTATTTTTTAAATAAAAAAAAACTTTAAAAAATTGAAAACAAAAAACTCTATAGATTATTTGTTAGGACAATATCCTAATAAAGAAATATAGAGTATGGCCTTGAACTTGAATAAATTTTCATTTTCATAACAGAATTATAGGTCGAAAAAACATAATTTTTATTTATTTTTAAATAATAATTATAACAAACTTTTTTAAAAAAAAAACTACTGTATAAAATGAATGTAAAACTATAATACAGTAATTTGATGTGGTTGTTTTTTTTTGAAAAAACTACATTTGCATCAGTATAGCCATTTGGAGCCACCCTAAGTAAGCAAAATTTGGCAAGTTAGGTATTCATTTTACTATATCATAAACCTTTTTCTTCGAAGTTTTAAACAAATTATACTCCAAACATTTCTAGCAAAATGAAAAATATTTTTATCAAGTTTAGACTCATTTCCACTTTTACCGACACGATAGTTTGGCGAAAAATTTGTCCTTGCTACAAAAGGAGTATATTTTGAATAACAACAGCCACTATAAACTAGAGATGGGCACGTGCGTGAATTTTGACTCACACTCACTCACGCTCACGAGAGAAAAATTTCACTTATTCATTTGAGTAAATTCAAATTTTACTCACACTCACGCTCACGCGAATTCACAAAGAAAATCTGGTCGGAAAAATTAAAATGTAAAAATTTAGGTAAATTGTGATTGTTAAACTAAAAGTTGTTATGCATATGTAATTTTGACACTTATTTTGTATTTTAAAAACACAAAAATATTAAATCGGCAAAAAAATTAAGCGAAATATTTATTTAAAGCAAAATACATTTTTTTTTGTAAAATTCGATTCAAGGACACTCACTCACGCAACACTTTGAATGACGCACACTCACTCAAGAATAATTTTTTTTAAATTTAACTTTCACTCACACTTACGCGTGATCCACATGAATCACGCCAAATTCTGCTAACGTGCTTACATAAGAAAGCCTTTGAAAAGCGGCATTAGTGATTTATTCGGAAACATTAGGTATCTATTTTCTTAAGGCCTGACCTTGAATCTTGTCATTATAGCAAATCAGCAGTTGAGTGGTACCAAAGGAATAATGTGGTTTTGATACCAATAGAGACAAATCCACTTAACTGCCCAGAACTAAGACCAATATTAGGCTCTGGTGAAAAGAATTATGACTAACACAAAACTATATCATCATTTTACAGCAAGAAGGTCACTGAAGAAACAATAAAAATCGTACACTTAGAATACTACTTATGTATGTAGGTAAAGACGACTGAAAATGTAGTTAAACAGAAATGAAATTTCACTTAAAGAAAGGACAACTTACAGTTCAGTAAATTTAACTAACATTGTCAGTAGTTATTTAATGTTCAACAAATAACCACAATTGTAGTAAAAATGAACCACATTTTAGTAAAAAATAAACAAACATTTATTTTTTCAAATAACAAAAAACGAATGTAAAAAATGAATGTAAAATCATAAAACAGTCAGTTGATGTGGTTTATTTTTTAAATGAAGATTAGTAAACAATTAAAAGGTAAGTAAAAAATTTAATTTGTTCCACAAATGACTGACATTTACATTAAAAATAAAGATACTGTATTACAACCTAAACAACTAAATATTTTTAAAGCAGTAGTTTCCTGAGTGTATTGGCTGAAATTTCTTAAAGAGTAAAAATACATATTAATAAAAACCAAATAATTTTTTAATTCCGATTACAAAATGTCAATTTGTACAATAAATTTGTATAAATTAATAAACCGTTATATTTATTCAAATTGATTGACTACTTAAAATGATTTATTGATATATTCGTGCACTAGTTTCACTGATCCCACTCCTTATACTAAAGAAATTGCAATCTAATTTCAAGAGGATTAAATGCAATAAAGTAGTTTATGTTTAATTATAATCGCAATTTCATTAATTAAAAATTTATGCATGTATAATACATTTTTGCAAAAACCATACAAAGCCGTTTGTTTTTTAATCCTTTCACAAAATAAAAACAAACAAAAAATAATTATTAAGGTTATAAGTCAAAATGTCTACAGTTCCGCTATGAAAATACCTACAAAAAAAAAACTTTTTTAATGTTTGAATTTCCACTAAAATTCCTGTCATATAGGTTATACAAACAACTAAACGATAGTTTTCCATTCATACTCACACCTTTAAAATAACTATTACACCTCCCCAGCAAACATGGCAATACGAAGAAGACTAGCCTATCATAACGCCTGGAAGAAAACATTTATCACCGGCCTGGTCCAAAGACGCCCGCACCCGTGTTCCCATTCGACTGCTTAGAGCCATCAGTGAACCACACCTGAGAACCATCTTCCGGTTCCCAGGATTGATTGGTCCACATGTCTCTGTCAAACAATACACTCCGGTGACACTCTGTCCGTAACCTTAGAAATCGGGTCATCTATTAGGTCATGTGACCCCTTAGGTCGCCCCCCCTCATGCCACCGAATTCATTTAGTCTAGAGGAACCCATACTGGCAACCGCCATTACAGAAATATACAATGGCGGGATCCCCAGCATAACCCCCAAGGCATCCGTCGGGCAAGTTCCGCCGGCCCCTCTAATGCCAACACACGCAAGACGGTAGATTCTCTTAAGAGCATCCCTTGCCTTACTCTGCTCAACTTTTGGCCACCATGCAAGGGCAGCATAGGTGATCATCGGTTTAACAATAGTATTGAACGACCAGTAGACCATTTGTGGCCTTAGGCCTCATGTTCGCCTGAAAAGCCTCTGGCAGACATAATATGCCCTGGTGGCCTTCTTGGAGACTTGGTCAAGATGTTCGTTCCAGGTAAGGGAGCTATCAAGAGTCACTCCAAGATACTTAACACTGCTAGAGAAGCCAACCGTCACACCCCCCAACGACCGGCATAGACAGGTTAAGTTTTCTCCTTCTCGTGAATGGTACCAGGATTCGACGGATTGACAGACAACCCCTTTTCCCGGCACCACGAAAGAATGAAGTTCAGAGCCTGTTGCATACGCTCGGAAATGGTTCTGTTATCCCAGCCCACAACGGAAATGACAAGATCATCGGCGTATCCATAGGTCCTGAAACCCAAGTCGTTCAGACCCTCGAGTAATTCATCAATGACAAAACGCCACCCTGAGGACACCCTCTGGTCGCATTCACGGTCCTACAAGTAGTCCCTATTCCGAACGTGATTATCCTAGAGCGGAGCATCTCCAATGTCCAATTAATTATGATTGGAGGAATGCTCTTCCTAGCCATGGATACACTAATCGCATCGTAGGACGTGTTGTCAAAAGCGCCCTGTATATCAATAAATGCACAAAGGGCAATGTTCTTTGCCTCCAGGGTCTCGGTACATGCCCAAATAATAGACTCGATCTAAATATCCTAACCAGTTTTGGGACAATTAAGTCCATCCCTCTATGTAAGAGATAAGGATAGATCCCATCTGGACCCGGAGATTTAAATAAAGAAAATTCATCTATCGCCCACTTTACCTGGTTCTCCTGAAAGATGGCACCTGCCAGGCGTACGTAACTGTCAGGTTCGGGATTCTCTGAATCACAGCGGACCCGCAGTTGTCAACGCATCCTGGGAAGTGAGTATCGAGCAAGAGTTTACAAGTTTCAGTGGGAGATTTCGTGTATGAGCCATCCGGCCTCCTAAAAGTGCAGAGACCATTTGTATGATCCTGTGACAGGGCCTTTTGTAGTCGCACCGCCTCTGGAAGATCAGAGATCTTCTCACAGTAGTTGCGCCACTTGGTCCTTTTGGATCTGCGTAATTCTCTATTATACTCAGTGAGTGCGGCCCTATAGGTGATCCAGTCACCTGTTTCCTTTGCCCTGTTGAACAGTCTTCATCATATCGTCTAAAAGAAACATTTATTGCCGGCAATAATAATTTTCGTATTGCGGTAGTTTCTTCCGTCGGAAACAACCGAAAGCGACAATACAACAACAATTCACATATAAGATAAATCCTTGATATTAATTATCGCCAAACTATCGCCGGGAAGATAAATCGGCGATATTTTAAGAAGTTATTTATCACCGGAAATATAAGTCGGTGATGGTTTAAAACGTTATTTATCGCCAAACTATCGCTGGGAAGATAAATCGGCGATATTGCCGAAATATCACCAGGATGTTAATAGGAAGATTTCGCCCTACTGTCACCAAAGAGATAGAAATGCGTTGATTTATGTTATTAAATTTGACGTTTTATATTGTTCTTACAGAAACAAAATAAAAAAAGGACCACCATACCAAAACACTATCCTTTGCTATCTTGAACTTCAGTTTTTTAAGATCTTCATTATTTACGATTTCTCTTCTACAACGATTGGCGTGATGCTACAAGGAAAAAAAGACCTATTTTTATTTACCCGACGACAAAAGTTTATATATAGTCATATATGTCTTGATATAATTATATATAATTACATATGTGGCCATATGTAACGATATATATTTACATCTCATATTTACTTTTACGAACATTTTTAATACAGTGCTATATAGCATCAGATATCGGTATATCTCATGTTATATATAAGTTGATCTTTTGTATCTCATCATATACATATACTTTATATAGCTTAATATGAGATCATATATACTTCCATCTATAAATATATATAAGTATATTTTTTTTTTTTTTTAAAGAGAGGCAACACTCAGGAAATACTTCCTATATTTAGTGTGTTGCTTTCTTTGGAAAGGGATAGTATAGAGATGAAAGGTGGGGAAAGATGAAGGGCTTCAGACATGGCAATATAAATATATATATAGTAAAAATTATCAAAAAATCTCTCACTTTTATATATTATTATCAGAAAAGCCAAAAAAGCTCTTTAAAGCAAAAAAAAAAAAAAACTATTGCAAAAAAGTAAAAAAACTTATAAAGGTTACACTTAAAAGCCAAATTCAATGTTAATAGAATAAATAATTTTTCATGAGTATAAAAGAACTCTATGTGAGAAAATCTTAAAATAGCAATGAAAAGATCAACCATTTTAAGAAAAACCTATTTTAATGCTCCAAATCGAGAAATCCAAATAAATAAAAAAAAAAAACAAAAAAGTAAAAAAGCTAATTTGTCTTCTTTGATAATTATATATAAACATATATGGCAGAAACAAGAATGAAATCCTATCACTTTTACATACAATTTTATATGGCATTACATATTATTCCAATTGAAATCACGTCTAATTTTCAAGTCCTCTGATTTATACTTAAATTTTCATTGTTATTTGGAATGTAAAACAAAATAGTAGTGCGGGTTTCCACAGAATTTTATGAATTTATATCAAACTTGATCAAATTATACATAACTTGATCAAATTAGATATAACTATTATCGGACCAAATTCCAATATCAGATGAGTTCCCATGGGATCTCATGAGATAAGGTTATGTATTATGAGATAAAAAAAATGTTTTAATGACAAATAATTTTATTTTTGTTTATCATCCGGCAGATACAAAAATGATACATTCGCAACAAATAATTTCAAAATGACATAAAAATATTTTTTTTTGGGTTTTTTTTTCAATATCGCTAACATATCTTCTAAATGATGTAAATACTAGGGTATTCAATTTACTCGGGTTTGCTTTTGTTCGAGTAATCGAGTAACTCGGTTTTGATGTTTTTAATTTACTCGAGTAGGCGAGTAAGATTTTAAAATTGCTCGAATAACTCGAGTAACTCGAACAATTTTAATACTTTAATTTTATTTTCCAAAAACTCACATTTTTGTAAGTTTTTATATTTTATTAGTACTAATATAACATATATATAAAAATTAACAAATTAATTACAAATTTTAGTAAAAAGTATATCTAAAAGAGAAAAACATTTGCTAAGATCATTTATTATTGCGACAGTTTTGTCTCAGTACACTTAAAGCAAAAGCGTTATTATATCAATGAAATTCTTTATAAATATGTTGAAATCTTCATTGATTTTCTTTCAATATAACTGGTTCATAAATATGTATTAAACTGTTTTATAAAAATATTTGTAAGGTGATCCGTTTTGTAATTTCACTTAGACTTGACACAGTTTTGTTATATTAGTGTGTTAGTACTAAACGAAAAAATAGTGATAGGACATCATTTGGGATTTTAAGATATGTAATTTTTCTAAAAAAATTATAAAGAAGTTTTGAAACAACTTTCATGAATATTTAAGAAGATTTTCATCATATTAATGAAAATTTCATTACTTCTATATGTATATTTTAATATGTGGAAAATTTGCGTAGGACCGCTATGAATTTCCATATAGGGCTTCTAAAATTGGCTTGTTACAACGACATAAAAGGGACCAACAAAAAGTTTTTAGTAAATGACATTTTAAAATTCCTTTTTGAAAATATAGTATTTATATGTAGTTTCTTTAGATCAAATGGCAACTAAATTAAAAAAAAAAAATAATGTTTGATCACACTTTTAACCCTCAAATCTGCACCAATAATCTTAAACACCCCAGTCTTAGAACTAGTTTCTTTAAAAAATATCCAAGTTTCTTCGATATCGGAGTTTTTCGCATTAAGTTCTTCGTTTTTCGTAATATAATTTCGTTAACAGTGCTCACTTAATATAAAAATACACTTAACATTTAAATATTCACTATAACAGTCACATTATTTTATACAAAATATTAAAAAAATATAAAATAGTTCATATTTTTAAATTACTCGAGTTACTCGATTAATCGACCAAAATTGTTCGAGTTATTCTTTACTCGAAATTGGCCACTTCGAATTACTCGAACAATTGTTCAACATCATTTCATCGATTAATCGAGTAACGGTTAACCGATTGAATACCCTAATAAATACGATATATTTAAAATGTTACTTTGATAATTTTTTTATAATGATGATATTTCCGTAATATCTTCTAGGCGATATATCTTCCAAATGTTTGAAGGGTCTTCCCTTCAACTAATACACCAGCGATAAAAAACCTTGAAATTATTCATATGTGTATTAGGAGTGCACTTAAAATGCTAATTTTAATGAATATCCCTTGTATGCAAAATAATTTCCTAAATATTTGTTGTGTTATTCATAACACCGGAGGACAAAATATTACTTTTTTAAAATTAATAAAGATATGACCACCAATTATATATATTTTGGACATGCTGATTTGATCAATGGTACATATTTCTAGAAAAATTACTTTTAAATGCATTTAAAACTTTTCGAAAGCAATCAATCTGCTTTTATTTTGACGGAATTATATAACAAGAAATGTGTTCATACCCAGCAAAAAATTTCCAAAAAGGTAAGCGGGTTTGTAATCAAGCATTTTGGGCAGAACGCATTCCTTACTAGATTACCTACTCGATTCTTTTAACAGGGAGTGAGACTAAAATAATTGATTCTTTAGAATTGATTACTTTTTTTATTGAAGAACCATTTACTTTATATTTTTAAGAACTACATACATTTTTTAATAAAGAAATAGTTCCATTGTAAAACTACGAAGTACTTACACAAAAAAAAAATAAATAAATAGTTCCCTAGAAAAAATAAGAAGTACTTACATTTAAACAAAAGAAGTAGTTCCATAAGTAAATTCAACTTTTACTCACACGTGATTCTCCTAGGTCACTCAAATATAACGATCAAAACTCATACGGAAATAAAATCCTTAAAAGTGAAACATCGACTTGTTATGATAACATGGGTTTGTCATTATTTTGGAGCTATAAACCACGAAAATATAAATTTTTCAAAAAAAAGAACAATTTAAAATTGAAAAACAAACATATGAATCACGCACAATCACCCTCGAAATTTTTTTTTACACTCACTCACGATAACGTCAGTAATTTCAACTTCCACTCACGTGCGCTTCCCTAATTTATACCTAACCGCAGTTTAACAAAATTTAGGCAACATGCAATTTCTGTTTCTAGTATTATCCTGCAAATAAAAATTTGTTTGAAAAAATATATGAGATAAATTCTTTAAAATTGTATAACTTATTTTTTCAAAGTTAGGAACTACTTCCAATAACGTCCTTTTATTAAGAAAAAGTATATGATTACTTCTTGAGTACAAAAAGTTATACATATAAGTTAATAACATTATTATTTTATTTTAAGTAAATAATTACTTTGTTATTGAGTTCATGCTTTCTGGTTTAAATTTAATGAATTGATTACAATACTACTTGCTTTTTTGACTCTATCGTTGGAATGAGTTTGGTATTGCAGTTACTAAATTTGGCAATGAGATATGTAAGCAAGTGTGGGCATCACCTTCTTTTTGGAATGTGTTATTTTTTTCTGGGTATTTATGGCTCATATTTAATTCAGAAAACTTCATACCTTAACCACTGCTTCACGTGTTATGTATGTTTTTATCTTTTTTACAGTTTTAGCAAATATGAACGTGGTAACCAGAGCAACCAGAAAAATTATCTAAAAAAATCCATTTCCATAAAAAATTACCTAAAATTAGAAAATATGCTTCTAAAAGAACAAGGGAAACAGATGAACCATATTCGTGATAGGGAAATTTAGGAATTTGAAAATGCATTTTTTTAATATAAATGTAAAAGTAGAGATATACTATTAATTTTAAATAATATTAAGATAATAATATGAAAACTGTCGAAAATCTACTGTAATCGGTTGGCCTTAAGTGGCTTCATGATTATTTAATAAATAAAAATAATAAAAATAAATAAAAATTTAAAAAATATACTCTTAAAAACTGATTTTTCTTTAAAAATTCTTATTTTAAAATTCAAACTAAATTTTGTGAAATCTATTTCAGTTGCTAACAAAAAATTAGATTAAAGATTAATTATAGCAAAATCTGCATATTCTTAAAACAGAAAACTCAAAAACAGGAAAAAAATTTGTTGAATTAAATTTTTTGCAAGGTTAATTTTTAGATTTCCCACATATTATGACTCTGGGGTCAGCTTGGAAAGCTATGTTGCCATATATAATTTTTGAAAAAATCGCTAATAATATATAACTGGTGTCTTTTTAACACAATACAATTAAATTTTAATCAAAAATTTTTTTTATTCTAAAGATGAATACATGGCATTAACATATCAAAATGATTTCGGATATATGGCCCCCGTGGCTGTACTTGACGAAGCGCATTCTGGACGTCAAATTTTGGGCCTCTTTTTCTAGCATTGCTGGCCGTATGTCACGAATAACACAAACAATGGTGGCCTCCAAGGCGTCAATTGTTGCTGGTTTATCAGCATAAACCAGTATCGAGAGGTGTTAAATCGCACGACCTTGGAGACAGGTCCATTTCTCGAAATCAACTTATCGCCAAATTTTGACTTTAATAAGTCGATTTTTGCGATCGCCTTATTGCACGTAGCACCATCCTTTAGAAACCACATCCCGTCGGAATAATGTCATCCATATTTTCAATGGAGATCGGTAAAGGTAAAGTAATGCCATACCAAACGGTGCATTTTTTTGGAAGGTTATCGAGCCTATAGAGTTTCTAGTGCATTGGTCTCACTCTAATGCTGCAATTTTGTTTATTAACAAACCCGTTAAGCCCAACATGAGCCTCATAGCTGAACACAATTCGTCGTCTATAAGTTGCGCGAACCGATGACTGATTTTCAAAGTATATTTGCATAATTTGGTAGCGTTGTTCAAGCGTGAATCTATTCATAATGATTTGCCAGAGTATACTGATCAAAAATTAGCGCAGTATGACAGTTCGTTTGACAGCTAATCCTTTCGTAAGTTCTATCGGGCTTAAAAAACACCCTTTTGTATAAGCCGCTATAAACAAAAACATTTTTTTGTCAAAATATTTCCAATTAATTTCCTCTTTTTAAAAAACTAACACTTATTAGAGCAATTGTTCAGTAAGCGTTCATATTCGCTAAAATTGTAAATACAAGTTAAAAACCTTCATAAAACGTGAAGCAGTGGTTTAAATATAAACGTTTGGGCATTAAATATGAGCCATAAATATGAACATAGGTCTTGCTATCTAATTTCATTCAAATTAAAAGCACATTGATTGCTTTCGAAAAGCTTTAAATGCAAAAAAACTAAATTCAAAGCCGCCAAACTTTGTAGACATTTTTCTCGAAATCTGTACCATTGACTAAAACATTTAGTACACTATTGAAGTTAGTATATCCGAAATACATATAAATAATGGTCAGATCTTTATTAATTCTCTCTATGTCATGACGTGTAATCATAGTCTTATTTATAGTATAGTCGAAGTTATTTCAAAGTTGTAGTCAAAATTGTAATCAAAGTTGTAGTTAAATTTGT
Organism: Delia radicum; assembly: GCA_021234595.1. Taxonomy (NCBI): domain Eukaryota; kingdom Metazoa; phylum Arthropoda; class Insecta; order Diptera; family Anthomyiidae; genus Delia; species Delia radicum. The sequence goes on from CM037854.1 coordinate 80,995,868, forward strand.
TGTTCAATTTATAATCAAAATCTTAGTCCAAGTTGCAGCCTTAAAAATAATAATATTTGAAGCCATTGCCTGTAATTAGTAACTCTAAATTTGTCTATACTAAAACGTAGTCGTAGTCAACTACCGCAGTCAACTATCACAGGCAAGTATCGCAGTCGTAATCAAATTCAAAATGTTCTTAAAGTCGTATTTTTTTACAACCACCCAATTTTTGTTTTGCAAACAAGAAGGAAAGTTATGAAAAAAGTTCTCCTCAATTAAATGTCACCCTTATATTTAAGAACTTTTACCAAAAAAAAAAAAGCTGAAAACAAAATTGTTAAAAAGAGAATTTTCAACTTTAATTAAAACGTGCAAAGTAGCAGCAATATATTCCTTATAGGCATGACAGTTAAAACAAAACGAAAAACTTTAACGTTGTTTTTTTTTTAATGTTAGTATAATCCTCTAAAGTCAAAAGACAATCGCTACTATGCCGAATATTTTTTAGTATGAATTCCAAAAATTACAATTGAAACTACCAGAAAATCATACACATTCAGAAAAAAAGCATATATAACACTGGTTTAACACCGTTTGAAAAGTTTAGACGAAAGCAATTTGTTCACATGAGTAATTGAAACGGTGAGAAACCTAAAACTCGGAGGAAATACAAAATTTTACATCAGGAACTTTGTACTTTTAAGGCCATATTTTCAAAATTCACAATTTTTAACACTCGGTCAAAAACTAAAAGTTATGCCTCAAATATAAAATCATACCCCATTTGATATAGATCTACATTTAATCTTACTCAAGCCCATCTCAAAATTGGGGTCTCCAGTATTATCAAATATATTACTGGATTAAATTAGATCCAGATTGATCACAAGATTGTGGCTATCCAATAATATCTTATTTAGATCCTGACAGATCATAATATATCTCATCGGTTTAACTTCAATTTAATTGGATCCAATTAGAATTAGGATAAGTTTTAATTTAAATTTAATTGGATCCAACTAGATTTAAAAAGATAATTTTTTTTCATGGATGGTAACCAATTCGATGCGGCTATCGTTAACGCTATTTTGTTTTATTTCAGTAACGTTATTTTAGGGCTAACATACAGTTATTTCGGTAACGGGTTTTAGCGTCAACGGTATTTTGCTTATTTCGGTAGCTGTATTTTAGCGGTAACGGCAGTTATTTCGGTAACGTTATTTTAAGGATAACGGGTTTTCAGTTATTTCGTTAACGGATTTTTAAGTGTAACGTTGTTTTAGTTATTCAGGTAATGTCAATGCACACCGATATTTTTGGCCCAATTATTCACGATTTTCAATGGCTGGCTGCTTTATAATCAAACTTTGGGTAAAATAGATCACTTTACTGTGGTTATTTTTTCTGATCTGGTCAGATTATTTCGGTAACGGTATTTTAAGGATAACGCTATTTCAAATATTTCGGTAACGGTATCTTAGAAATAACTATATTTAAGTTATTTCGGTAAAGGTAATTTAAGGATATCGATATTTTAGTTATATCGGTAACGGTATTTTACGGATAATGGTATTTCAATTATTTCGTTAATTGTATTTTAGGAATAATGATAGTCAGTTGAAAGGGTTTTGTATCGATAACGGTATTTTAACGGTTTCGTCTGCCATCCCTTTTATTTACTGGTGGACCGAATAAGATATTTTCAGTTTAAATTGGGTGTACTTGAATCCCAAGAAATATTTAATTTTGAATAAAAATTATAATAACTCAGTTACCAGGCGCATTTAAGCTATTTAACAAATGTTCGACACCAGTTGAAACTGACGTCTGATGCCTCCTTTTGCTCAAGGTTTTTTTTTAACTGAGAGAAACATGGGACAGGGTAAGGTAGACAGACTATACTTAAAAACTAGGACATGCAAAGTTTTTCGGTGAAAAGTCTTCACATAAAGAATTTGCGCCCAATTTAAAAGTCTAAAAATTAAAAAAAATTACTTGAAACTGACAAGAATGTTTTCATTCATTTTATTTTTTTTTTTTGACTTTTGAGATATATTCACTAAAAAAAGTAAATTCCATATCGTAGCTTGGTGAATAGTTATATGGTGGTTTACAAGTGAAATCAAAATGCTTCGATTTTTAAATTCTGAAAAATAGTTTGTTGTATGCTGGTCCCTATCCGGATTTCATTCTTGCCTAAGGAAATAGTCAGGGGACAATGTTCTAAGAATTACTGAAGATATTTGTTAGGCTACTTCACATACTCAATGAGAATTTTTTGTCCTCATCTTAAAGTGTGATTCAACATATAATTTGTAACACTAGAAGGTTTTACTTTAGCTTTATTTTTTCAATGTAAAAATCTAAATTAATATGTAAATTGTTTCCGAATTTTTTTATTCAAAATTGTCAGGTACAAAATCCCATAAAATCTTTGTTAATTTTTTAAAATTTTCTAAAATACAAAAACCGGATACAACTATAACTTATTTTGTATATATTAGTATTAGTTCAGATATAATTCTATATAATTCTATAGTATAAAATTATATCTGATTATATAAAAGCTGGTTAAATTATATCGCACCATTATGCGGATATAATTTAATCTAAACTAATACAAACTTACATAATTATATGGTCCCATTTCTCGGATAAAACTGTATAAAGACACGTATTAGATTAAGTATGATTATATAAAGCATCATATCAATTTTTGTTAATCGGGTGCTTAACAATCAATTTTTTGAACTTTGATATCTAAAATTGTGATGTACATTTAAGATAATATAAATAGATATTTGCAATGAAAATTTTGGAGTTGATATTTTTAGAAGGATGTTATGGAATTCAAAAGAAAAACCGCACTTCTTCGCCACTTAAAATAAATTAATATGCGACATACATTATTTTGATTCTTCAAATACAATTATATATTGCCCGGCTAATAATGTATGGGTATAACATATTGTAACATACAATTAAATATGACATTTTACGAAAAATTGCAATTTTACTTAAATTGTATCTTACTATACGTGATGTCATTCTTAACTATATCAAATTTTACAAAACTGGATCACATCGATCCAATAAATATACTTTAAATCGAGACTCGAACCATTTCGTTTTCCATATTTATTTTTCCAAATTCAATCGTTTCTCATTCCATTTAATTTGTTCTCTTGGTCAGCGTTTCAATTCCACACGTTTGCCGTTCCAATACCAATTGGTTTTCTGCGTTTATTGTCTTAATTCCCCTCGTTGTCCGTATATCCCATTTCATTTGTTCCATTTCTCCTGGCTACAAACCAAGTTTGTGGCTAACCAATAAAATATTTTTGCAATTAGGGATTTAGCCTGGATGTTTCTACATTTCTTGTTAGTTAACAATTCACTCTTACTATTCTCCTGTGGTGCCTTTGCATGCCCTTTTCAGATTACCTTTTACCGTGTAGATAATGCTTGTAAATTCCATGCATTTTGTTCTACACACTGTCGAATGTGTATGTAATTTTAGTTTGTACTACTTCAACACTCACTTGTAATTAAACTGTCTGTCTCTTTATATACATGAGTTGTTGGTGTTTTTCTTATTAACACTCAGAAAAAAATTAATAAGAAATAGTTTTGAATAAAATGTAATGAAAATAAAAAATTATTTAAGTTCGAGGCCATACTCTATATTTTTTATTAGAATATAGTCCTAACAAATAATCTATAGAGTTTTTGTTTTCAAATTAATTAATTGGCAACTTTCAGGAATATGTTGATAGAGCTATTTCGGAAATTTTCTAGGTTCATATCATCAGAACACGTTTTGAAAGAAGTGACAATCCCATGCAAACATCAAACATTCATATAACCTAGTTTTCCCACTAAATGAGACCTAATATATGAGCTCAAAGTTAAAGTTTATCACCATTGATCAAAAATAAATTGAAAACTTGTTCGTTATGTGCAAGCTCTACCTTTGGTATATATACGAGTACAATACACGCTTTTTGTTTTTATACTCCATTTTATTTTAACACTTGTTTTGTTAGTTCTCATTTAGTGGGAGAACTAGGTTATATGAATGTTTGATGTTTTGCATGGGATTGTCACTTCTTTCAAAACGTGTTCTGATGATGGGAATCTAGAAAATTTTCCAAATAGATCTATCAACACATTCCTGAAAGTGGTCAATTAATAAATTTGACAACAAAAACTCTATAGATTATTTGTTAGAACAATATCCTAATAAAGAACTACAGAGTATGGACTCGAACTTAAATAATTTTCATTGCACAATTAAAGGTTGAAAAAACATAATTTTTATTTTTAATAAAAATTATATTAAACTTATAAAATGTAATTTTATAAAATGGCTACCATCTCTAGAATTAAGAGATACACTCTGTTAACAAATACACACTAGGCTGAGGAACAGATCAAGACATCATTATTTGTTTAATATTATAAAACATTCATTTTTATTATTTATAAAATATTTCATTAAACAAAAAGTTAATATTTTCTCATATTTATTTATGAAAATTTTCATAAGTATGATTACACTGAGAAAATTATATGAATGATATTAATAAATTTTAGCATAAAAGCAATGAAGTTGAAACTTTTCATTAAGTTAATGCAGTTTTTCATAAAATTTTATGAAAAATTTCATTAAATTTATTAAAAGTTTCATACACTAAGCAAAAATGTTTCATGAAAAAAATTGTTTCATAAAAAGTCAAACTAGTTTTTGGAATTTTTTCGTTCGTTTTGTGAAAATTAAATTTTTTTCATCCTCTAAAATACTCTCTGCGTAAGCGTTTCTTTTAAGTGTAACTGTGTTAGTAATCTAAAAAACTAAAACAACAACTTTTGCAGCGTATATTAAAAACTTTCAAGTGTGTTGATGTTTGAATCGTTGTTAGAAAAATCCCATAAATCTTGTTGAAAAAAAAACGCATTTTCTGTTTGAAGGATTTTTTCATACTTTTGCGTAAAGTAACTGAAAGTGCAAAAAAAAAACAACAACTAAATATTTCTAGTCTAAAACGCCAATAAACCTTAAAACAACTTCAACAAAACCCATATAGAGAAATAAGAAATCCTATTAAAATACGTAAAAGGTGTTCAGGAGGTGTTCAGGTGTTGTGGTGCTACATGATATGGTACAGAGAAAGTAATTTATATACGTTTAAGAAAAAGTCATCAAACAACTCAGCATGATATCAATATTTTAAAATTTATACATATGTATGAGTCACTTATACATACATCGAAATCTACTACATGCATATTATATGCATGTGATGAGTTTCCTAAAGTAAGAAAAGCTAAAAGTTTAAAGCATTTAATGACTTTTTATGCATTTTATATAACAGATTAAGATGAAAAAGCTTTTGACTTCAATTTAACTAAAGTGTGTTTCATAGAAATTTGAGCTAAGAATAAAAGGGCATTCACAAAATTGCTATAGATTTAAACGATTTTTATTGTTTAGTGCAATTTTTATAGATTTTTGCTCAACATTTCCACATTTTAATAATCATAAAATTTTATGGATGGTAATTTTATTTACCATTTAATTGATTTGTAACCTCTTATTTTTTTAATCCTATTGCATTTGACCTACACTCGAGAAAATGATTGTAAATTTACTACTGTAAAATGAGTAAAGTTTTATATAATATTACGAAAATTTAAACATAACATGAGTAAAACAATGTTGCGCGCACTTTTTTTATACAATAATACACACTTACAGTTTTTTTTTACACATAACGTGTTTACAATTAAACACATAATGTCTAAAATTAGTATTATTTTGTTGAATACAATTTTTACGCAAAAAGTTTGTAAATATACTAATTTATAATAGTAACAAATATTTCGGTATTTTTAAATTGAAAAAATAAAACAAAAAAATCTTAAAATTAAATATTTGTAAATTAATAAACAAATTAAAATGTATAAATGTAATATTGGTGATAGTAAATTAGAAAACTTAGTAAGGTACCAAGAGAATTTGGCATCCATAAATAGAAATGGAATTTCCAAGTGTTTAAAGCGTAATTTAGGAAAAATAAATATATGTACAGAGCTTTAAAGAATTCAATCCTTCATTCGATTTTTCAATTCTGCTCGTCTATGGAATGATGGAATTCTGAAATCACACTTTTACAAATCGAATGAATTCTCAATTGGTCTTATTCAATTTTTTTCTATAGACTTCAATAATTTTTCAGCATTCGATTTATTCAAACACTGAATTCAATCGTTGGGAATTCAATTGATTTTTACTCAATTGATTTAAAAAAATTGCTAAATTTAAAAGTGTCAAAATTTAAAAAATTGCAAAAAATGAAAAATTGCTAAAATTAAAAAAAAAAATCGTAAAAATTAACAAAAAAAAAAAATCACGCAAAAATTAAAAAAAAAAAACACTTGAATTGAAAAAAACCGATAAAATTAAAAAAAAAAAACGCTTAAATTGGAAAAAAAATGGCAAAATTGAAAAAACAGCTAAAATTTAAACAATATCGCTAAAAATGAAAAAAAATCGCTCAAAAATTAATTCCAAAGAATGAAGTCTCTGCGATTGATTAAGAAAAAATTCATTCCATTTAAAATAAATCAGATTTGATTTTTATGAAATTCAATCAAAATACAATACAATATTCGAAGCTCTTATATAATTATATATGTTTATATATAATTATAATATATATATATATATTTTATATATATATATATACAATTTTATATATATATATATAAACAATTTTTTTTTTAATATATCCTTGTATTAAGTTGTATAAAATTGTTTCTAATTTAAGATATATTGTGATATAATTACATAAGAGAGCATCTAACTAGATAGTATTAGATTAAATTGTATAAAAACAAATAGAGTCTGATAAAAACTTATATAATCTGATAGGCCAATTTTGCGTATGAAATTATATAAACAGACATATGATTTTTTATATTTTTGTATCTATCATATATAAGCTTTTTTAATCGGGATGATATGTTGCAAAATATATATTTATATAAAATCATACACAATTATATCTCAAATATATAATTATATCTTTTTTTATATTACAGTTCATAAAGTTTAATATGTAAATATATATAATTATAAATCGATCTATATATGATTACATATGTCACATGTAATTGCAAATATTTGTATATAATTGGATGTAAATGTATCGCATTATATATAATTTGATACACTTGGATGAAGAGAAAGTTCGGATACAATTCTATCAAGCTATATCTAATTTCATCAACATAGATCTAATTGTATTAAATAACATCTAACTGTATCAGATTAGATCTAATCTGATACAATTAGATGTTCTCATTTTTGGATATAATTATATATAATACTAAAATTCGCAAAATATTTATTTTACATGGGATTATAAAATATTTTATAAATTTATTATTTAACCAAAGTTCAATTAATCGAATAACGATTAGTCGGTAAATTCACTACTGGTTAGTTAGTTTGAATAGTGAACATTTTGCAATTGTAGCGATTTTTTATTTTTATTTTTTTATTAATTAATAATCATATAATTACAAATTATATACTATTACCCTAACTGAGCACTAGCTACTATGGCCTTCGGCGCGTTGTAGCGAAAACAGACCAGTGCCTCTAGTGGGAATCGAACCCACGACCCCCGCGCTAATAAGCCAGCACGCTACCAACTAGCCTACCGGGGCGTATTTTAGCGATATCTCTAATTTAAATAAAGTACTTATGCTTTCGCTTTTCTGCGTAAAATATTCAGAAAAGTATATGCAAAATTTTCACTTTCACAAAAACGTGAAATACAGAACATGTTCTTATGAGTAATTTATGAATTTTATGAATAAAACACATATTTGTGTTAAAAATCCTTGAAACAGTAGTTTGTTCATTACTATTTCAACAAAACAAGAAAAATATTTCAAATTCCTAAAACTGAAACTATTAGGAAAAAAAACAACATTAATTCTCAAAGGATCTAAGGAAATAGGAAAAAATAACGCATAACTGCGTATTCATCACATGTATAAAGCAGTATTTTTTTCCGTTATTCGTTGAATGTATTGGTATGAACATTTAAGGTGTTGAATAATATGGCATTAAGCCAAGTTTAATATGCAACCAACAGTTTAGTAACAGTTAGCTAAAAAAACACCCAGGTAGAAAGTGCCTACCGTACAAAAAATAGTATTGGCAAACCAGTTTTACTTTTGTAAAACCCACTCTGTTAGAAAATACCAAAGGTGCATCAAATGCATTGTTTTGTTTGAAAAGCTAGTGTTTTACCAGAACTACTTGAAAAATTCTTTGCCAATATTGTTTTTAGCAATATTACAACCAATTAGAAGAATTCTCTTGTTTAAACATTTAAATATGATGTGAAAGACTACACAGAAAAAATTATCAACCTAAAATATCTAATTAAAGATTTGATTTGAATTTAATTTGTTTCTAAATAAATATTTAATTGAATCAATTAATATTTTAATTGACTTTTAAATATATAAATACATATTTTATTTTAGACGCAATTATCATATTATTTTTTCATACACTGTATGCATATATAGAAAATTTTCAGTATAAAATACCAAATACATTTGAAGTTAACAAACAAAACATGCACACACACAAACAGACTCAACATTGAAAAAAACACACATACCAACGTATAGATCACACACTTTTTTTGTGAGTATCATTTTTTTTTTTTTTTTTGTAGAAGTTTATAACTTTTTTTTCCTTCTTAATTTTAATAATAGGTTTAATTGATAGTATCATTGCCGTGATAGGTGAAAAATCGATTAAAATATTAATTGATTCAATAAATTTTTTAATTGAAACCCGTTTTTAGTTTTTTCTGTGTAAGACCGATTAGATTGTTGCTTTTTAAATCCGGTTTATTATATACATTTCTAAAAATAATTAAATTTAATATATTTCGAGAGCATCAACTTTATTAATTTACCAACGTTATGTCAACGCTGACAAGTTCGCTCAAACCAACGGTTGGTAACTCTTATCAATCGGGTAATAGGAAAATGCTGTCAAGATTGTTAATCCCACTTTCTGGCAGCGCATACCAACAGTCGCCGACGCTTTGCCAACACTGTGCCGATTGTATTTTTTGCCTGGGAAGTTACACATATAAAAGTTAAATGTGCAAAAAAAATTTTTCAGGCAACAACAGCAACTAAAGCAGCATCATTGCTCATAGTTAAGTCTTTAGGGAATAATAGCAAAAGCGGTTAAAGGAATCATTATACACATTCATTTTTTCCTACCACCCACACATATACAATCAAAATATACACACACAAACACAGCCATATTCATTAGAACTTGATTCTATACAATTTCTTAACTTTCATATCCATTTATATCGTTGTTCATATATCATTAGTACACTCTAAAAAAAGTTTGTAAAGTCAGCAAATTTTTGCAGAAAAATTGTTAATACAAATACGAAATTAATGCTATAACAACAAAAGCTTTCTTAAAATAAACAAATTTTTCGTTAATTTTACGAAAATTTTTGGTATTTTGAAATTGTTTTAGTATTTTTATAAACAAGATTATTGTTAGCGGAAATACATCTGTTTAAAAGAATAAAAAAAATTTATAAATTTTGGATATATCATAAAAAAAAAATAAATATACGATTAACCTATCTCGAGGTCAATATAACCAAATTATGTATACTATTTCAGTAACATATTAAATTTCTGGGTGTGGAATATTCGTTAAAATCTGAAATATCCAAATAACATTATAAATAGCTTTTGAAAAAAAGTTTGAGCTTTCAAATGATATATGTTTTCTTCATAAAATCTAAAGGTTTTGGAGCTATATTTGAATTTCCTATATAAGTGGTTTAAGAAATAATTTTTTTGAAAAATTTATTGGTATTGGCAATGTAGTAGTTACTACTAGGGATGCCAATCGGAATTGATATTTAAAAATCCCGGGATTTTTCGGGATTGTTTGAAATCCCGGGTTTATTCGGTATTCTGATATTTTTTTATGTTAACAAAAAAAAAAAAAAATTCGGTAACCACAACAAGATCATTCAATTGGCAACAAATTCGATTGTCAGCGCGAATATACTTTCTCTGTGCATCTTTTGTAGAGAAATTTCGAAAATTTAGATGGTAACAATGTTCTGAAAACTATACTGGTTATGTCGTTCGTAATCTAACATGTAAAATTTGTGTTCCTAGATTTTTTAAAAACGATTTTTTTTTATATTTAAAATGCACCTCGTTGAACTTCTGATACAATTTTTCGCGTCGAAAGCCACCGAAAATCCGCTGATGTGACATATTTCTGCTTGCCCCGGTTTGAGGAATCATCCGCTAATCTCGAACGAAAGTTTCTTGTGATACAAAAACGTTAGTTTTTTTGACCTTAAATGTACCTTTTCCAACGATATCGTTTTTCATAAAACTATAATACCATTTTCGTTATAACAATTCCCTGGAAAAGCGGTATCGATATCAAAAGTGAACTCGCTAATGATATCATAATTTATGACAATAGAAATATCGGATTTTAAATTTAAAAAATACCTAAAAATAACGAACAACTAAATATTTCACTATATCGTGTATTTACCATGGTTGGCAAACACTACCTTTTAATTATAACGTTAGTTGCCTACCACGCCCACATCGATTCCGATATGAAAGTTTTAAAACTAAGATTCCAATAGTGGCATGTGTCTTCAAATATCTCAGGTTTATTTCAAAATTCTACATATTCAGTTTTGTTTAATCAACATAAAAGCGTGGTAAATCGTCGATTCATTATTTTAGCGATATTTTGACTTTAGTTTAAGATATTTCTACATCAAACCAGTAAAATAGCATGAAGAAACATGTCTTTAATGGAATAGCTTTTATTAAATTTTCGTTTCGGTCTTCATGTTACTGTGGTAGCTACCGTTATTATTGAAAAGTTATTGAATGCTAATTTTATAGAAAAAAAAACACAAATTTTTAACAATTTTGCAATGAACACATTGGGCTTATTACGCAAACATTAGAAAAATAATGAGAAAATTAAAAAAACGCAATTTATCTTAAATTTCAGCTTAAAATAAAATCCCGAAAACTCCCAAAAAACCCAGGATTTACAAAAAAAAAATCCCGGGATTCGGGGTTTCCCGTTTGGTATCCCTAGTTTCTACAGATACTACTGCAAACATGAATGCAAATGACAAAATGTTTCGTAGGATTGTTAGTTAGGTTTGTGGGTTGCATAGATGGATGGATGGATGGATGGGATGCATGGTTATGTTGTAGTTTGGTTGCCTGTCTGACTATTATATTTGACTAACTAACAGTCTTAGTTTAGCTTAATTTGTTTTTCATTTCGTTGCTCCTATATCAACCAGTGTTGCCAACTTTTTGAGAGCAAAAAGCGCAACAAAAGTTGTAAAAAGCGTAAAAGAGCGTTCTTTTCTTTGATTAAAAACGCACCAGACAAAATTAGTTTTATTTGTTTACAAAGTAAAAGAAATGAACTCAAGTTGACCATAAAACAGTTTTATAATTGGATTTCGTATTAAAATAAAGTAACCACATTTATTTATCGACAATTTCGGTGGTCGTATTTTGGTCGTACTTTTGAGAAAATAACAGCCAAACTTTATACAAAAAAAATGGGGCTTTTGTATCAATTTCACAGACAAGACCATTTAAATAAAGCGAAAAAGAAACATTTGATTATAATTTCATTATATCTGTAAGAAATTGTAGAGAAAAAATTCGAGTTTTCGACTGTTTTTACTGCAGTTATAGCGAGTTGGCCATAAAACTGTTTTAAAGTTGCGTTTCGTGCTAATAAAAAGTAACCAAATTCCTTCACAGGCAAATTCGGTGTATAGTTTAGCATATCTGTCGAACTCCATATAAAAAAGGTTTTTGTATCCATTTAATAGATAAGACCATTTAAAATGTAGCGCAAAAGCGACATTTGATTGTAATTTCCTAAGACTGTAAACAATTGTAGTTTTCGATAGTTTTTACTGCGGTTTTAGGGCTTTTTGAACAAAGTACTGGTCTCTAACACAACATTGGTTACAAGCCCCAAAAGCACTTAAAATTAATTACAAAAGCAGCAAGTTAGTGCTTTTTTTGTTTTGGCACCATAAATAAAATTTGGGTGTATTGTGACATAGAAAAGCACCATAATTAGTGCCAAAAGCACTAAGTTGTTATCACTGATATCAACGACATTTATACACTTTAGTGTCTTCGTCATTTCGTTGTCAGCGTCCACGTTCACGTTATTGTAGTGGTTGTAATTTTTTATATGTTGACATTGGAGTATGTTTATGAATGTGCATAAGCGCTCAAAAGTGAGCTTAACTAAGAACTTAATGCTACTTTTTTGTCATCAAACATCCATATATTCTTTGTATTTTTCATTGGCGCGCGTTTACTGTTTTTTAAGGATGTGTGTATAAATGTCCTTTTATAGTTATTTTTACTACTTGGATAATAGTTTGATGTTTTTTTTTAACTATGATTTCAGTATTATTTTTCTTGTTGCTTCGCAATTTTGTTTTTCCCAAAAAGGGAGAGTTTTAGAGTGGGAGGTTAAGTTTAAAGAAAATGTGTTAAAATTATATTTTTTTTTACCAATATTAAGTTCAGTTTAATAGGAAATTAAACTTTTGAATAAAATTTTGATTTTTCACTTAGGCCTGCTTACTTATCTTAGAATAACCTAAGTCTAAGGCTTTACAATAGTTATGAATGTCAAATTTCTGTAGAAATATCTGTGGTTAAAACTAAACTCTAGTTATTTTTAAGTTTTAGTTTGTTTAAAATAGTTTGGGCGTACAAAAAACATATAAAATTAATTAAATGAACCTGAAATTAACTTTATTTCAGATAAACCTAGTTTAAAATAAGTTCAGCCAATTTCAAATGGAGTTTAACACATAATAACTTGATATTAGATAAACCAAGTTTAAACAAAGTGTAAAGTAAGTTTAGCCCAGTATAACTAAGTTTAAACTAAGCTTAAACCAATTTAAGCAAAGTTTATCTTACAAGGAAACTACACATCCGTTTAATTAAATCTAGAAAGGAATATGTAAGCGATTTCCAAGTTAATTGACAAATTTTCCCTTATAGAGTTTATTATTTATTAAAACAAAACAAAATAAACTACATTTTAAAAACAATTTTTCAATTTCCAACAGCGTAAAACTAAGTTTAGTGATGGCCTAAATCAATTTTACACGGCCTAAATCAATTTTATCTAACTGCAAACTATGTCTAACCTATACAAAAAAAATTATCATAGATAAATCAAGTTCAAATAAAGTTTAACTCACCTTTGAAAAGTTTAACTTGATTCAAAATAACAATTAAACTTTACATTAAATAAACTATGCTTAAAAATAGTTTAAACTAAGTTTAACTAGTATTAACTAAAGTTTAGCCAATATAAAACTGAGTTTAAAATATAAAAACGCAAATAATAACTTGATCTTTAATAAATCAAGTTTAAACAAAATTTAACCCAGCTTTAATATTGTTTAACTTAAAATATCTTATGCTTAAATAAATAATGATATAATTAATTATATATTAATTAAGTTTTATCTATGATAAAGAGTTTAAACTTAGTTTACATTTATGCAAAATTATTTAAAACTAAGTTGAACTTTGTTAAGCTTAAGTTATAATTAAAATTTGTATAGGTAAAACTCAGTTTTAAATAGGTTAAACTAAAGTTAAAATCAGTTTAACCTTTTTTTGTCATGGATAAAACTGAATTCAGATTCAATTATTTATTATATTTTTTTTTCAAGCCCAACTTATTTTAAGCTAGGTTTATGCCGGGTAAAACTTTGTTTAACATTGATTTATTTAAGATCAAGTTTTAATCAACTTTTTTATAGTTTAAACTTGAGTTAAAATAAGCTTGGCCTTGATTTAAAATAAGTTAATCTTAGTTTAAACTAAGTTAGTCTTGGTTTAACTAACGTTAGGTTGACTTAAAACTAAAAAAAATAATTTTATAAGTTAAACTTTGTTTAATTTTGTTTTGAGAAAAAGTACACAACGCATAGTAGTTAGTCTGACATTCAAAAATCATATCTTAGGCCGATTTGTTAGGATGCCGATTGCGTTTAAGCTTAAATTAACGCAGTTCGTATTACAATACACGCCAAGATTCTGAACAATATGAAGTTTGTTCGCCAAATTTTTGTAGTAAACTAGGAAATGGCAGACAAAATTTGCTAACAGTTTAACTAAACCTAATTTAACTAAAACATAATTGACTTAAGTCAGATTTGGCTATAAAACGAAAATTTAAAAATACAATTATTTAAATAAAAACATTTTTTTTATATTACAAAACCTGCCCTGAGTCCATTATATTTTATTTTAAGTTTTTTATCTTAGTTTAACGCAGTTTGTAACTGTAATACTGCTATTGGAATTTGGTTTATTTGGCTATAATTCAGTAAAGGCAAGACTACATTTTTAATACTTTTAGATCATTCAAAAGCGTTTGATACCGTAGATCATAACATTCTTTGTTACAAACTTAATAACTTTTTCAATTTCTCTTCGACCGCTGCTCAGTTATTGTCAACATACCTACGTAACAGATATCAGTATATTGAAACTGGAATCCAAAAATTCAAGGCACTGCCTGTAGCAAGAGGGGTACCTCAGGGGTCCATTGTTGGGCCACTATTATTCTCACTGTACTCTAATGACCTTCCAGGCATTTTAACAAATTGTAATGTAAGAATGTACGCGGATGACGTTCAACTTTATACCAGTTGTACCAATGCCTTAATCGACCAGTGTATTATCTCTATTAATCAGCAACTACATCGTATTTATACGTGGGCAACCGCAAATGGTCTAGGAATAAATCCAAAAAAACCTAAATGCATAGTAATTCAAAAGCGACTTGCCAAACTAAGTATTATACCTAATATATTTATAAATAATCAAAAAATTGAAATAGTAAAATCTGCTAAGAATCTCGGAATATTTTTTACGTGGTCGAACCACATTAACTATGCTTGTGGTCGCACTTTCTCTATGACTAGAACTCTTTGCCGAACCCAGCATTGTACTCCTATTAGAATAAGAATGCTACTTGCCAAAACTTATCTGATGCCTGTTTTACTATATGGTTGTGAGCTTTTTGCTAAATGTGATGCAACTAGTAAAGGGAAATTGAACTTTGCATTTAACAACATAATCCGATACGTGTATGGACTTAATAGGCATTCTAGTGTATCTTTCTTTTCATCTCATCTACACAACATTAGAGTTTTAGTTTTTTTACATAAAATAATATATACCCACATACCTGATCATCTGTACAGCAAACTTGTTATTTCAGATATAAGCAGGGGAAAAAGACTTAGATCATTTAGATACAAAAGTTTAATTTCGGAGTGGCATTTCTACATATTCGCAATATCTCTCTGGAATTCTATACCCCTCAGCTCTCAACTTTTAAGTAACGCACGAAAATTGTTTTCGGCATAAGAAAATCAAACATAATTATTTGATATTATAATACAGATGTTTAAATTATTTAAATTTATTTAAATTTTTTATTTACTTTTTTTTTTGTTTTGTTCAACTTGTTTAATTTTAATTGTTTTTTGTTTCCCATATAAAATTGTAACTAGTTATTAAGTTATTAATTAATGATCTTATAATTTTTCATATCATCAGTTCCATACTGCAAAATAAGACTTTTAGTCTTGTGTATGGAGCAATTCAAATAAATAAATAAATTAATAAACTTGTTAATAAACTTGAAATTCATTGTCGGTTTAGCTGAACCAGGTTTAACTGGCATCTCAAAACCTAGTCCTAAGTAAAGTTATGCATGAGTTTATGTTAATCTTAGTTTAACCAAGTTTAATTCAGATTTAATGAAGTTTAACTTAGTCTAAACAAAGTTTAACTTAGTTTAGAATAAATATGGCTTATAAAAACTATAAAATTAATGAATTTAATCTTAAATTTAGTTCAAATCAAGTTTAACCAACCTAAAACTTAGTTTAACCAATGTAAAATTTAACTAAAACCTGATCTTTAAAAAACAAGTTTAATAAAAGTTTAACTGACTCCATGCTATATAATGTTAGTTAATCTTAGTTAAACAAAGTTTAAAACTAAGTTTAAGCCAAGTTTAACCCAGATTTAATAAAGTTTAAGTAAGTTTAAACAAAGTTTAACTTTGTTGTGAATAAATATGGCATAACTAAACTATAAAATTAAATAATTGAATCTTAATCTTATCTTAATTAAGTATTTATCAAGGTTATGCTGTTTCAAACTTAGTTTATCCAACTTCAAATGGGTTATATGAAAATGCTAGCTAAAACTTTATCTAATCCAGGTTTTAACTGAATTAAAATAAGTTTAACTAAATTTAGCTAAGTTAAACTAAACTTAAACTGAGTTTAAACAAAGTTTAAACTAAAATCAACTTAAGTTAAACAATGTTTAAAATTACTTTATTGAATTTTTAAATCTAATAAGCTAAACCAACCTTAAACTAAGTTTAAATTATAATTTATTTTTGCTTTATTAATTTATCCCTAATATAACTGAATCTTTATTTAACAAAGTTTGAACTTCGTTTAATTAAAAGATTATCTTTTACCAAAAAATGTAGCTTCCTTCAAATTTGTTGCTTTAAGTAATTTTTCTACGTCATCCTTAGATTTGTCTTTCTTACTAGTCAAAGTTGCTTTACATTTCGGTTTATATTTACTTGTACACATTTTTTAGGAAGTACATCATTAGTCTAATGTTAAAGTCCTTGTATCCTTTTTATTATCTCACATTTTGTCTTTCATTTAACAAGGCATGAAGAAAAAATATTACCTTCAAAAATCCTTACGCAGTTTTATTCTTACTTATTAATCATTTTACATAAGTGTTATTATCATGTTCTTGAGGAAAATGTGTAATGAAAAAGTAAATTTGCTTTTTAGCTGCTGCAACATTTCTTTACTACTGAAGGTATTTAAAAGTAACAAAAGTTATTTTTTTTTTATAATTTATGCTTTTATTCATACTCCTCGTTGGCGTTGGTGTCGTAAACTCTGCTAACAACTTTTCTTTTTTATTATGAAATTACTAAAGTTTGTGTTAAGATTTGTGAGTTTTAATACATTTTTGTTCTAGTTTATGCTCAAACAACAGAACTTGCCATAATTTTATAAATGATTTTCAAGTTAATGAACTGTTGTATACCAAAATTTTCTAAACACTAGAATTTATTATGCATTAAAAATTATAATTGGTTTGGAAAATTTTTTGCAGGAAATAATGTAGTTGTAACATTTTATAGTTAACAATGACTTTTGACAAAAAAAGTTAAAGTTTTTATGAAATGGTTATTAATTTTACGAATTAGGATTTAAAAAAATATATCTCTGCTAAAATTTTAACGATGTGGAAACAACAAAAAAGTTAAGAGGTTTTAAACAAGAGTTTTAAAATTAAAATATATTTATTAATCTTAGTTGAACTTAGTTTAAACTGTGTTGTTGTAAGATTAAGTTGTATTTAATACAAATTATTAAATGTTATATATTGTAAAAAGTTAAACTTAAGTTAAACTTAATTTGGCTTAGGTTAAACTTAAGCTAAACTTAGTTTAAACTTAAATTTAAAATTTACTCAATAATAATTAAGAGAGTAAATTTTAGACTCTAAACTTTAGTTAAAACTAAGTTTAACTTAAGTTTAAAATAAGTTCAAGTAAGTTTAAACTATGTTTAACTTATTTTTAACTAAGTTTAAATAAGTTTAACTTAAGTTTAAAGTTAAGTTTAAACTTACTTTAAGTAAGTTTAAAGTAATTTTAACTAAGTTTAAACTAATTTTAACTCAGTTTTAGCTAAGTTTAACTAAGGTCGAGTTTTTAGGATGTCGATTGTCTTTAAACTAAGATTAACGGAGTTTTTAAATGGAATACTGCTTCTGAAATGTGGTGGTTTGTGCTATTATGATAAAGACCAACTTTTGTTAATAAACTTGGAAATGGCTTTTGTTAATTAGCTTCATCAGCGGTTTAACTGATCCAAGTTTAACTGAAACTCTCCCAAAAACTCTGCCTAAATTTACATTAAGTTTAACTAAGCTTGAACTTAGTTTAAACTGAGTTGTTGTAAGATTAAGTTGTATTTAATACAAATTATTAAATGCTATATATTGTAAAAAGTTAAACTTAAGTTAAACTTAATTCTACTTAGGTTAAACTTAAGCTAAACTTAGTTTAAAGTTAAATTTAAAATTTACTCAATAATAATTAAGAGAGTAAATTTTAGACTCTAAACTTTAGTTAAAACTAAGTTTAACTTAAGTTTAAAATAAGTTCAAGTAAGTTTAAACTATGTTTAACTTATTTTTAACTAAGTTTAACTAAGTTTAACTTAAGTTTAAAGTTAAGTTTAAACTTACTTTAACTAAGTTTAAAGTAATTTTAACTAAGTTTAAACTAATTTTAACTCAGTTTTAGCTAAGTTTAACTAAGGTCGAGTTTTTAGGATGTCGATTGTCTTTAAACTAAGATTAACGGAGTTTTTAAATGGAATACTGCTTCTGAAATGTGGTGGTTTGTGCTATTATGATAAAGACCAAAATTTAAACAAGATGAGTGGTTCCGACAAACTTTTGTTAATAAACGTGGAAATGGCTTTTGTTAATAAGCTTCGTCAGCGGTTTAACTGATCCAAGTTTAACTGAAACTCTTCCAAAAACTCTGTGTAAGTTTACATTAAGTTTAACTAAGCTTAGACTAAGTTTAATCTAAGTTGAACTACGTTCAAACTAAGTTTAACTAAGTTTAAACTAAATTCAAGTAAGTTTAAATTAAAACCCAAGAATTTAATAAATAATACAGTTACTACATGCCAGTAGTTTGTGTAATAATCAGTAGTAAATAGAAATAATATAAAACAAATCTTATGACAGTTATAAAAAAAAAAAAAACTAAAAAAAAATTACTGTACTACAGGAATTTTTGCAGTAAAAAGTAAATTTTTGATAGTTATTAAAAATGGAATATTATGTCGAGTTTTTATAAATTATCGTTTATACTACGTTGTCGTTTACCGAAGATGAGCATTTTCGATTTTTTGATTTTAAATTTGTATGGAACTTGACAGTCAAAAACTTAAAATAACAAACGAAAATACTTACCATCGGGCTCAATATATAAACGAGAACGTAGTATAAACGATAATTTTTTAAACTCGGACATAATCTTCCATAGTTTGCATATAGTAATTAGAAAATTTCATTGTACCCCAATTCATAAAAGCGTTATAACTGCAGTACCGTCGGGAATTTTACATTTTAATTTTAAGTATGATGTAGATGATGTGTTTTTATTGTAATTGAAAAAAATATAAATATTTTTATAAAAATTTTTTTTTAAATTACCGAAAAAGTAACTGTTAAAAAACAGTAGTTTTTACCAATTTTTACAGTTGTTTAAAATTTTTTTTTGCTTTAAAAATTGTCAATTGGTTTTACGACATTATTAGTTATTTTTAATAAATTTGTTAGTTGTTTTTCAACTGCTAAAAAAACTAAACTTTTAGTTATTTTAACGGTTATTACGGTTTTTAACTTAAATTATAGTTGTTTTAACTGTCATTTTCAGTAGATTCTACTGTACAGCTTTTTTGACTGCGTGTTTTTTTTTAAATACATTTTAAAGACTTTTTAAAATGCCTAATTTGGATATGTCAATTGCTATTTTTATAATATAATAGTTTTTATTAAAAAAACCTGACACAAACTTTCACTTACAACTGCTTTTGTGTACGACACTGAACTTTTTTCTTGTCAAATTATCTTTAAGAAGATTGTCAGATTATGTGTGCAAAATATTAAAGCGATCGGATCATTATTTCGCTTACAAATGAAATCGGAACAAAAAGTGAGGAATAGAGTTTTTTTTTTGTCATCTTCAGCCCCTAATTGGTAGGAGCAGACCATTTTCAAAAAAACAAAAAGTGGCAGCATTGATAATTTTTTTTGTAGCCTTCTTCAATATAACATAAAAAGAATTTTATTATCATTTAAATCTTCTGAATTCTGGGCAGTTAATCATTTTTTTTCGTAAGAAATTCCGGGTTTTTTTTTTTTGTAAAAATGCTGCTTTTGTTCAAATTCCATTTGTAAACAAACTTATAATGACATTTCGCTAATATGTTGTACAAATAAGCTGACGACTTTTCTAAAGACAACCTGATCCAAAAAAATGTCACCTTTAAACATAAAAAAAGTTATAAGTGATAATTATTCGATCACACTAATACTCCTCAAAAATTGAACGTTATTTAAATGTTTTCATTAAAAGTTTGCACAATTTTGGGAAAAGTACTACCCTAATCTGACTAGACTATTAATTATCTTTATTTTTGTGGCCTGATGCCATAAATTCCCCTAAAACGTGGTTAATATTATGATTATAACTAAGAGTACAAAGCTTTTATACTGATATAAAATATTTCCACTTGATATAAATAATTATTTAATTTAATTTGATCCATATTTAATGTAATTTGATCCATATATGATTTTTTTTTTGACAAAAAAACAAAAACAAACCATAAATTTACCGAATGACTTCTCTCAGATTTTGAATAAATTTGGATATGTGATAAACTAACTAAACTAACGAGCAAGCACAATTCATTATCGTAATCATCTTACTTTTAAGGGTTTCAAAGAAACTATACAAAAATGGGTAACAAATTTAAGGTATTTTAAAGATCTATCTAACGATTTACTAAACATATTTAAATGGGTATAATATGTTTAATTGCATTTTCTGGGCCAATACTGATCGATACAATAATGTTTGTTTAGTACCCTTTATAACGTATCCAAATTTAATCAACATCTTAAAGAATTTTGTGAAAAGTGTCACATTAACCATATGTCGATCAGATTACGTATAATAATTATTTTTTCAAGTGGGATTTTTTTTTTCCATCAATTTATAAGCTTTGCAATCTTGAAGTCATAATTAAAATTATGTTTAATGGGTCTTTTTTGTCCAAAGGCCACATCCGAATAACGGAATTAAATTGTCTACGTTCATATTAACGTTGAGGGTGGAGAACACGTATTCATATTTATATCATGTCTTCTCATAATTTTCTGTCTCCCGTTGAGTAAAGATTCATTATTATTCAATAAATTTTTCATTATTATTATTCATTCAATTTTCAACTATTCGATTAAAAAATAACTTTAAATTAATTTATGACAGTTAAACAATTTTTAATACACTTTTTCTTCTTGTATTTTTTTTAGTTTTAGGCGTTTAACTTTTGCTTTTTTTTTGTTTACAATCTTTTGTGTGTGTATATTGACAGCTCATATCATGATATTATTGTTTAGAGATTTATCATAACATCTCTATTTTGAAATCAAATATACATAATACTAAGTTTGTTCGCTTACTCAAAAATTTGTAAAAATTTGTACAAGTTTTTACTTTAAGGTGCAAATACTCAGTAAAAAATAGTAAAAAGAGAGAGTAAAGTGACGGGTTGATGACAAAGAACTTACAAGTCTTTACTGGATACATTTTTGCCACTAAAAATTTGTAAGAAGAAAAAATTATATGATTGAAAAAATAAACAAAAACAAAAACAAATATTAAATTAAATTATAATTGTTTATGGATTTAAAGTGAAAAATATTAAAGAATTAACTATGGAAGAAATTAAAAAACATTTTAAATTATTTTTGGTCATAGCTGTTAAGTAATGATTACTAATTGTAATAATTAGTAATTAGATTATTTTTTTTTAAAGGTGAAGTAATGATTATATTACGATTATTTTCAGATTCTCACGGTTACTAATTGATTACGATTACAGATAATCCAAAAATAATCAAGATTAATAAAAATTACGAGAAAATAATCAAAAATAATAAAAAGTAATCAAAAAATAATTCGACTACTTTCAAAGATTACTTTTGATTGTTTTTAATTATTTTTTTTATTTTGCGAAATTATGGCAATACTGTCACAAATACATTTTTCTACATGATATTATACCAGTATTTAATGTTAGTCGTTTGTAATTGTTTGCATTCTTCATAATTATGCATTCTTCTTTATGTCTGAATATGTTTCCGAAACCATTTTTTCCGCAGACGACAGCATCGAAGATCCGGACGTTAATCCTACTACAAGTAAACGAAAAAGCTCATTAAGTGAGGAATCAGGACCGGCCCTAAAAAAAAGTCTGTGTGAATCCACAGCATTTGTTTGGTCTGGAAATCACAGAAGCTTACTTGAATATAAGTGTCATTGGCTTACAGACATTTTCGAACACAAATCGCAGCTTTGGCATGTAGAAGAATTTGTGGAGCACACACCGCGAAAAAATATTGCGCAGATGATTATTGAAATCAACACTGCCTTTGGTCTGAACAGACCAAACATTGTTTTGCTCATTACGGACAACGGTTCAAATTTTGAAAAAGCGTTCAGAGATTACGGTGTGGGAAATGACTTTTTCGAAGATAAAATTGATGAGGAAATGCCTGTATTTGAGAACACTGTACAACAAAAAAAATTACAAGGTCCGACTTATAAATTTTGATAGAAGAGACAAAAAAAAGACACGTGTATCGGCGTTTTGAAAGTTTACATCTGGGTTTTATTTTAGGGGGAGGTAAAGTTTCCTCCAAATGCAAATTTTTGTATTGTTAATCGGCATAGAAAATCGAGTAAAGCTTACGTTTAAAGTACATGGTGTGTTCATCAAATTTATGTAAAATATTACTGAGAACATTTTTGTAAAATATGTTAACCCTCTAACTGCTCAAGGTAAGTGTCTTTTTTGTCCTTCTTTTAAAAAAGAGAAAAAACACCATTAAAACAGGTATTTAAGGGGCTAACATGTTCCGCAAAAATATTCGCCGTAAAATTTTACTATAAGTCCCTGAATACACCAAAATCTGAATACACTCAAACCACAAAACAAATTATGTACACAATATATGCACCGCAAATTGACACGTTTTCAGTACAATAAGAAATATAGCCCTTGATTATTGTTTTGATTTTTTTTGGTTTTTGTTGTAATGTAACGGATCTAATAAGCCAAAGCACAGCTGGCAATCTATCAAAATTTATAGGTCGGACCTTGTAATTTGTTTTTGTGTTGTACAGTGTAATGAAGTCGAATTGCGTAGAGCTAAAAAAAATGTAATTAATGAATACTTCCTATTCAAATTTGCTATCGAAGGAAAAATAATAGAGATATTACTGATTTTAGTTAAATTTGAACTATTTTATTTTCATGCTAAATTTTTGGCATACTTTAAAATAAAATTCTTAATAAATGCGAAATTAACTCTAAGCTCTCTTTTGTTGTGTCTTATTTCTGACTTTCTGGAAGATTTTCAAAAAATCCTCAAAATTTATAAAAATCGTCAAAATTATTAATAAACGTCAAAATTAAAAAAAATCGTCAAAACTTAAAAATCAGCAAAATTAAAAAAAAAAAATAGTCGAAATTTGAAAAAGTCGTCAACATTATTAAAAATCGTTAAAATTATTGAAGTGAATATACCTATATTTTGTATACAAAAACTATCCAATTTTGTTTTATTTGTTCAGATTTTTTTTACGTTACAAATGCAATTTTTTTTTAAACAAAATATATGTATAAAAGGATAAACATTCAAAATTTTTAAAAAATAATCTAAAATAATCAAAAATAATCCTTGAAAGTAGTCAATTATTTTTTTGATTACTTTTGATTATTTTTGATTATTTTCTCGTAATCCTAAATAATCTTTATTATTTTTGGATTATTTGTAATCATAATTAATTAACAATCAGGAATTGTTCAAAAGAGAATTGTGTAATCAATACCATTCTTTTTAAAATGTAATCTAATTGATTACTGATCGTAATCCAAATTTAACAGCTGTGTTTTGGTCGACAATTTCAATTAACTTTTATATTTTCCATAACGATTTTTTTTTAAATATTTGGTATCTAAATTCTTATAAATTTTCCGTTCGTTTACTCTTTTGTAAATTTGTCTTATTCTCTGTAATTTTGTTACTGAGTAATTTTTACTGGACTTACTGGGAAAGTAATCGAACAGACTTATTATTAAAACGAATTAGAAATGTCACTTTTTCTTTGGTAAATTATATAAAGACATTAGGTTGAAAATAATATTTGTACTAAAATTTCGAAAAATTTTTTACTTACAAGGAAACTACATAGTGGTGAACAAACAGATTTGAATGAAACTTGGATATGTTGTAGAGGACATCAAATATCAGGCAAGTACTTTTGTTTATGTGCGCAATCTCAAGTTTAGGGGTTAATAATGGGGTCAAAAGTGAACGCATTATTGGGCAAATTGGGTATGAAATGAAAGGTATACTGGTGAATATTAAAAGATTGTTGTTATTAAAAATGTTTTATTTTTGATTTGAATTAGTTTAATTCTTCCAATTTTGTGTTTTACTTCTCATCAAGTAAATAAAACAATACGGTTGAAGCGTTGATATTTTTCCTTCAAAAATTATAATTTGGGTAAATCTTCTACCCCTTCTACATTGGTCCTCTTTACTGGAAAAGTAATCGAACAGACTTACTATCAGTGACAGTAATGTGTGGTCCACACGTAATATAATTCTCTCTGTGATTGAATTTGAAGTTTGCTGGCAGAAAAATATTAAAGTTAATATCTAGTGTCTGTCCACATATGTTAAGTGAGATTTTTTCCAAAAATTAAGCAAACTTTGATGAAAACATGCAAACTCAAAAATCTTTAAAATTAGTTAAAAAACACGCTTATGCATTGTTATCAAACTTTTGATTACATTTGGGTTAGTTCTTAGTATATATATTATGTTTATATTAAAGTATATAAGCAATAAACGAAATAAAAAAAATTAATTATTCAAAATTTCGAATTTTGGTAATTTTTAATAAAACACTTAAAAATGGCAATTTTAGGCAAAAATTGGGCACGATTTAACGTTTTCCAACAAAAAGTTGATTTGATCCATTTGGAACTAATTGCAATACAACTAAGGGGTGTAATGAACGCAAATCGACAAATCATATTTTAAAGGTCATCCTAATAAACATTGTAAGGCAAAACATTTTGTTTGCAATAAAGCTTATAAAATTAATAATATTTGGCAGCGTGTATT
This sequence comes from Delia radicum, assembly GCA_021234595.1. Taxonomy (NCBI): domain Eukaryota; kingdom Metazoa; phylum Arthropoda; class Insecta; order Diptera; family Anthomyiidae; genus Delia; species Delia radicum. The sequence goes on from CM037854.1 coordinate 81,021,125, forward strand.
ATGCAGTGGAACCTAAAGCCGCTTCTTATTATTTAAATATTAGTATGAAGAATCCAGTACTGAGATTTTTTTAGATCTTTAAAAATTTGCCTTACAACCTCATTTGCTTTTACAAAAAATTGGCTCTAAAAATATTTGTATAACTCTACTAATGACATTTATTTTACTATTACCCAGGAAAAAATTACACATTCCAAAAAGAAGGTGATGCCCACACTTGCTTACATATCTCATTGCCATTTTAGTAACTGCAATACCAAACTCATTCCAACGATAGAGTCAAAAAAGAAAGTAGTATTGTAATCAATTCTTTAAATTTAAACCAGAAAGCATGAACTCAATAACAAAGTAATTATTTACTTAAAATAAAATAATAATGTTATTAACTTATATGTATAACTTTTTGTACTCAAGAAGTAATCATATACTTTTTCTTAATAAAAGGACGTTATTGGAAGTAGTTCCTAACTTTGAAAAAATAAGTTATACAATTTTAAAGAATTTATCTCATATATTTTTTCAAACAAAATTTTTATTTGCAGGAAAATAATACTAAAAACAGAAATTGCGTGTTGCCTCAATTTTGTTAAACTGTGGTTAGGTGTAAATTAGGGAAGCGCACGTGAGCAGAAAGTTGTGAGCTGAAGTTGAAATTACTGACGTTATCGTGAGTGAGTGTAAAAAAAATTTTCGAGGGTGATTGTGCGTGAGTCATATTTTTGTTTTTCAATTTTGAATCGTTCTTTTTTATGAAAAATTTATATTTTCGTGGTTTATAGCTACTGACAAACCCTTGTTATAATAACACTTCGATGTTTCACTTTTTAGGATTTTATTTCCGTATGAGTTTTGATCGTTATAGTTGAGTGACTTAGGAGAATCACGTGTGAGTAAAAGTTGAATTTACTTATGGAACTACTTCTTTTTTTTTTAAATGTAAGTACGTCTTATTTTTTCTAGGGAGCTATTTATTTATTTTTTTTGTGTAAGTACTTCGTAGTTTTACAATGGAACTATATCTTTATTAAAAAATGTATGTAGTTCTTAAAAATATAAAGTAAATGGTTCTTCGGTAAAAAAAATAATCAATTCTAAAGAATCAATTATTTTAGTCTCAGTCGAGTCTTTAGTCGAGTAGGTAATCTAGTAAGGAATGCGTTCTGCCCAAAATGCTTGATTGCAAACCCGCTTTCCTTTTTTGGAATTTTTTTGCTGGGTAATCACTAAAACAAATTCATTATAAATAAAATAAGATTTTTTTATTTCATTAACAAACTTAATGAATTCATTAAATATTTACATGCATGTTTTTTTTTTATGATACCACACTGTCTCTAATTAAATCCAAACTTTTCACAGTTTTTTTTTTTGGTTTATTTTATATATTTGTATGTAAAAACTATTTTTGTTGACTTTTAATGCAATTTTAGAATTTATAATAACCAAAAACTATCTGCTACACAAATTATTATATCCATAATAAAATATATGATAAAAAAAAGTTTTGTAAAAAATATTTTCCAAACAAATATTTTTGAGTGGGGAAAAATATTCAAACAACTAACAATAGCAAACAATAACCCTGTTTTGTTCTTCACTCTTAACATGGATGTGAAAAAAACGATTGGCAGCACTTTAAATATATTTGAATTAAAACTGACAACTTATAGAAGTTGAAAACATGCCCAATGTCAAATTTTGTATGGGATTTCGTAACACGTATGGGAAAAAAACAAGATTATTGTTAACACTGTGTAGCAAGAAAAAATTTTCCGAATGAGTCCAAAGGAAAATAAAAATATACCATTAGTACGCGTTTTGCAAAGTTAACTCTTACTGATTTATTATAGCCTCTTAAATTTGGCTTATTTCGGACTATTTTTTTTCATTAGGGTGAAAATAATATGTTAAAAAACTACTTAATTTGCGAGTACAAAAGTTAGGTTGTAGTAAAGGGAGTTTTTTATGCAGGTATATAACTTTAAGTTGGCAACACTTTTTTAACTGGCGGCCATTTTGTAAGCTGTCAAGTGATTTATGTTTAATGAATTAAACCTTAAAATCGACCCAAATACCACCTTTAAGAAGAGACAACAACACGTGGCCTAGAAGTCCCAAGGAAAAGCTGATCTCTTTGCAAATTATCTCTAAAATATTTTTCAACCATTACCTCGTCAAACGAGCTCTGAAAATACTGTCCAAGTTGAGAGCATTGATGAACAGAATATGACCCCAATGGCTATTAATGAGCTAAGATTATAAATAAAAAACCATCTAAGTAAAAAAAAAGCTCCAGGTCATGATTTGATAACTGGTAAAATAATCAAAAAATTAATAAATAAGGCAGTAAATAAACTGCTCTTTATAATAAATGCGCGTTTCAGACTAATGGAAGGTGGCAGAAATTATAATGATAAACAAACCTGGAAAACATTCGAATCAAATAACCTTCGAATCAAATAATAATAATATCAAAGATTTTTGCAAAATTATTTCTAACAAGATTACAAAGTATTATTACCGCTAGAAACCTCATTCCGTCATATCAGTTTGGATTCAGAGAGGGTGACTCTACAATACAACAAGTCCACAGAATCACTGACTTTGCAGATACATCACTGCACTCAGGGAACTTCTGCTTTAAAAATATGTAGTTGTGTGGGTTGTAATACAGTTTCTTTATTTTCAATGTAAATATCAGTCATTAGTAGAACAAATTAATTTTTTTACTAGCCTTGTAGTTCATTTAAAAAAACAAACCACATCAAATGACTGTTTTATGATTTTACAACAATTTTTGACAGTAGTTTTTTGTTATTTAAAAAATAAATGTTTGTTTATTTTTTACTAAAATGTGGTTCATTTTTACTACAATTGTTAGTCATTTTTTGAACATTAAAAAACAAATGACAATGTTAGTAGAATTTACTGAAATGTAAGTCGCCCTTTCTTTTAGTGAAATTTCATTTGTTTTTAGCTTCATTTGCAGTGGTCTCTACCTACATAGTATTCTAAGTGTGGAATGAAATTAAATATTTTCAGCAGTTCTACTTGATGTACGACAGGGTTTTGATCGTGTGTGGCACAAGGAATTACTGTACAAATTGCATAGAGATCTTCCGAGGCAGTTCTATGAAATTCTTCAATGACCGTCATTTTAGAATAAAGCAAGAAAACGAATTCTCGAATCTTAAACAAATTTCTGCCGGAGTTCCTCAAGGTAGCGTACCTGGCCCTATTTTATATCTCCTCCCTCTCAAGGTGGGCGCTGTGGTGTAATGTTTAGCGCGTTGGACTTTTCCACAGATAGTCCCGGGTTCGAATTCCGGTGACGGTAACATCAATTTAGAAAAAAAATATGTATGAGTTTTCTATCCGTCATATGTATCGCAGCACCCACCATCGGAGTTCCCATAGCACTTAACGCCACCGAAGTAAAATAATGAGTCAGGACTATGAACCAAAAATCTTCAATAAGTTCGCCAACTATCCATCAGGTGGCGAGCAACAACTGTTTAAGACTTATCATCTTGCGCAATGACAGTGTTGCCATGTTTGAAGCCCTTCATCTTGCCCCACCTTTCATTTCTCCACTATCCAATTTCCAAAGAAAGCAATACAATAATAAATAGGAAGAGTTTCCTGAGTGTTGCTTCTCTTTATAAAAAAAAAAACTGGAGAATGAAACTCAATGAAGAAAAAGCCTTACAGAACCCCTTTGGGGGTTTTGGTCTACTGATAGTCTGTTTTCATTTACCGTTGGTCTTATTCGGGAAATTGGTTGCACAGTGTAATATAAATGATATTTTCATAATAGTTGCTATAGTTTTAATAAGTTTTTTACATAATTATATTAAAAATTTAATTTAAATATTAATTTATATTTTAAACACATATTGCAGAGATTTTTAGGAGTCAAAAAGTTCAATTGAAAATTTTAAACCAATACACACACACACACAGAAATATTATTAAAAATAAATTAATTCGAAACTGAATACTAAAACAAAACCGAAAAACAAATATTATACAATATCGTATTTAATATGCACATTAAATAACAATTACAAATTCTAATTACATTAGTATATGTTATTACAAAAAAGGGTTGCCAAGAGAGAAGAGAAGAGGAGAAATTTTGGCTAAATAATTGAGTTAACTAACTCATTAAGGACACATTATAGCTTCGCTGGATATTTTTCAACTAAACTTAGCCGATATTTAGAACAAGGATTCACTAAGAAACTTTTAAAACTAGTGGTAATATTTGCAATGAAAATTGAAATTTTGGCAGAATATAATTCCTAGACGGTTAAGGATATATACAAACTTTAATTTTGTGTAATTTAATGAACAAATCTTAATTCAAAAATATGTGCAATTTTAATTACTTTAAGTTAAGCATTTTGTGGAAAAATATTGTGGTTTTTGAACATTTTTTGGCAACTCTGACATTATAATTTTTTTAAGTGTGGCAGCATTTTAATAATAACTAGTTAATGTTTTTTATTTTTAATAAGCTAATAAGGCTTATAGTTAAATAAATTAAACAATTTAAAATTTTGAGTAAAATCAGAATAAATTATTTTCAATTTTTTGTATTGGAAAAATGTATGGCTCTGATCGGCCAGATTTTCAAAAATTATATACAATTGATGAACTAATTTTTAACAAAGAAAACAATTTTCGATTTTTCTTAACAATATAAAAATAAAAAATATAAAACTTAAAGACTTCATTACTCGAGCGGATACGTTCCGTAAATGGACTGTAACTCCATACAATATGTATGTACATATAATATGTTGTCTCTGTTTTACATATTAAACAACTGCTGACGGATTAGCGGAAAGTAAATTCTGTTAAAACTGAAGATCGCATTAAAAAAATTTTTTTTTATGGAGAACGTAATTTTTGTAAAGTAATTTCTATAGTAAAAGTAATTTCTATAACCGTTTAGAGGGCGGTCCCAGAATTAGCCGACCTGACGTAGTAGGCAGCAGTAGTTTAAAAAAACTACTTTATTGAAAAGTGGCAACCAAGTATTTCGTCTCCATATTGGGTGACTTCTTCAGGGAACAATTATAATAGTTTGATTGAAATTTTTTTTTAATATTAAGTTTTTAATTATTAACCCTTAAACCACTGCAAAATTTTAACTTTGCCTGTAATTGGATTTAAGTGATGACCGTCTGTAGACGGTCTTAGTGGTTTAAGGGTTAAAACAAAAATGTTTCAAACAAATTATAATAATTGTTCCCTGAAAAAGTCACCCAATGTGGAGACGAAATATTGGAAATAAATAATTATAATATCGAAATAAACGATCTTAAGTACTTCATAAAAGAGTTTCATGAACCTTGTGAAAATATTTTTTTGGTTTTCCATCTATTAAATTCTGAACTTCCATTTAAAATTTAGAAATCATCAATTGAAATTAAATTTTTTCATTTGAAACTCAGAAAATGTAATTTGTAATTCTGATTTTCTGTTTAAAATTAAGAAACCACCATAACATCAATTGAAAGTCAGAAATTCCAATCAGTTGATGTATTTTAAACTTTACATGTAATCTTGTGAAGATAAATTTAATTTTTTTTAATTTCAGTGGAAATAAATAGAAATTCTTAACTTTATTTAACGTTTATAAATTCAAAGAAAAATTCTTAACTTAAATTTATTTTTTATGAATTAGAAATACATTAAATGAGTGAGAAATTCTAAATTTTAATTTATAGATTGTAGTTGTAGCAAAAATATTTGGTTTTAAACAAATTATTAAAAACAAAATTTTTGCCATGGCAGTAGCCATTATTGTGTTTGTACGCCACCAACATTTTTTGATTTCATAAAAATGAATGAATTTGCTTCATCATATTTATAAGACATCTTATAACAATTATAACACATTTAATGAAAAGCTAAGAAACTTCTTCATATATATGAAATATTTCATAAATATGAAGAAGCGTGTCACCAATTTGCACCTTATGAAGTTTTTCATAAATATGATGAATATTTTTTTTTTTCAGTGTGTAAAACATATCCAAATATAATTAAAATCTTAGGGCCACTTTAGCAAACATTCCCTTACTTTTGTATTTTGTCATATAAATCGAAAACAGTTTTTTTTTCAGCAGCTCTATGGCGTGTCCTTAAGGAGTTAAAATACGCTTTCCATTACTTTCAACATAATTTGTTTGGCAACTCTTACTCTTCTATGGGATTTTTGTTTCCATAAAATGACCCTTAAATATAATTTAATTACTTTAATTTTAATAAATATTTACAGATTATTAGTAATTGCTGTTGTTATTTCCAAAGTCCATAGATTTGTTTCAAAATATATATTTAATGAAAACAATTTAATTTCTACTCGTACAAATTGTATTTAGGGTGACCACTATTTTGATATGTAATCAGAGCAAAATTTTTAAAAAATATAAATCTTGTGATGTATTCGAAAATGTACATTCAAATTACTTTCCCCATATAAAAGTTCAGATTAAGTGGAAATTCGCCTACAAAATTATGAATATTACAAAAAGATTATAAAAAAATTTAAGACTCAGATTTTCTAGTTTTTTAAATTTAATTTATACACTGAGAGAATTTAATAAATTTTTTAATTAAATTGAATTCGCTGGAATTCGTCCAGCAAAATTTTTCATTAAATTTAGAAAAAAGTTTTATAAAAATTATGTAAAAATTTCATTTTAATTAACTTTATGAGAATTATATCTGCTTTAGTGTATAAACATTTGGTAAACCTAATCATAAAATCAAAACTTTTGGAAAAGCAACAATTTTGATATGAATATATGGAAAGTCAGAGAAAAAATTATTTGTATTTTTAATACAAAAACTAAAATCTTTTTTAGCAATCAGCATACCATTGTTTATTGGGATATATGTTGTTTTTACGAATTGTAATACAGCAAACACACATACATATAATGGTATACAAAGTATATTGATATGTTAAAATTGTTGCTTTTCAAAAAGTTTTGATTTTATGATTAGGTTTACCGAATCAGCCAGTTTCTAACTAAAGCCTAATTTCACGATGTCCCGTTAGCTACTAACTGGGATTTTAACTAATATATTTGTTGTTGTTTCCCATATATCTTTTTAATGTAACTGATTAATTCGATATTTAATAATCGGGCATAAAGCAGACCAAATTCAAATGATGTTAATTTTGTTGGTTGTATGTAGGGTTTGGGGTACAAGAATTCCCGGGAATATGCAGTAATATTTTTTTTTGTAGAATGATTTATTCAATTTTAAAGACAAAAACGCTATTAATTGACATTGACTTATTAAAATTTATGGAACGACCAACTTGTCCTGGGGATATTAGTGGAAGTTTCGAATCGCATTAGAGACGCACTATGTCGACGAGATTATAATATTTTTGTAGCTGATGTTTTTATAAATATACTTTTTGAACTTAAAAACTCATATTTGAAATGTCCAGCAGTGACAACGCCATATCTGAAACCCAAGTCGATGAAAGTTTCAAACTGAAACTAAAAACGATATAGATAATACAAACGCTAATCCGAAAAAGCTAAATTCAAATCATTGGACTTTGTTAAAGAAAGAAATTAATTTATGTGGAGCATGCAATATACGGACTAAAATATATTAAAAACTGAAATATATTAATATAATATGATATTTATTTTAATTTCAAATGATCTCAAATCATTTAATTAATATGTTTATGTTGTAATTTTCAATACATATGTGCTTTATTATTTAATGTTAAATAAAAACCTCCTTTTAGCAAAAAAAAAAAAAAAACAAATTACTTGTTTTAAATAAAATTAGGAATTTCACGGGAAATCCCGGGAAATTTATAATTTTTTCCCGTTAATCCCGGGATATGAAAAAGTCCGGGAATTCCCAAACCCTAGTTGTAAGTAATGTATCGGTTTGAGCTAAGCACATCATCGTTTTCTTATTGCGGACAACTTATGATTAGGGTGATGCCTATGAAACAATTGTAAAGTCTTTCATAAAAATTATCAAACTTTTTAAAAACCAACAAATAAAAACTTATATGACAATGTCATATTAGATTTTAGACTTGAGGTAGAACAATATTCAAACTAAATATATGAAGATATGGATAGTCCGAGAAAACAATTTTTGTGTTTTTGATACAAAAATGGAAACATTTTTTAATTCTCTATAAATGTTAAAAATCTGTACATTCAGTACAAATTAAAAAAAAAAATCAGTACAAATCACGATTACAATAAACGATTTTTTCATCAGTGCACGATCAATTCAGTACGAATGGTCAGCCTAATTTAGTATTAAATGTTCACATAACTTTGTGTACGGAAATCCTCTCCAAACCCAAATGTATAATTATATTAATTTAACATTTACATTTTTATTTTCTAACTAGTTTATTTTAATTTTTCGCATATTTTTTCCCCCAATTTCTCTTTATAGGCCAACATACAGCATAAAAAAACCCCTAAATCAACTGACCATGTTAAACAAATGTATATTTAAATGACTGATACTGGGGGTTTGTGCAACATCAAATCAAGGAATCGTACGGGGTGGAGTATAAAATACTTCATAGTGTATATTTAACAAACATTGACTTTGGCGTTGACATAGTTTGAGTAAAAAATTTTTGTTTTTTCATCATCATTTTCGTTTAAACAATTTTTTTCGTATTTAAATTTAATTCTCTGCATAAGGAATATTTTTTTTTTAACGCTAACGATACATTTGTTGTACAACATATTTTTACTGCCACTGCTAAGACAACTATTGCTGGGAACTACTGGAACAAGTCAAGGGTGAGTGGTTTATTTTTAAGTGTCAAATTAAATTTAATTTATTATGGCTCAATAAGAATTATACAACAGTACACACAGAGAAATAAAGTGCCAACCGAATTCAGAAGTGTAAATTAATGGTAACAACTTATAAATTCAGTTTGTACAACGATATTTACATTAGATTTCTAAATATTTTGAGTGTTGCTACTAAAATTCAGTTAAATTAACCGAACATTATTGTGCAAACTAATGTTCAGTTTTACCAACCAACTGAAATTCGTAATAATCGAATTTAAGTTGTAGTAACCGAATTTCAGTTGGGAAATAGCTAAAATTTTCTCTGTGTATATGATTTTTTTTATTTAAGGGGAAAACGTATAAAGAAACGAATTAAGTTTAACTGACACTGGGGGTCAGTTTAGTTTGTGTTAATATGTATTTGGAATTTTTATTTTCTGTTTATTTAAATTGAAAATATTTGAGGTTAAGTTTATAAGGGGTAAAAAAATGGTGTGTTTTTGGTATTTTAATAGGAATTTTTTAATGTAGTGTAGTGCCCGCTAACAAGGTTTCAAACCTAAAAATTCATTGACCCATTTTTAAAAACAGTGTATTTAAAAAAAAAAAAATTCTTAACATTCGAAAATTTGAAAAATTTAATTTTTTATTTCATTTAGACCTGCTAACTTATCTCAAGTTAACCAAAGTTTAGGTCTTAGACATAGTTATGAATGTCAAATTTATATGGAAATATATGTAGCATAGATTACATAGATCTCCAACTGTTTGTCATTAGCTAACAGTGCATATCACTTATGAGAATGTGTTGGACTTACGTGGTACATGTATACAAAAAATATTTGAATGTGCATTAAAAAATGTGCTTGTTGTTAAAAGAAGAATTAAAGTTTTAGGTCTATGAAATCTATGATCTGTAGTTAATGCTAAATTCTAGTTTTTTAATAGAAAAGTTACTCGCTCTTATTCATTTAATATAGTTCAAAATTAGTCAGACATGGAATTCTGACTGCATCGGATATCATTAGCCTGGAATCAAAAATCACACTTAAATTTAATAAAAATGCAAAAACATGTTTTTTAATAATTAATTTTAAAGATTTTTTAAAATGCCTAATTTGGAGATGTCGATTGCTATTTTTATTAAAATAATAGTTGTAATTGAATAAACAAAAAAAAAAAAAAAAAATATTTTAAAGCATTATATTTCGTGTTTGTGTGAGGAGCGGCTCCTTTCCAGAATATTTTATAAAATTTAATTGAATGTTTTCATCAAAGTTTGCATAATTTTCAGAAAAATATAACTTAAATTTTCTGAGACTATAATTAGCTTAAATTTTAATTAATAAATAGTTAACCCTTGTAACTCAATTTATTTTATAAGGCTTTTTAATTGATACAAAAATCCACTTAATAAAAATTATTATTTTATGTATTCTAATTTAGTCCATTTGGGTAATTATTATCACTTTTGACCAAAAAAGACATACTAGGAATATTACGAAATAATTTCTTTTTGATTTTGATTACATTCGGATAATTGATAAATGTTACTAACAAGCGTAATTATTTTACCAATCTTACTTTTAAGAATTAAGAAGTACACTTACAATACTAAGAAGTACACTTAGAATACCACAGAAATTGAAGTCTAAAACCATTGAAATTTCACTTAAAAAAAGGACGACTAACATTTCATTAAATTCAACTAACATTTGTCATTTGTTTTTCCTGTTCAAAAAAAAAAAAAGCAAACATTTATTTTTTAATTTTTTTAAATAACAAAAAACGACTGTAAAAAATGAATGTAAAATCATAAAACAGTCATTTGATGTGGTTTGTTTTTTTAAATGAACTACAAGGTTAGTAAATATTTTAATTTGTTCTACAAATGACTGGCATTTACATTAAAAATAAAGAAACTGTATTATAACCCAAACAACTACATATTTTTAAAGCAGAAGTTCCCTGAGTGTAGGAATCAAAAGTTTTGCGAGATTTTTTTTTGAGCTTTTTTACTCTATTCAAAAGCTGGAATCAACTTAAAGGTCTTTTAAAGATCTCTCTAGTAATTTACTAAATGCATGTAAGGGGAAATGAAAATTTTCGTATTGAAAACTGATATTTTTCAATACAAATATGTAAAAGAAATTAAATAATTAATTAAAATACTCTAAGTTGACCCCCCCAAAACCTTTTCCTGGATCCGCGCCTGGTAAATTTCCTACACGCAGAGAAAAAATATGATTGGACATGATTGGGGGCAATAAATTATCATAATATGATTGTAACAATCATAAACATGATTCTGACTGATCATATTATGATTACTGAGGGCGATTTTTTCATGATCGAGGATCATAATATGATTACGATGACCATATTATTATTGTTACGTGTATCAACCATAATATTATTCTTTTAAACTATTATAATATGATGCTTTTTTCTGCGTGTAGCGGGTACTTTTTGCCAATAGTGGAAGCAGTTACCCTGTGGATCAAATTACATAAAATAATTATTTTTATCAAGTGGTGCATTTTTTTTTAACATTTAAAAGCGTTACAGTCTTGTAATAATAATTTAAATTAATTTTCATGGTTTGTTTTTGTCCCAAGGCCACTAATAGTTAAAGATTTCTTTAAACTTTATAGTCTAATGAAATTTATGTGATATTTTTCAGAACATTTCAACATTCAAATTTTGATAAATTTTTGACAAAACCATCAATTTTCTTAAAATGTCGTAAAGAGGAGTAGCTCCAAACACAAACACGAATTATAATTTTTTTAAGTTTTTTCTTTACCCAAAGGGCCCTTCTTTGGCAAGTGGTACAAGTGCTGGCAACAAATGCTTCCCCAATCCCAAAGTTATAACATCATTAGCCAAAAGGTCTGTATGTTCAAAAAGTTTCGGACAAGCACTGGGGAAACAAAATTTCCAACGTTGGCATAATGTTGCGAAAACTATGAAATTGGTGGTCTAAAATTTATTTTGCAAAATAGTTCATGTATAATTTTTCCCGCTGAGATTCGAACCCAAGACGCCAGTTTGGCAGTCGGCAGCTCTGAGCTAACGAGACATATAATACTTGATATCTTAACACCTAAGTCAAGGATAAATACTGGATAACAGTTGACTGCTCAAATATATCAGAACTGGCTTAAGGTTTGATGAAAACAACTTGCCACCGTTTGGAAAGCAAAAAAAAAAAGTTGGTCTTAAAAGAGCTTTTCAAAAAAAAAAAAAAACAATTTTATATGAAAAATATTCAAAAGTATAAAAAAATCACAAAAAAATTTTGCCTGATACCGGGCTCCAACGCGCAACCTGGCGACTACAAACTTTTTAAACCAAATATCATTTTTTTATAAAATAAATGGTTAGACTTTCTGACTGAATAGCACTGGGAACACACTTTTTTTCCAACGATGGCATATTGGTCTCGGCCAATTCCTTGCCAATGATTTTTTCTGTAGACCAGAGAAGTTATTGTAAAATAAATACTGGCAAAAAGGTTTTTTAAAACGCTGGTAAAGCGTCTTAAACAAGTGTTCTGGCAGTAGTTTATTAACAATTCCTCGGCTAACCTGTGGTATACCAGTGCTTGATGTTTTATACCACTGGCAGTTTCTGACTGGGTAAGTTCAACTATTATTCAAAATAGCAAACATGTTTTTGCATTTTTTACAAAATCGTTGGTAATTTTTTATTTCAGGCTAGAGTGGGTTAATGATATCTGATGAAGCCAAAACAGAATATCCGAATAATATTTAGTGTATTTAAATGAAAAAAAAATAATAAAATTTTTAAAATTTTCGAATTTTGGGAGTTTTTAATAAAAGTACACTATTTTCAAAAATGGGCCATTTCGTTTCGTTTTCTTCCATTTAGAACATTTTAGAGGATTAAAAATTTGTTAAAGGTAAACATTTTTGGATGTAAAAAGAAATTGTATGGTGAAAAAGCATTGGTTTCAATATGAAATCAAAAATAAATGTCTAACAAATGACATCTATGTTGATTGGACTGGCCCACGCTTGTATGGAAAAATAAAAGTATATTCCGATTCTTTTTCCACAAGCTTGCTTTTTCCTTTTATCAAAATATACGGGTATACTATAAACTGGTGCTATTTAGTAGCTTTGGTCGAAAGTGCCGCACTCCCTCTAGCACTGATCCTCACAAGATTTTTTTTGTCTTTTTCTTACATTTATTAACAATTAGTGTTTTCAATTTATTTTAATTATATTTTAATTATGATCTCAAAGCATCAGATTGAAAATTCTGAATGAATTGCAACTTCACTTTTCATGATTATTATAAGACAATTTATTAATATGATGAAGAAAATTTATAAAATTTTATGAAACTAAAAACTTTCTTTCATAGCGTACAAACACAATAAATGCTACAGCCAATTTATTTTTAATACATTATTTTTAAATATATATATTATTATGTTTGCAACTGTAATTCAGAATATAGCAATTTAAATTAAGAATTTCAAATTTAAATTCAGAAAATTTCAATTGAAATTCATTTTTATTAAAATTCATTTGCATTTATTTTCATTTTGAATTAAAAAACATTAATTACTGTAAAGAATCTAAATCTATATTCACAAAATTCCATTCAAAATTTAGAACACATTAACTGATTAGAAGTTCTGACTTTCCATTGATGTAACGATAATTTCTCAATTGTAAATAGAAAATCTAAATTACATATTCTTAACTTCAAATAAAAAATCTTAATTTTGATTATTTCTATATTTCAAATGAAAATCCTGAATTTTAAATGATCCACTTAGTCACACTCATCTCTGTGTCGACCGTGGCTCAACTCGCTAAGAGATGAAGCTACGAGTCATAGCCTGTTGTGGGTTTTGAAACTCACTATGACACAAAGTAAAATTATTTCATATAGAGCAATTTAACAATATAAAAATACGTTGTACAATTGACAAATAAATTAACCACTGACGAGTGCTTAGAGTGGACGAAAATGCGGCAGCCTGGCATATTAAGTCCGTTAAATTTTTCCATAAAAATTTTTCTTCTTCTTCCTGTAAAAAGCTAACTGAAGAAAATTGTTCACTCGGTTTATGAAAGTTTTTAATGAAATGATGAAAACATTTGATATACATTTTTAAGAAACTCTTCATCATATCTATGCAATCTTAATACTAGCAAACAACAATTTAATAACCTTAAAAAGCATTCTAATATAAAATTTTGAACTTCCCTAACTTATATATATAACTTAATATGACTTCCTGCAAATACGTAACCCTAAACACAATTAATTATCATAAAACCTGCAAAAAATGAGTGTTTTTCCCAAATAATCTCGGATTTATTTTAAGTTCTAACAAAACATTTTTCTCTTTGTGTATTTGTGATATATGATAAATACAATGAGATATAACTTTAAATTAATCCAAGCAAAAACTGAAATTTCAATGTTTTTAATTTGATTTAAACTAAAAACGGCCATAATTTTTGCGCCGTTAAAGACAAATGATTAACGCTGATGGGTTTAGCAAGCTTAAACATCGGCTAACATTAACACAAAGACTTATTTGTGTCATACAAAGAATATTTTTGAAATATTTTGCCTCATAGTGTCGAAGTTTTTTGAAATTCCTTATAAATTCTTGCCTATATATGCGCCTGATGACAAAATTATTATTTTTATTTATAAATTTTATTAAAAATTAAATATTTTATGGGATTTAAGAAGATCGAATTTATTTGTGAAACATCTTATCAGATCCATTAAAAATTATTTATTTTTTTGGATCTAATTGGATCTATCGGGATCTTAATTACCCACCAAAACATTTTTCTTTTCTTTTTTGACATTTTCATCCATGAATTCATCATTGGCTTGTCATATGAGGGAATCATTCCAAATATGACTCTTTGGAAGTTTTTCTGCTTAAAAAACTTCTTGGAAGTTATTTAGGCATATAATATTCCTACACTCAGGGAACTTCTGCTTTAAAAATATGTAGTTGTTTGGGTTGTAATACAGTTTCATTATTTTTAATGTAAATGTAAGTCATTTGTAGAACAAATAAAATTTTTAACTAACCTTGTAGTTCATTTAAAAAAACAACTAACATCAATGACTGTTTTATGATTTTACATTCATTTTTACAGTTGTTTTTTGTTATTTAAAAAAATAAAAAAAAAAATTTTGGTTTATTTTTTACTACCATGTGGTTCATTTTTACTACAATTGTTAGTCATTTTTTGAACATTAAAAAACAAATGACAATGTTAGTTGAATTTAATGAAATGTAAGTCGTCCTTTTTTTAAATGAAATTTCATTTGTTTTTGACTACAATTGCAGTCGTCTTTACCAACATAATTTCCTAAGTGTAGGAAGTTGTATTAAAAGAATGATTCCTTCCTATGACAAGTCAATGTTAAATTCATCGATGAAAATGCTCAATCAGAGTCATTCCTTGACAGAACAGTTTTAGCTGAATAGATATTATTAGATCCCCATATTTTGAGATAAATTTTTATCTTATTAAATTTTGATCTAACTTTTATCGGGTAATAATATTTTTTATAATTAAATTCATATTAATTCCTAATCTAAACTTACCCTTGATCCTTCAGAGGTTGTAACACAAGTACCACCATTATAACAACCATATTTAATACAATCAGCGTGAGCTTCACTATCAACATCACCACGTGGCGGTCCCACTCCCGTGCCGACAGTATTTGAACTTTCTTCTTCTTCACTACTAGCTTCAGTAACGGCTGGTGATTTTGATATAGTTATAATGGGTGGCGGTTGAGTGCTATATACGGGAGTAGCTGGTGTCTGTGGTGGTTCCGTTGGTTGCTGTGCGGGTGGCAGTAAATGGCGGTAATGTAGGTCTGGAGGTGGGTTGTGTATAAGTGGGTGGCACATATGTTATAATGGGTTTGTATTCTGTTGGTGTAATCGAAACCGATGATTGTGACGGTGATGTGGTAGTTGGCAACTCCGGAGGTGAGTATGGTACTCCAGTGGTGGGTATATGATGACTCGTCATATCGTCTGTGTAAATAGGGTGGGTTGTCGGTGACACAATATCGGTATGATAAGGCGTCGTTTCGAAATCTGTTTTGGGTATATATGTTGTTGAGGGATATTGTAGGGTAGGCATTATTGTTGGTGTATATTTGTGTGGCTGAGTACGATTTTCGGGGTACATATACTGTTACCGAAATACCGGGTGTTACAGTAGATACTTCAACAGCATCGTAATCATATGAAGAACTTATTGTTGTAACTACATAACTGGGTACATTAGATTGTGGAGTTGTTGTTATACGTCCTGAACCGGCCACAATATCCACATATTTCGTGGTTACTACTACTTCTGGATATTCTGTAAAGAATGGTGCTGCTGTGGTGGTAATTTCAGGTCTTATAACATGGGGTGTCGATTGGGAATCATCAATACCACGATCTTCTGGAGAAGTAGCTTCCGTAGATGATGTTATATGACTATCTGATTCTGGTTTTGTTGTAGCATGTGGTATTTCCAGTGTTGGATAATAGCTTGGCATTCCAAATGGGGGTCGTGGTGTTGAATATTCTATTGTATATGTCGTTTCTACAGTTGTAACATGATGTGTATAAATTGGCCTTGTTGGATGAACGTACACACCCGAATGATCTTCTTCACTTTGTCCCTCACCACTAGTGGGTGTCGATTCGTCAGAGTGTGCAACAGGACTATAATCTTCTATGCCATGACTGGTTATAAATGGTTTAACTGTAGTAGTTTCTCCACTACCACTAATATCAAATCTAGAGATAGTTGTAACTTCTTCTGAACCATCCGTTTCTTCTGAGCCACTTGCTTGGGATGTATAGGGTATTTCGGAGCTACCTTTGGTATCGATATTAGATGAGGCTGGGGTTTCTGTGGTATAACCAGTTAAGGGACCCTCTTCTTCTTCACCATCATCAGATCCTGAAACTGGCCGCACTGGACTTGTGGGTGTAGTAGGCTTTATATCCTCTTTCGATACAGGCTTAGTAAATGGCTTTTCTAAAGATTCCTCTTCATCTGTATCTTCACCTTCTTCTTCCGGTGACTTTGATACTGACCCCTTTTCTGTTGAAGCTTTAACAATATCGACACCCTTTGGAGTTGTTACTTCGGAAGTAGGTTTTGGTTTTAATGTTGCCGGGGCCGATGTTGCTGGTGCTGTATAATTACAATCTAAAGAATCTTCTCCTATCATTAAACATTCACACAACATACCCGTAAGCAGAGGTGGACAGGAACATGAAAATGTATCCACACCATCTATACAAACACCACCATTCATACAACGTGGTCCCAACTGACATTCATCATATTGATATTCACATTTTTCTCCATGATAATCGGGTACACAGTAACATGTCGGCACACCTTCTTCCATTAAGCATTAAAGCATTATTTTGGCAGGGATTATCGGCACATATCAGAATTTCTTCTTCACAATTTGTTCCCGTGTAGCCCATGGGGCAAGCACACACATAACTGGCCAATTTATCCACACATACACCACCATTTTGACAGGGTGATGAATCACATTCGTTGATCTCTTCTTGACAGATACGTCCATGCCAACCGGCTGTACATTCACAAGAGAATTCAAGACCGGGACCTTCGTTACATTCACCACCATTTTGACATCTAGCAGCGGCACCAGCTGGAGAAAGAAAAAAAAAGAAAAAATTTAAATTAGAATCAGATGGATGGATAAAGAATTTTGATAACAAAAACTCGTTATTGATCAGGATTGCCAGGCAAAACTGATCACATAGCGTTAAAGGTTCTTATTTTTTTTCACTTGACTATCGTTATAGAATTACTTAATACTAGGGTGTCTCTTAAAAAACGATTTGTCATTACACCCCCCAGTTTTGGTGCAAATAGTTCCTAATGGAAGAAATCGATTTTTTTTGGGAAACCTTTTGTTAAAATTTTTTGTTAAAATGTTTGTCAATGTAATCAATATTCATAAAATGTCCTTGGAATTATGACTCTTGTTTGTGTGAACTATACAAACAAGAGTCATAATTTTTTCAATCTATTTTTTATACTTTAAATACGATTATTGTATTATAAAAAAACCAATCGACAATTTAAATTAGGCATTTGAAAAATGCTTTAAAATAATTTGCAAAAAACACGATTTTGCATTTTTATTCAAATCGTGGGTCATTTTGAATAACATGCTAGAGTTAGTTAATAATAAACGCCGAAGTCAGAATTTTATATCTGAACGATTTTGAGAGTTTAAAATTAATAAATGAAATAAAAAATAAAATTTTCAAAATATTGAGTTTGTGAATTTTTAAATTTTTTTACATTGATAAATAGATTTGTCGATTCTTTAAAAAAAATTTCAGTGTTTTAAAATACTCTTTTTTCGGACAAATTTCGGCAAGGATGAACGTTTTCCTTAGAAATAATCAATCAAAAAAATTAAAAAAACCAATATCAATTTAGCCGATTTATTTTTCGCAAAAATCGAGAAAGTGAAAAATTTAAATTTCGAAAAACCCTTAAAGTGTTACCTGGGAAAGACGATTATCTACCGAAATAACGTTGAATTTTTGATTTCAGATAATCCAGCACTGAGTTATCAGGGGCACCACAATTCTACTTTTTCCCGAGACGCTTCCGAATAATTGGTGCCGTATTTTTTAATATTTCTTCATGAAAATTTTGTACAATATTCTTCGAATGTTATACTTTAATGTAAAATTGCTTTAATTAAATATATTTAAACTGTGTCTTCAACAAAAGAAAATTCACAAAAATGTGCCTTTTTCTGCACGAATAAAACCAAACTTTAATGTTATTGTAGTCGACTCTGATCAGCCGGATCATATGGTAGCACAGTCCCCTTAGTGAGGTATATCGAAGGAGTCGTTGCATTGTTGTTTTTTTTTTGGTTCGACCAGGTGTAATGCTCATAAAGCGATTACGTTTGGCATCATTTGAGTTTTTAAAAAATTTAAACATTTGCCACAATTGAAAACAAATCCTACAAAACTGTTACTTAAATTAAACAAAAACTATTTTTGGTAAACCATTGCAGATGCAAAAAACTAAAATTATACTAAGGACCATTTTGAAATAAATCCGCATTTTACAATATTAACAAATCGTAGCGGTAATTAACTCCATTATTCTATGATTTTGTTTTAATATATTCCCGCAATTAACTTTTCATTCTGTAAATTTAATATAAATTTGATCAGAACAAAAATTTTTAAAGTACTCTCCAATAATTTTTTCGTTATTTTTTTTTTTGCAATCTGCACGTCAACATCCAGCGAATGAATGATATTTCTTAAAGAATTCGGAAAAAGTATTTTACGGGACAAACTTATAAACAAAAATTTAAATGGCCTTGATATATTACTTTCAGTTGTAGTAAACAGCTTCTTTTCAAATATGTAGTAATATAACATTTTTAATGAGTCGATAACATTGATGGGGTTGATCATGCATATCCACGGGGAGGGAAATGAGATTTTTTTAATACAAAAATATTAAAGAGAATAGAAAAATTAGTAAAAAATACAAAAAGTACTGGAATTGATATTTTTAATTAATATTAATAATTTTTTTTTCCATCTAAAAGTGATTTGCAAGAAATTGGTTCATAGAGGGTATTGAATATAAGGTCTCGATATATTTTTTAAATTTTGTTTTAAATTATTGAATATTCCTTATTTTGAAATTTTTCTTGAAAACAAATGTTATCCGGGATCCGCGCCTGGGTTGATATATTGAATTGCATTCAAAAATAAATGCTGTGGTTGATAGAAAAATAACAAATATTAAAAAAAAGTACTCTAATTGATATAATTGATATTTTGTCGCTGAAATTTTTGTCAGAGATGTAACAGTTTTCCATCAAAAAGTGATTCGCAAGAAATTGGTCCATAGAGTTTATTG
This sequence comes from Delia radicum, assembly GCA_021234595.1. Taxonomy (NCBI): domain Eukaryota; kingdom Metazoa; phylum Arthropoda; class Insecta; order Diptera; family Anthomyiidae; genus Delia; species Delia radicum. The sequence goes on from CM037854.1 coordinate 81,040,938, forward strand.
AATATAAGGTCTCGATATATTTTTTAAATTTGTTTTAAATTATTAAATATTCCTTATTTTGAAATTTTTTTAATTTTTGTTGAAAAAAATGTTATTAAAATCAAACTGCTGACAGCTAGAGAAGGTGCTTTTGAGATATAAATCTGTGTCAGCAATATTATATATAATTTGTCATAATCAAAGCGGTTTGAAATTAAAAAAAAAAACCATTTTATCGACACATCAAATTATATTTTTTATCGATAACTTTATCGATAACTATTTCTTAAAAAAAAACATTATCAGTAATAACTTTGTTTTGAAATTTTATTACCAATTCATCGATTAATGACTTTGGATTAATCATTATTTTGTTGTCGCTAACTCTTTTGTTTAAAAAAATATATTGTCAATAAATTAATAACACAGAAATTATTAATTAAGCATTATTGTTTAAAAATTTTGTTATCGATAGCTATAAATTTATACACTCTGAATATATTGTCGTTAATATCAAAGGAATATATACTTTAAAACTACTAAACATATAGTTAAAACCGGTCTACTCACTTTTCTTTTAAATCAAATGTATTTTTAATTTTTTTTGAACTATTAAAAAATTAACTCAAAATCTGTAAACATTTAATTTTATTTTATTTTACTATCCAAAATAAAATAAAAAATTTAAAAAAACTGCCAAATCAGTAAAAACAAACGATTTTTTTTTATTTTAATTATCAAACATTAACTCCCAAATTATTAAAAACAACAGTGTTTCTTTTTTTTCTTTACTATCAGTAACTTTTTGGTTAAAATAACGAATTTTTTGTAAAAAGAAAATTTTAAATGAAAATAATAACTGCTTCAGAAAAACGGTAATTATGTGTAGTTTGTTTTTTTTAAATAAAAGGTAAAATAAGTTACAAAAAAAAAATTTCTTTGTAGTTTAAATATATATGTATACCTTAAAAACAAAGTTTACTGATTACATTTTAAATAAACTACAATCAGTTACTGTTAAAATATTGTGTGTATATTGTTTTTATAAATCACCACCCTTACATCGATAACTAATTTTTTGATAGATATAGGTATAACTTTTCAAATAACTTTGTTATTGATATATTGATAGTTATTTGTCTTTAGATTGTTTTCTTATCGATAACTAAATCTTCTAAGAAAACTTTCTTATCGAGTTGTCAAATTTTTTTAGAAAAGTTTATGATTTTTTAATAAAAATTTTTTCTTTAAAAAAGTTCATAAATTATCCATAAATTATTTAAAAAAAATGTTTTATATACAGTAGTGGTCAAAACATTTGGAACTGAGATCGCATTTGTTGTTTTCATTGATTTATTTTCTTCAAATCACACTTAGTTACTAAAATTTATTTTTTACATATTCTTCATTAATTGTTTTATGTTAAACAATTAAAAAATTTAATTCCGTTAAATTAAAACAACAAAAAAATTAATAATAGATGTATTCAAAATGCAGATGTTCAAAAACATTTGCAACTCTCATTATTCTTACTCAACGAAACATTTTATACTTACAAATGCTAGGATATAACGGTAATCGCATTCCTTTTTAATATGAGATTCAGGCCGTTACATTTTTTTAAACAAATTTATTATAATTATTGTTCTTTAATAGTTGTAATAAGATGTTGGAAGCATAAACATCGCAAGAATAATTTTTTGTAAAAAATGGCAGGAAATAAATACAATTCTGATTTTAAATCAAAAGTTTTAAATGATTTTCAAAATGGACCTTCCCAAAAAGAAGTTTCTATAAAGTACTCCGTTCCAAAATCAACGATTTGCCTCATTGTTAATAGTGGTAACATCCACACAACTCATAAAGGTGGAAGACCCCGTATTACAACTGTAAGAGAAGATCGGAAAATCAAGAATTTTTTTACGAAACATCTCAAAGCAGTTCCCAGAGAAGCTAAAACTGAATTTTTAATAGATGCCACCATTAAAAGTAGAGCCCGAGCATATGGTCTTAGAAGTTATAGATGTACAAAAAAACCGTTTGTGTCGGAAAAAAAACCGAAAAGCTCGGCTTGACTTTGCACGCACCCATTTGATCTGAACTCAACAGCAATGGAAAAATGTATTGTGGTCAGATGAGTTTAAATTTAACCTCCGGGGATCAGATGGAAGAGCCAATGTTCGAAGACCACGAGGCGAAAAGTTTAATCCCAGATACACAACAATGGTGTGGGGTTTTTTTTCAGGAAATGGGATTGGCTCAATTCACCGCATTACCAGCACAATGACGGCCACAATCTATAGATATCTTTTGAGTTCAGTTATGCTGCCGTATGCTGAATGGGAAATGCCACTCTCATAGACCTTCCAGCACGACAACGACCCAAAACACACGGCGTGGGTTGTAAAAGTTTGACTGCAGGAAAATGAAATTAATATCATGTCGTGGCCTGCTCAACTTCCCGATCTCAATCCGATTGAGAAAATGTGGATGATTGTAAATATCGGCAATCGGCAATAAAGTATTCCGAAATGGTGATGAACTTTTCGTCGAGTTGGAGAAGCAGTAGAATGAAATTTCTGACGATTATATTAAAAAGCTCATTGCCTCAATGCCAAAGAGGTGTTCAGAAGTTATAAAAAATAATGGCTACGCTACAAAATTCTGAGCGTTAAAACCATTGTTTGTATTTCCTGTTAATTACTTAAGAGTTGCAAATGTTTTGAGCACTGCACTATCGACTTATTTTGTTAAAATTACTTTTTTTTATTTTTGAGAAGTTATGAATAATTTTTTTTTGTATTTGTAAATTAATATGCTATAAATGAATTTAATAAAAAAAACAAAAACTTATACCACAAATCGTTTTGATCAAAAAAATTATAATTACCTAAACCACGATTTCAGTTGCAATGTTTTGAACACCACTGTATGTCGATAAACTTATTTACCAAGATATGTTATATACTCGTAAGTGTGTTATTGATTTGTATTTCGATAATTTGTTATTGTGATTGAAGTCTATATTGTTAACATATTATGTTTAAGTTTAATTATTTTTTTGACACTTCATTTATTTCCTTATTCTATTGACTTTCTTTTTGTTCTATAAACCACTTACCCGTTTCACATACAGCTACATCAACTTCACAATGATCTCCCAAATAGCCGGGTTGACAAGTACACGTATAACCGTTATTACGGTCACGACAATGCCCCTCCATTTTGACATGGATTTGACATGCACTCATCAACATTTTCTTCACAGTTTGTTCCTGAAAAGAAAAAAGAAAAAAAAAAACACAAAATAAATATAAGTTTTATATGTTATTAATGGAAATAATTGTTATAAAGGCATAATAATGTAAGAATTGGGGTATAAAAAATAATTATGTCACCGAAAACACCATTAAAAAAGTTTAATGATTTTATTTTTTTTTTTGGGGGGGAAATAGATTGGATTTTTTTTTTTTAACAAATTTCCAAAAAAAAAAAAAAAAAAAATATGGCACTCAACTGATTACGTGTATTTAATGATTTTCTAATTAAATATATTAAAAAGTTGTCTTTTATTCAAGAACATTTATTAACCCATTACCGGCCAAATGAAATCTGCTGGAAAGTATTAAGAAAATATATAATTAAATAATTGTTAAAGTCGTCTATTAGGTAAAGTGAAATCAAAGTTGAGAAATGTTGAATAATATTGTTGTAAATTTCCAGGAAGAATCGAACTTTTTCGAAATTTGGTATAGCAAAACTTGAGGTAACAGGGTAAATTAGTGCTTGAATAAATTATATAAAGGGTCCGCCATGTAACGTTTTTTTTCCGATGCCGATTTTGCCAAAAAATCATCTTTTCAGATGAAGCTCATACTGCATGGCCAGCCGAGGCAGCCATTTGAATGAAATTATTTCCATTTATTAACCGGAAGGATTGTACTTTCAAATAAAAAAAGAAATTTGAGAAAATATTCAGTAGTTTTTTTTTATAGCATTTTCAAAAAAAAAAAAGTTATTTGGCGGACCCTATACATTAATAACACACATCAAATCCCTTTTATTAAAAATATTAAAATTTAAGCTATTTCCTTTGCAAAATTCTTTTTCAAAATCAATTTTTTAAAATATAAAAAAATTTAAAAATTTGAAAAAACTTTTTTAATTCATAACGAGCTTAAAACCTCCGCATATTGACAAAAATAAAGCAAATCAAACATATTAGCTAGGTTGATACTAGTATTTCGATCTGGCTAAAGATCTCATCAGAACCCGAAGTTTTAGAAAAGTGAGAGCCTCCATAATAGGCAAAACTTTAACAAAAAAAACAATTTATCATTAATTTTGCTCCATTCTTGTCTTCTTAGTAATCAATCACGTGGTTAGGGTCTTTTCCGAACAACTTTTGTTTTATTTTTTGTTTTCGAAATTTAGTCAAAAAACTATTTTACTTAAATTTTAGGACAAATAGTAGCAGAAAAAATTGCAAAATCGAAGTGTTCTTATACGTTGATAGTGGTCATTACCGGGTTACAATATAAACATATTTTAATTACTTGAGTGTGTGTGTGTGCATTTTTCTTTTGGTTAAGTAGAAAAACTCCTTGTTTAACGGTTTCTTTGTTTCTTTTACTTTAGCTTGTTGTCTGTCAAGCTGTGTTAAAGTCTACGTTTGTGGGTGAGTGTGCTTTAGTCGAGTCAGTGAATGATAAACTTTAGAAGACCCACCATATGCAGTGTTGTCAACTTTTTGAGAGTAAAAAGCGCAATAAAAATCTTCAAACGCGTAAAAGGGCGTATTTTTCGGTTAAAAAAGGCAAAAACAAGAACTTTTTTCCATCGAAAGAATATACTGACAAGAACTTTTCCGTAAAAGTTCAATAGTTATTAAAAAAGTTAATCGGTAAAGTTGTTTCTATGGAATATATAGTTAAATTACCAAAGAAATATTTTTTTTTTTTAATTTTTTAACTTTTAACTTTTCTGTCTGTTTCAATAAACAAAAGAACGGACTTTCGGTAATAGTTAAAATATTCAGTTAAAACTTTCTATTTAAAACAAAAACTTTTGTATAATATATTGAGTGTTGAAATAAACGGAAACAATCTATTGTTTTTACCGATTTTGTCAATTAATTTTTTAGCAGTTGATAATAAACTAAAATATACAATTGTTTTAAACGAAAAGTAAGTAGTCCTTTTTTTTAAACTGATTTTTCAATTAATTTAATGTGGATACTCAGTAGTCTTTACGGAAAAAATATTGTGAGTGTACAATTTTGTGAAGTCTTTTTGAGAAGTTCTAGAATTTAATCAATGTACACATGACTAATTTTACTACTAAATTTAAGAAATTGATAAAGTTTTATATTGTAAAGAAGTGTCATAATTTAAACATTTCTCTACCGAAATATACGATTTGGTCAATTCGTTAGGCCTTTTCACTACAATTTGGAAGTAATAAACAAAAATGGCTGAAAAGCAGTAAATGCACCAACGAAGTATTGCAAACGCAGCAATTTAATGTTTTTTTACAATTTAGCACCAATAGTAAAATTTCCGCGTTTTGGGTAATCGAAAGCACCGCATCTTTTTTAAAAAAAAAAAAAAAAAAAGTAGGCATTACTGACCATATGTTGTGTCGTCGTTCGTACTTTTTTTATACACCAAAATAAAAATAATATTATATAATCTTATACAATTTGATCAAGTTTTGTAAAATTTAATATAGATAAGTATGACACCACATATAATAAGATACAAGTTTACTTTCACTGTAATTTTTCGTAAAATGGTATTAATTAATTAATTGTATGTTACAATATGTTATACTAAACATTATTAGACGGGCAATACATAATTGGATTTGCAGAATTAAATTAATAAATGGGATTAAATAAGACAATGTATTGCCCTATGTAAAAAAATGTAAATTTTTCTAAGTTATGAAAAGTGACGTTTTCGTTTTGAAATCCATAACATCTTATTCAAAAGTTTGAATAAGTTTGTTTTCATTGAAAACATCTAATGAAATTATCTTAAATGAGCAAAACAATTTAAAATATCAAACTCCAAAAAGTTTTAGTTCGACATACATTTTTTGAGTGTTAATGTATATAAAATTAAAATTTTTACTTAAGGTGAAATTTAAATTTAGCTCTTAATAATCGGACCATATTCAATTAAACTAATTTATATTAACTGGATTGGATCGTATCAAATTATATCAAACTAAATGTAATACAATTCATTAATATCAGGGACCGTAATCATTATGAGTTTTATAATAAAAATTACACAATAATGATTATGTTATGAGTTTTAAGGATTTTCCTCAATGGTAATGATTATTTTTGAGTAATAATAAAAAAAAATCCGCAAAAATCATTATTTTTGAGCAAAAAAATAAAACTCAAAAATAATCATTATTTATGATTTTTATTTTTTTCGCTCAAAATAAAACTCACTTTCATGTATATACATATTAGGGTGGGGCAATTAGTATGGAAGGAAAAAAATCTTAATGGGCGCTTCGCGTTTCTGATTCTTGGGATTGTACTGAGCAAAAAAGTCCACTAGACCATACGTCTACGGTGAAAATCGAGCTTTCAGATTTTGACTTTACGGCAAAAAAGCCCTATTTTGATAATAATAATTAACCCCTTAAACCCCACCCACAAATATGATTGACGCATTAATCTGCTAGGGAATCTTCCAAAGAAGAGATTGATACCATAATCTTGGATTAGCTCCTCCTCCTTCCTGAGATATGTCCATCCCACACATTGTTACTTTCACAAAATACGGCAAAAAAAAGCCCTATTTTGAAACTAAAAATTAACCCCTTAAACCTCACCCACAAATATGTTTGATGCATTAATCTGCTAGAGAATCTTCCAAAGAAGAGATTGATACCAAAATCTTCGATAAGCTCCTCCTACTTCCATCCCACACATTGAAAGTGAGTTTTATTTTGAACGAAAAAAATAAAAATCATAAATAATGATTATTTTTGAGTTTTATTTTTTTTTGCTCAAAAATAATGATTATGGCTGATTTTTTTTATTATTACTCAAAAATAATCATTTCCATTGAAGAAAACTTTAAAAATTAAAAATTTAAAAATCATGACGGATATGCAAAGATTGTCAAAAAATAATAATAATGGTGCAATAAATTTTTTTTTATGTATCTTCTAAGTGATTGATTTTTTGATTCAAAAAAACGAGCAATAATCATTATTTACGGTCCCTGATTAATATACAATAAGATCTCAGATTTTTCGGATCTAATTGTATATACAATTTCTTTGTTGCATCATATTAATTTTTTTTAATCGGGCATGTAGTTACAAAAACAATTTTTTTGTAACCACTTTATTGTATTTTTTGTAAACAGTTTTTTTTTTTATAATTTAAGAGTGTGTGAGTGCTCATATTAACTTTTTTCTTTTTGTTAATTTTGTTGTAACTTCTGCAATTTACTTTAAAGCAGTGATCGTAAAAGTGCTACAAAAGTACACTTGTTGGTACATTTAAAGACTTTAAAGTACGATGACTTTAAATGAGCTTACATCTGGTACCATAGGTTGCTCTATAATCCCTTCTGTGTCTACCACAAAGCTCTGTTCCAACATATACACCTATGATCTTGTTGTTGTTTATTACTATGTAATTTGTTATATAGCTTTTCTGTGTTTCCTTTTTACACTCAACATAATATGTCTGTAAACAGTATTTCATGAAAATACATGTTTTTTCTTGATAGTCTAAAACTGATATAGACTAAAAATATTTATCCGAATAATCCAATTTAGTACAAACTGAAATCGATTTGTAAACGCAGGAAAAATTCAGTTTTGAATATATTTGCATGTAATTACATATTAGGAATTTCAAACATTTTCGACACTTTGAGGCAATACATATAATTTTTTTTTTTGTATGACTTGAATAAACTTTTGTGTTTAAACAAATTAAAATTATTTTAATTACTTTTTATGTTTGGATTAGTTCGACAGGGTAAGTCGATACCGGCCTCTGAAACAGGAATCTAGCCAAATTGACTTATTCGGGGAATAAGACCAGACAGATTTCTCCATAATTATTGCTGGATTATGCAACTGTAGCTGATGAGCCCTAGAAAGTCAGCGGTAGCACCCATGAGCCTCCAGGAAGCATACGCCTGTGATTAGTATACGCCTTACAAGCATTGAAGGAAATCTAACAAATGGTTAAATGGAACATGAATTTAACAACAAGATTAGACATTAACCTCCCAGGAGGTAATGGACATTTATTAAATCCTCGTGCATGAGCTGCAAGCTCCACGTATATGGGAGGGAGCAATTCATGTTAAGATGGTATAACACCTCTATAAATACGAAATCCAAAGGAATCTTCGCATTTTGGAAACGTACCAAAGTTGCCTGCGCGAACGTGAGAACGCTTTATGAATGTAGAATATTTGATCATCTTGCAAAGGAACGTAAAAGACTTGAGGTAGATATAAAGTGAATGCAGATGTCATGGATCCGGTAGTCACTCTTTACAATACGACGAAAAACTTATCTACTCACGGCGAAATGAGGCCGGTATTCACAGTCAACGAACGCATAATAACAGCTTTATTCGCCTACAGAATTTGCAATATTACAATTGTTCAAGTATACGCACTAACCTAGCCATCATGCTCTGAAGCAAAATCTAAATTTTATAATGAATTAGACCAAGTTCTGTCGAAAACACCAAATATAATAATATGTATGGGCGATTTTAATGCCAAAGTGGGAAGGGATAACACATTGTGCCAACCCGTCATGGGCAAACAAGGAGTTAGAGTATCTAATGAGAACGGCGAACTACTTTTGGAAACATCTAGTGGTCATGGACTAATAGTAGGAGGAATATATTTTAAACAGAAAGCAAGTCCAATTGCTCTCGGCAGATAGAAGAACCGAGAACCAGATTGACCACTATTTCATAAGCCGAAAATGAAAACAGCCTTTGCGATGTTAGGGTAAGGCGAAGTGCAGATATTTGATCGACCATCATACACTCACATAAAAATTCTAAAATTTCATCCAACCGAATCGATTCGGTTGCTGCAACCTCGTAATTTCTGTTGTCACAACCAAATTCAGTTGTCATAAACGAATTCGGTTGTCACAACCCCCAATTTAGTTACACCAACCGAATTCAGTTGTGCCACCGTATTTACGATGTTGATGCAACTGAATCAATTCCGTTGGATGAAATTCTGTTGAGACAAGCGAATTTGTTATGTGAGTGTGGTCTTAGCTGATATACAAATGTACGTTTGCGCCAAACGTAGTATTCATCAACATTTCTCCTCAAATAAATTTGACGTCGGAAAATTTATCACGTCTAGCTATCAACAAGCTATATAGGATAAAATAAAAACCTATAATAATTTTAAATAAAAGACGGGTTGTTTGTGTGTTTTAATTCCAAAATTATTGATTTTATTTATGGTTTTTTTCTATTTAGATTTATGCAACGAATTACAATTACAAACTGACCCAGAATTTAAAAGTCTGGGGTCTTTTATACATTTAAATATAACGGTTAATACTAGTTTTTATTAAAGTGAAATAAGGATAAATAAAATGATAAAGAAAATATTTGATGATAATGAATAAAACAGATAAATAGATAATTTTAAATAAATGAAAATATTTGATAAACTTAAGGTTTACTTTAAACAAAACAATTAAAATTATATAGATAATAAACAACAATGGTAAAACAAAAGAATGAAGGATTGGGGATATATGAAGGATGCCCACATAAATATATAACTCCCCCACCCTTTGTAATTGCATTACTCCTGGAATGCGAGAAATATAACATAAATTTTGAGAAAAATAACAAAGGTTTAAATTTAAATTCACTCTTATAATAGTTTTTTTTTATACAAGTTTTGTAGGCTTTCTTTAAAATCTTATCATAACTGACTATATATTTATTTTTTTTCATAAGTATATTTTTAATTTATTCATAGATTTTTTGTTCTAATATTTTGTTTAAAAAATACAAATTTTATTTTAGTTAATTTTCTTTTTCTTTCGCAAATTCTGTTGTTCCTTAGTTATAAATTAAATTATAAAAAAAATTGTATTATTTTATTTACAAATTTTCAAAGTTTTCATTTTGCTGTTTTGTAGGGACAATGAATAATGGTTTGTAATAATTTTCTATAAATTATATATGCAATATTTATTTTTTCTTTACTTTAGAATAGTTTCTACCTGTAAGCTTTCTTTCAAACTTCACATTTGGTATCTCTTTTTGGTATTTAAAAGTTCTCTTCACAATTTGTCTATCACGTTTACAATCTTTTTCATCTACAAAATTTGTTTTATTTTTTTCCTTAACTTCTTTAATTATATATTTGGGTTTCTGTTTTAGGTTATTAAATCCTAGGTTTTTCACAAATTCCCTGTCTTTATATTCAGGACAATCATCTCTACCTTGATTTATCTTTTCAATTCTTTCAATTTTCCTCTCATGAATGTGATCATGTAGTTTTTGCCAAATGGACTTATCAACTTTATTGTGTAGTAATTCATTAGGTTTATAGCCCGTGGTGCGATGAATTGTTTCATTATATATTTCAACAGACTTATAAACAAGAGCTTTATCGTCTAGATCTCTATCCTTCTGTTCTAATTTAAACAATCTTATATGTTCATTCAATGTGAGGTGAAAACGCTCTATATCAGCATTACCTGTGTGTGTGTTTGGCGAAGTATAATGAAAATCTACTTTTTCCGAGTTAAGAAAATCTCTTACAAGCGCGGTGTTAAACTCATTGTCAGCTATAATTTTATCCGGCTTTCCCAAAATTGCAAATCTTTCCCTTAGCTTCTCAACAATAGTTAACGAATTCTTGTCGTTCAAATAATGAATTGAAACATGCTTTGTTAATTTATCTATGCATGTCAAAAATGTCATATTTTTACTCAAAAACCATACATCGACATGAATTATTTCGTTGGACCTGACAGGTGTTTCTGTTACACACAATTTCGTTTTCATTGGTTTTCTATCAAACTTGCACATGTTGCATATTACGCAATTATTTATGAATTTGTGAATTTCTGCCTTTAAATTTGGGTAATAAATCAAATCCCTTAATTCCAAATATGTTTCATCAATTCCTCTATGATTTTTTTCATTATGAAATTTCTCTATAAATTCTAAAAGATTTTCCCTATCAAAAATATCCTTTATAAATTTTGAGCATCGTATAAATTTTATCTCCGATGAGTTAGAAAAATAATGCACCAATGTTTGTTGTAAGTTCTTAAATATTTCGAAATTATCACAAAATATTGCCACAGTTCCCTTTATAGGAAAAATTTGTCTTAAAACTTCAAGTACCTTTTCCTCAAAATATTCTATTAACGTAATTGTATATCTAAACTTCTTTTCATATAAAATTTCCTTTTCATATTTATAAGTATTTCCTAATTTAATTATAATTTGATTTCTATGTACATTAATCGGTGTTTCCGAAAAAGCTATATGGTCATTTAGGTTTTCTTTTCCACTATGGACTGTGGTTATATCAGATCCAATTGTTCGTTCCTCTTGTTGTAAAACATTAATATCAATACGACTTAGAAAATCTGCTACCTGGTTCGTTTTTCCCTTAATATACTCCACATCAAAATCGTATTCGTTTAACATAATTTTCCATCGTTGTAATTTAATGTTGGGCTCCTTTAACGAATTTAACCACACGAGTGGTCTATGATCGGTCTGAACTTTAAATTTTCTACCGAATAAATACGGTCTAAAATATTTTACAGCCCAAACTATCGCCAATAATTCCTTTTCTATTGCACTATAATTTAATTCATGTTTATTTAGAGTTCGTGAAGTATATGCAATTGGATGACCGTTTTGCGAAAGGACTGCACCCAATGCAGCATTACTTGCATCGGTTGTCAAAACAAATAACCTATCAAATTTAGGATACGCCAAAACTGGATCAATACATAAAATCCTCCTTAACTTGTTAAAGGAGTCAATGTATCCCTGGTCATTAACATCAATAACTGACCCCTTTTTCAATTTAGAAATCATCGGTAAAGCTATTCGACTATAATCCCTTATGAATTTCCTATAGAAACCGGTTAAGCCTAAAAAAGATCTAATTTCTTTAACTGTTCTGGGTAATGAAATTTTCTGTATAACTTTAATTTTCGACGGATTTGGCCGTATGCCATCCGGTGTAATAATGTGCCCAAGATATTCGGATTCACGCTTTAAGAAATTACACTTATCGATTTGTACTTTAAGGTTATATTCGGATAATCGCCGAAAAATTTTCGTTAATGACACAATGTGTTCTTCCAACGACGTTGAAAATACCAATATATCGTCCAAGTAGACAACACATATATTATTTATGTAATCGTGTAGCACCTCGTTCATCATTCTCTGGAAAGACGCGGGGGCATTTTTTAACCCAAAAGGCATTCGCGTGAATTCGTAGTGTCCCGTTGGAGTGGAAAATGCAGTTTTATGCCTATCCGTTGGTAAAATTGGGATCTGGTGGAAACCTTTTGCCAAATCCAAAGTGCTAAAATATTGAGAGTTTCCCAATTTGGCAAACAGGTCCTCCATATTTGGTATAGGGAACTTGTCCTCAATTGTCAAATCATTTAATTTCCTATAATCTACTACTACTCTCCATTTTTGATTCCCTGAATTGTCAATCTTTTTGGGTACTATCCAAATGGGAGCATTATACGGACTAGATGATTTCGTAATAATTCCGGAGTCTAACATTTCACTAACTTGTTTTTCTACCTCAGCTTTATGAATTTCCGGAAAGCGATATGTCCTCGAGTAAACTGGGATATCGTTAATAGTTGGTATCATATGCTTGTATTTACCAACTGAAGATAAATTTTCACCTTCAATATAAAAAACAGATTTAAAATCCCTAAGTAATTTAGTTAACTCACGTATTTCCTCGTTGTTTAAATCATCCGTTTTTAATTTTTCTATTAAATGTTCGATTTCCGGTTCATTAAAATTAATATCCAGTACTATAGATTCAAAATATGAATTGTCTCTTTCATTATATTCATTCGAAGAGTGGTCAAATATAAGAGGAATTTTAGCATCTGACGTTATTAATAAATTTTCTTTCAAATCAATTTTCACACCCAATGGTTTCAAAATATTACAACCTATCAGGCCATCAAAATCACTAAATATATCCGTTTCTAACATCTCTATTCTAGAATTAGGTAAGTTAAATTCCTTAAACAGTGGAATTGTAACTTTTGTGCTTGTAACTGTACTAGAACAAATCGTATTCAAAATTATAGGACGGACAAGATCGGTTTGAAAAGAGTTATGAAACAAGCCCCTCCTAACAAGCGTAGTACATGAACCGGTGTCTATTAGTAATTTTATTGGAATTGTTTTAGTCTTTACTACTATGCAGGGTAATGTTGTTCGTCCCGTAATTGAAAATTTGACACTTGAATAGTGTCGACATCCATTGGAACTGCCTCATTAATAGTTCTCTGTTGTGAATTTCCTGTAGTAAATTTTGCACTACTATTTCTATTAAAATCTCTATTTAAATTTGCATTATTATTGTAACTATTTCCTCTATTAAAATTACGGTTGTCATTACGTGTCAAATTATCGTAAACATTTCCATTATTATTAAAATTTCCGCTACCGAAGCTTCGATTACGATTTCCAGAGCTATTAGTATAATTCCCATTACTATTTCGAGCAACATCGTTAAAATTCTGATTGTTTGGTAGAAAATTTTTAAAATTCTCACTATTAGCCGAATTGTTTCCATAAAAATTTCGTGATCTATACTGATTGCCATATTGGCCCGATTGTTGAGAACTATTCATATTACGGTTAGTATTGAAATAATTTCTACCTTGATTATAATTACGATTAGAAGAAAAAGATTGTAAAAATTGTGAGCCTTGTGGTTTATTAGTATAAAAATATTCAGTATCAACAAGAATCTCCTTTGCTTTCAATAATGAAGGTGGATTTCTTGAATGTAAAATTAATTTAGACTCGTTTGGTAATTTGCTTATGAAAATCTTTAAAACCATTCTTTCATTGTTTGGACAACTGAACCATTGTTCATTGTCTCTATCAATACTAGTTTTTAAGTTTAATTTAGTTAATAAGGTTTGCATGTATTCATAAAAATCATTTACTGAAGTTTTTAATTCAGCTGTTTTAATTTTATTAATAATACTTTCTACGCTATCAGAAACATTAAAATTTATTCTTAGTATTACCTTAACTTCTTCCCATCTAGTTGGGTTATTGTTGTTTATCAGTGTGATATTGGCTTACCCACAAGTTTGTTTCGCACTCGCAAATCAAATAAATCCATAAATGTTGCGTCAACATGTTGACGAACGCCCTCAACATTTTTTATGAACATATCTAACTCCTCAGGCTTTCCATCGAACTTAGGCACATCAGCTAACAGCTGGAATGGGATCATTATTGTTGCTGCCATGATGATATTTAATTGCTAATGATAATTCGGTGCTAATGATGATTATTGTTATATTTTCAAGTTTTTCTTGTTGTTAATAGTTGTTGCTGTGATGTTTTATTTAAAAAAACTTTTTTAGTTGTAGTTGTTTCTTATTTTCGTAATTTTTTTAATAACTCTCATCAGTCTCTGCTCTATCTTTGTTTGTTTGAAACTCTTTTTATTAAATTAATTTTACAAAAATGTTCTTATTTTGTTTGTTTGTTCTTGTTCGTATGGTTTTTATTTAATTACTTTGGTTTTGTCTATAATTTCTATGTTAAGATTTATTGTTTTTTATTTCAATATTATTTTGTTTATTCTATTCTTGATTTTTTCCGTTTTAATGTTTATGATTATTGTTTTGTCCTTTTTGTGTACATTTTTTTTTTTTAATTTTCCGGTTTATGTTTTAATATTATATTTTATTTAGTTTATTATTTAAAGAATTTGTTTATTGCTTCTTGTAATTTAGTTTTTTATTATTCTTAAATTCTTTTTTATGAATTGTTTTTGTTGTTGTTTTTTTTTTACTTAATTTTTCTTTTATTAAT
Source organism: Delia radicum (assembly GCA_021234595.1). NCBI lineage: Eukaryota > Metazoa > Arthropoda > Insecta > Diptera > Anthomyiidae > Delia > Delia radicum. Next base: position 81,056,038 of record CM037854.1, read on the forward strand.
TCTTGCTTATTGCTGATAATTTTCATGATATATTCAGTTCTTTTGTTGTAATAATTTTTTATTTTATATTTGATTTTGTCAACTTCTTGCTTCTTGCTTCTCACTTTTTAGTTATTGTTTTTCAGTTATTTGTTTAAGAGCATATTTAAATATGACTGTGGTATTGTATGTTGTTGGAAGTTTTGTTACTATAAATTGTTCTTATAATTTTTTTGTTTTTTATTTTCACTTCAATTTTTAATTTATGTAGCTTCTCCACTCATTGTTTTTCTTCATTGATCCACTTGCCCCAACTTTTTATTTCTTAGTGTTTATTATTGATTGCTTTTATTGTATAATTATTTTACTCTTGTATTTTCTTAGTTACAATTTATTAAAAAAAAAAGGTACTTTTTTAAATTTATATTCAAATATTTTGTTGTTAACGGTCATTTCTTTTTTCGTTGTTTTTGAATTATGTATTAAAATTGTTTTTTTTTTTTAACGGTCATTTATTTGTTCGTTATTTTGAAATTGTTAACTTGAATATTTTTTTTGTTTTTATTTTTGGTTCTATTCTTAAAATTTTTCTAAATTATTATTTCAAGTAATGACACTTTTTGTTACAAACTGTACTTTTAGAAAAAAAAACCGGGATTTATTGAACAAGTTTTGAGTTTATTTATTTAGATAGTTGATGTCATTATTTCACTTGTATTTCTTTAAATACAATTATTTGTGTGAACTTTTGGTATTACATTTTTTTTTTTTAGATTTTTTTTTTACTTTTATCAAATTAATGGTAAATGTTATTTTCAAATGTTTAAAACTTTTTGTTTTTGTAGCAAAATCCTTTCTAACTCTTTTTGCACTTTTATATTTATTTAATTTTTAAATATTTTCTTGTTTAAGACAGATTTTTTTTTTTTATCACTGCAAAAATTATCGGTCTGATATTATGTTTTTTTCGTTGGAATTTCACACACTTATCCGCTTTTATTTATTTTTTATTCGGCAAAGTTTTCAAATTTGCCAATGTTTCTTTCAAAAAAAACGATTTACAGTTTCGCTTTTTTCAAATAATCGTCTTTCTATAAAAATGTTTATTTTTATATTAACAAAAAACAATTTAATGATTTTTTTCCAAATCACTTATTAACAATTTTTATTGTTAATTTTGGTTCTTTTTACACGACTGCGCCAATAATTTTAAATAAAAGACGGGTTGTTTGTGTGTTTTAATTCCAAAATTATTGATTTTATTTATGGTTTTTTTCTATTTAGATTTATGCAACGAATTACAATTACAAACTGACCCAGAATTTAAAAGTCTGGGGTCTTTTATACATTTAAATATAACGGTTAATACTAGTTTTTATTAAAGTGAAATAAGGATAAATAAAATGATAAAGAAAATATTTGATGATAATGAATAAAACAGATAAATAGATAATTTTAAATAAATGAAAATATTTGATAAACTTAAGGTTTACTTTAAACAAAACAATTAAAATTATATAGATAATAAACAACAATGGTAAAACAAAAGAATGAAGGATTGGGGATATATGAAGGATGCCCACATAAATATATAACTCTATGCAACACATGAATATGAGGGAGTGGTGGAGCTGTGGAATTACGTAAGAGAAAACCTGTTAGTTCCATGCGATCAAATTTGGGTAAATACCCTCAAGGAAAGAAAGACTGAATCAATCAACATGTACTTCAATAGAAGAAAGTCAAACTTTGAAAATATCAAGGAACAACGAAAAGTCATTAGAAAGACGAATAGAGTTTGAAAACAAATACAGCGAAAATTATAAAGAAGTACAAATAGTTGCAGAAGCGGTAAGAGAACGTTTATCGATGAGCTTGCAGGTTTAGGAAACGAAGCTGCAAATACAAACGATACGAAAGTTGTATATGAGATAACAAGAAAACTTGCAGGTAAACATATGCCCCTGTCCGTCCCATCAAATCAAAATATGGAACAATGACTACCAATATTGATGAGCAGATAATAAGATGGCGCAACCACTTTATGGAAACCCTGCATAACAGCCCACCACCATCAGAACCCAATCAACCAACTATTATAAATTTATATAGCAACCCTCCAACACAAGAGGAAAAAGAAAGAGCTTCCAAACAAGTGAGAAAATATAAACTAACAGTTTGCTATCGTATTCCATCTGAACTTCTAAAATGTTACCCAAAAGAAATCGCCCGCCCTGTTTTATCACTATTTCAAGAAATATGAAGACAGGACGAAATACTACAATATTGGCTAGAGGGAACTCTTATAAAGCTACCCAAAAAAAAAAAATAGATTTGCCATAATTTAAAAACTACAGAGAAATTACACTTATCTATTCCATCAAATATAATGACCAAAATCTTGCTTAATCGAATCAACTGTACTTTAGAGTCAAATTTCCGAAAGCAACAAACATGCTTTGAGAATTATTGCTGAACAAGTAACTGAATGAGAAAGTAGTCTTTATCTTACTTTTGTAGACTACTCCATGGCTTTCGACAGCTTATATCGTAGTAAAATACGGAAACTTCTTAAAGCACCTGATATTTTCAGTTTCGGCTATCGGAACTATTCTCTCAGAAATAAGACAAAGCTGTCTGCAATCTCCGCTCCGTTTCTTTTTAGTCATTGACAAAGTGCTTACAGGGAGGTATCCCGACCTGGACCGGCAGATATTAATGAGCTTCGGATATGTTGTAGAGAATAAAAAATTAAGAGACCCTTGTTTTTTTTTAGATGCCCAATCTCATGTTTAGGCGTTGGTAAGTGGGGTCAAAATTACTAAATTTTACGTTTTCTTCTCTCTTACTCTTGTAAGTTTCAATTAATTTTTTTTTTGTGAATTGTTTCGACTTTTAAATAACCATCAATTCTTTATGTGAAAACTTTTCATGGTAAAATTTTGCATGTCGTAGTTTCTAAGTATTGTCTACCAAACCCTAAATTGAATTTGCTCATATATTCATACTTAGGGGACAAGTTTTTTTATTGGTTTTCTGGATTTATATTTTAATTCTTCATCCCTTATACCCTAAATAAAGCTTTGAAGCAAAGCCTTCGTAGTTTTATTTTGTTAACAAAATTGCATTTCTTAGAAATGTTAGTGTATTAAATAGTTAATTTACTGACGTTTTATTTTGAGTGTATAATTTCCTTTTCTCCGGTTTCTTCTTTGTTTTATAACATTTATAAATTACATGCAGTTTTAATGTTTTTGTTTATTTTTCTCTTTCTACGTCGTTGCTGTTATTTTTATTTGCGGTATAGTTATTACGGGCAAAAGATTATGTTACTACTTAACAATGTATGTATGTGTTAGGGTGTCCCGATTAAAAAAAAACAATTAGGATTACCACTCAATCGATGCGTAGTAAAGAGCTAAATATTTGAAAAATAATACAAACAATTTTAAAGTGTATCTTCACTTCCCTACCAACGCTTGCTCAATTTCAATTTCAAATCTTCAAAAAAGTTTTAATTTTTTTTTCAAAATAGAGTTCAAAAGTTTCGTAATTTTAGGCGTATTACTGAAAAAATATTTTTAACTTGCTGTATAGTAAAGTACAAGTTCTATACCTTATATTTTTTTTTAAATTTCTACATAAAACAATTGTGCTTGTTCAGAACTAAAGTCTTGTAATGGGCCAAAATTATTCTAATTTTTTTTTTTTTCGAAATAGGACTCAAAAGCTTCGTAATTTTTGGCTTATTACTGAAAAAAATATTTTTAAATCTCAAATTTAAATCTTAAAAATTTAAATTTAAAAATATTTTTCCAGTTACAAGCCAAAAATTACGAAACTTTTGTGCCCTATTTCGAAAAAAAAATTAGAATAATTTTAGTCCATTACATACGCCTAAAATTACGAAACTTTTGAACTCTATTTCGAAAAAAAATTAAAACTTTTTTTTGGTAGGGAACTGAAGATCCACTTAAAAATGTTTAATTTATTTTTCCCATATTTAGCTCTTTAATACGCATCGATTGAGTCGTATTCCTTCAACCAAATCGAAAAAGTGCCCTATTCGGGATACCCTGGTATGTGTGTATATTTATCAACTTAACCCTCAAACCGGCCTCATCTTTTTTGCAATGAAATTGATAGCACTTGTTCGGTATGAACAATAAACAATATATTCTTCTAACAACATTTTTTTCGTTGCCTATTTTAGGCGATATTGGCCAAAATATGTTAAAAGCAGATCTCAAAAAACTATTCCATAAAAATAAATAATATAAATTATTCCTCTCACCAAGATATAACTATAGTCCAAAAATAACCGTTTTGGTGCTTTAAGTAAAGAAGATATTGCGATATTCGTTTTTCAAAAAAACGTGAAATTGAGCGAAAACATAAATTAACTTCAACATATATTGTTTCAACTTAAAGGCTTTGCTAATAATACTCATTATAATCTTTCTTCCAAATTTTATAAATCCATACGTTTTCAAGTTAAAACGATGTCCTTTATATGAATCCTTTTGGAATCCTGTATGTTCCTATACCAAAATTCTAGCTTTTTTTTAAGTTTAAGCTTCAATCTTAGTTTTTGTTTAGTATCAACGGTTTCCCTTCAACATAAATATGTTTACAATATTTTTGAAAATTGTGTGTATTTCAAAATATTTTTTGAAATTTTACGAAATTTTAACTTTAACATTTTCTTGCTTCCAAACCGTGCCAAGCACAGATAAATTATTTGACAAAATATTTGCAAATTTGGTTTTCTAGTGAAATAACCTAAATTCTTATTTTAAATCACTCATTGGCGCACCCCGCCTGGAGGCGGTCTTGCCGGCTAGAGGGTTAAACAGAGCAATAAATGTATGAAAATTGTTAGTATGAGAGTGTGTGAATTAAACACTACATAGTGTTAGTTAAGTTTAATATATAAAAAAAATCCTTAAGAATTTTATAAGATGTATTGTTGCATTTTAAGAAACAAAAAGTTTAAAATGGCAGTTTATAAAGTTGTTCAAGATTTGTGAATATATCCAAGTAGTTGGTCAAAAATATTTTGTTAAGCTGTTAGTGTTTTGTCTTAATATAAACTGTATTTGCCAAATATTTGACTTATTTGAAAAACAGGTTTTCGAATACTGATACTCAGTCAGAAAACGGGCTCAGAAAGTAATCAAATATGGGCTAAAAAATATTATTAAAAATGTTATATTTTACATGAAAGTGGTTAATCCAAAAGAGCCTTCTTTTTTGACACAAAAATTAATGTGTCAATTAAAATTTCCCTCATAAATATGAGTATTTTATAAGTAATTTTTGAAACCCTAAAAATAAATAAAATGTCCTTTGCAGATTGGAGCCTGTTTTGACTAATTTTTTCACGTTTCTCACGTTTTTCAAGTGTCTAAAGAAGCATTCAAGTGTCTCGGTTTTCTAAGGAGGTGTAAGAAGTACTTCATTCCATCCGATTTACTCATTATTTATACCTTCTATATCCGACCAAAGATGGAATACAACTTCCATATATGGATGGGCAGGGTCTTCGAAGTCTATTTGGGACCTTCTGTACCATGTGAAAAGGAGGGCATAGGCGCTCATCAATTATAGTAGGGTATTCAGCTCTATTGACTCATTGCAGTATCGTCGGAATGTTAGTTGTGTAAGGTTGTTCCATCGATATCACCATGGCAGGTGTTCTGCGTAGATAAGTGAACTTAATTTTAATTCGGAATACTCGCTTATCTTGTAAAGCACATCCGTTTGTAATCGACAGCCCTGTGTATCGCACAGCGTATTACAGAGAATATTCGTTCATTAGTCGTACTAGCCGTATGTGGAATAAAATCCTCACGGAGGTCATTCCTGTCACTTACAATGTTGATAAATTCAAATCAAATATTCACAAACACTACTCCCTCTTACCTCCTTCCCATAACCGTTTTTCCTAATATCAACACAACACTGCATTAGTAGGGGTATCCCCTGAGTGTTGGTCTAACGTAAAAAAAAAACATTTAATCATAAATATTAAATCATTTTATGTAAATATGTTGAATCTTAAATGTAACGAGACGTAAGCGTATCTCGATATAGAAAATTTAATAAGTTAAATAAGAATAGAAGATGTTCATACACACAGGGAAAAGATCAGTTGGAATTCGTTCGAAATTACATTATTTAAGTTGTTAAACAAATATTTTAGCTGTGTGTGCATACAAATGTTAATCAGAACCAGTTATTTTGTCTAGTGCAAGTTCAAAAATTAGCTTAACAAACTTTCTTAGTGACAGACAATTGGTTGATTTTCCTAATTATACAATTTTAAATATGGTTAGAAATGCTACTAGTCTATGCAACCATAGAAAAAAAAATCTTCAGTAAACACAGCTATTTTAAAATAATCACAACCCTTGCTCCGTAACTTGCCGTAACTATCATACCTTGTTCTGAACAAAATAATTGTTATTTGCAATTTATGTCAAATTAATTATTTAAAAATAATAAAACGAAAATTAAAACAAAAAACTGATAGTAAAACATAGAAGTACAAAATTTTAAATTCTAGAAAATACGTAAAAAAATTAAAAAAATCACCATTGCATAGTAGTAAAAAACAAGAAGGAGATGCTGATGGGGTAACTACCTAGCAACGGTATTACTCCATCTAGCGCAGTTGCGAAAAAGATGTTTTATAATTTTTAAGTAGAGCCTACGCTCCAGACCGGTATCCCGGGTTTCCCTGTCTTCGGTCTACCCGGTTACACCGAAAGACCGGGTAGAACGCAATCGCAGAAAGTCTGGCTACACCGAAAACCAAGTCTACATGAAAAACCGGTCAGCGCGATTAAAACAAAGTATTTTTTGCATAAAAACATGATATTTTAACATAAAAATAATTTTTTTTTAAATAAGTACCTTATTTAAAAATAAAGTACTCTTTTTTTAAAAAAAAGTATCTTGCTTTAAAAAAGTACATTTTTTTCAAAAAAGCTTCTTTTAAAAAAAATAAAAATTCAAAAAAAGTGCTTATTTAAAAATAAAAAATACTTTTATCAAAAAAAACATGTATTTTATTTTTTTGAAAAAATTAACCTTTTCAAAAAAGTACCATTTTTCAAAAAAGTAAAAAAAAATACTTTTTTAAAGGACTTGTTATAAAATGGTCCTTTTTTGAAAAAGGTACGTTTACTTTTTTTAAAAAGATACTTTTTTAAAAGGCATTGCTTTAAAAAGGTCCTTTTTTAAAAAATAAATTTTTTTATGAAAGATATTTTTTATTATTTATATTTTTTTTTAACTTTGCTTTTTTTTGAAAGAAGGTGCTCATTTTATAATGGTGCTTATTTTAGAAAAAGGTACTATTTTGGAAAAGGTACTTTTTTGTAAACATATTTTTTTTCAAAAGTCCTTTTTTTTAAAAAGATACTTGTTTTATACCTTTGTTTATGAAAAAGGTACTTTTATGAAAAGAATAGTTTTTTTTTTGAAATGGGTAGTTTTTTTTTGAAGAAAGGTACTTATTTAAGAAAAGATATTTGTTTTCAAAAAGAGTAGTTTTTTTTTGAAAAAGGATTTTTTTTTCAAAAAGATACTTTTTTGAGAAAGTATATTTTTTGTGAAAAATATACTTTCTTGAAAAAGGAGTACTTGTTTGTGAAAAAATACACTTTTTTGCGAAAAGATACTTTCGCGTTTAATAATGGTATGTTTTTATGCAAAACATAATTTGTTCTAATCGCGCCTACCGGTTCTTACAAGTAGACCGGTCTACTCTTTATTTATATATATAATAAATAAAAAAAAAAACATTGGATACGGTGTATTACTTAATTAAATTCGGTTCGATCTACCAATTAAATTTAGTTGTGACCACAAGTATTTTTTTTTAAAGCCGTAGGCATAATTAAATAGTCAGTACTCATAGCCAAATTTTAATGATTTCGATGGAATTTCTAAGTAACATAAATATTAGTAAATGTAACTATCAAAATTCGGTTGGCAAAAAATTCGGTTGCAGTAATTGGCTCTCTTTTCTGTGTGTATGCATTAAACATATAGACAACGTAAACGGACAACAAAATCTGGGTTTAATTAGATTATCTTTGTGGGCTGGGACATTTAAAATATTTTGTACAAACTTTAAAAAATTTATTACTAAAAATTTAAATGTTCACATATAAAACTAAATAACTATCCTTTCTAAGATCCTTCTTAGCTATTTTCTAAATAAAAGAAATAAATTTAAAAATCGAACTCATTTAAGTTTTCAAAATAGCGATAGTTTAGACCTTTTCGACTAAACTTATTTTGAACAAATTGAAAGAAGTGAAAGTATATTTGGCTTAAATGGAGGATCTTCTATCTTAATTGTGAAATAAATAATAAATAAATTGTGCATTAAAATCATAAAAAAAATTGATTGATTCAATCCCTCTCACCGAAATTGGTGAGAGCACTGGATAAAAGCCTTCGTTGTAAGCAAAATCTTCACCCAGAAAACAGTTTCGTTCGTAGTTACCGTATATGTATCCAATCCAGGCGCGGTTTCAAGGGGGAGGGGGTATGAAGTTTCAAAGTTGTACCTTTTCTAATATTTTATTTCAAGGACCAAAAATTATTATTATCATATTTGAAAGTTATTTTAAAAGTTGATTTATAATTATTAATCAGCAACATAAAAAAATATTTCTTGAATATAATAGTTATTTTGCAATTAATATCGATAATAGTTATCGATACCCATGATACGATGACACATTCTAAAAACTATATTTAGAGTGATTTGAACACTAAAATTCACATAAAATAAAATGTTTCTATTGAAATTAAAACCAATGCATGTATAATTTCAAGACTAAACTCGATTGGAGAGTCGTAATCTTATTATTTTATATTTTACTCATAACTATTATTAAACAATATAAAAAATATTAATTGGAAAGTAATAATTACGCATAAGAAAATAAATTAAATTGCTTATAATAGTTATAAATTAACTTTTTTTTTTATCATAAAACATATAACAGTTATGTCTTTGTTTTATTTAATTTAAAAAATTATAAAAAATTAAAACAATTTTAATATAATAATTATGATCCCGACACATCTCTGATCGAGGGTCACTTAAATTCCTTTATATTTTGTACACGTATTCTCTATGATGTCTATTAGCCACTACCGTTTTGCAGTTTCTGTAAATTTTAAAAACTCGCATTTTTATTCCCGTTTTTAATTAAAAAAAAAGCAAAAAATGCTAAAAGAAAGTTGCATTTGCAGTATGAATGCATTTTCGCAAAAAAGTGGTTATTTTTTAATAACAAATCGTAAAGTAAAGATTTTCAGCTTTCATATGCTTTAATCTTTTAAATAGTCAATCTAATTTGGGAAATATGGCTCTTCAAATTTCACTACTTGTACCATTTTTTTATTTTTTAAAAAATTAAAAAAATGGTACAAGTAGTGTAGTATAATAATTTGAAGGAACTTAAAACGGTAGTAAGTAATAGATATCCTATAGTATACGTATGAAAATTTTTTTTCAAAATTAAAGGGCTGGAGGCCAAGAAATTATCTTTTTTGAACGTTCTCATACCGAATGGACAATATACAAGCCTAGTAAAAAATTTCTAAAAAAATCAAATATTTTACAAAAAATTCGTAAAACTAACTTGAAGCTTATGTAGTTGTACTAAGTACTTCTATAATATTCCCCCAGTTTTTTTCTGCATGCAGTATGTCAATTATAATAAAATGTGTCAGTTTTAATTAACATGGAAAAACAATAAAAAATTTATAAAAATGGCTAAAAAAAAAGAAAAAATGGCTTAAATAATATATCGTTCAATGTTAACGTGTAGAAAATCTGAAACTAAATGAAGTGAATTGAAATTAAACAAAATGAAATGCATTCTTCTCTTTCTACATTTACAGATAAGAAATTAATAGTGTAGTTTTGTAGTTTTTATTTTTTTGAACTTAAGTGAAGTTTATTATTTTGAAATGTTTACTAATGGAGTGTTTAATATTTACACCTTTTTACATGAAACACTTTACAAGGAATTCCGTTTTACATATTTTTTTCGTTTTACTTTGCTTATTTTAAAGGGATGGTTTTTAACGCTATTGGTATGAGTGTATTAGTTTGAATTATGTGCCCTACAATAAGTGAGAGGTGTTATTAGTTGTTGAACCTTCTTATCATCCTGGGGTAGTCTTCGACCCATAGCTGATTTAATTTTAAAATCTTTCTTTAACTACGTATGTAGAAATTGCCAAGCGTACAAAAACAAGTACTGGCAAACCACTGCTATTTTCGAAAAAACCCACGGTGTTACAAATTACCAAAGGTACAACTTAAATTGTACTTGGAAAACACTATTTTAATTGCAAAGCATGTGTTTTGCCAGTACCACCCTCAATATTCTTTTCCAATATTGGTTTTACCAATATTACAACCAATTAGAAGTATTTTTTTTCAAAATATTTTAATATATTTCACACATTTATTCTACGTACTTCTCAAAATTAATATAATTTAAACTATTTTAAAAGCATCACATTTTTTAAATTACCAACGTTATGCCAACGATGGCAAGTTGGATTAAACCAACAGTTGGCCATTATTATTAATCGGGTAACAGGACAATATTGTTAATCCCGACCGTAGCGGACGCTGTGGCAGCACTGTTCCGATTGTATTTTTCTGCCTGGTTATTTAAGAGAAATAAACGAAACTTTTTGTATTAGAAACTTTTGTAATTTTTCATCAGAAAATCATTGTTTCAATAAAATGTTTGCGTTTTATAAAGTGGCTATTTAAAAACTTACATTTTCCTCCCTCTGAGTCGATATTGACCCCCCTCTTTGCATGATTGCATTGGAATGCGAACATGATACTATTTTATAAAAAAAAATCCCTTCATTTAGGGAACTTCTGCTTTAAAAATATCTAGTTGTTTGCGTCGTAAATTACAACCCAATATGGGTTGTAATACAGTTTATTTATTTGTAATGTAAATGTCCGTTAAAACAAATTAAATTTTTTGGTACCTAGTTAGTCATTTAAAAAAAAATGATTTTTCATTAATTTTGTACAGTCGTTTTTTTTTTATTCAAAAAAATAAATGTTTTTGTTTACTTTTTACTAGCATATGTTATTAATTTTTACTACAATTGTTAGTAATTTTTTGAAGAGTAAAAAAAAATAATTAATATTAATTAAATTTAATGAAATGTTGGTCGCCCTTTCTTCAAGTGAAATTTCATTTGTTTTTGACTACAATTGCTGTTGTCTTTACCTACATAATACCTTTAGTATATAAGAATTTTAACCTCTTATAACACGGCATGACATTAAACGTTGTAAAAATCAATTCTATGTACTTCGGGCATTCTAATTTCAATGACGTACTTTATTTTGTATGTATGGTACAGTTTTCCTGCCTTTGGAATTGTGTGACTGATCAACAAAAGTAGATATCATTATGAAATATTCTCAAAATAAACTGCATTTAAATACTTTCAAAATATAATAAATCTGATTGAATTCGGATCTTAATTAAACTAAATTGTCATACAAAGAACATTTTTCATAACTTCTGCTCTCGTTTAAGTTGACACTTTTGGGATCATCTTTCCCACTCAAATAGCCACTCTGAATATATGTAAGTATTGTACATCCTTAAACGTGTATAGGGTTAAAAATTAATTTAAAAATAATTTAAGCAAATGAATTTTATTTTTAAGCATATATAGTTTTCGACTATTGTTGGGGGTACGAAAGATTCCTAAAAATGTTTTACTTTAAATTAAAAAAAAAAAAAACTAAAACCAAGTGTTTCTTTTTCGATCTTTTATCATAAAATATGATGTGAGCAAGATTATCAAGTTCAAGATAATTTTTTTTTTGTTTAACAAAAAACAAATGAAAACAAATTGTTGGTTATTTAATAAACAACAATCAATAAATTGAGAAAAAATTGCATCTATTTGTAGTTGCATATTTTGGCGAAGGTGCATTTTTTTTTTGTATATTTTGACTTTTTAGGCATGTTGTGTGCTTTTAAATGCATTTTTGAACATATTTTTCATTTATCTTAAGTATTATTTTTAAATTTGTTAAAGAAAACTACAATTTGGATACATTGTTAAATTTTGATTTAAGCAACAACATTTTTAATTTAAAATCTTGCTGAATCAAAGAAAAGCGTAAAATTATGTTCCTGTTCAAAAAATGGATGCCGAATAACCTTTTTTTCTATATTTTTGATGTTTTTAGAATTCATTTTTGAAAAAGTTCTTCTTTCAAGTGAATATTTTTCATGATTTTGGTGAATATTTTTCATTGAACTTCAAAGTTTAACTTTCAAAACTAAAACTTAATCATATTTTTGTCTGCATTAAATAATCTTTTTAACTTCTAATTTTTACCCATAATGAAAAAGCAGTTGAAAATAGCCAGACTTCATAAGGCTATATAAATGAAATAACAAGTTTTGTTAGAATTATCCTGCAGGTTTTCCTAAAATAACAAAATAGTAGAAATGAGACATACAGTGAACTCGCGAAAACGTGAACTAATTTTTACCAAGGCTGTTAACGTTTTCAAATTTGTTCACGTTTTATGTTGACAACATTTTAAAGTAAAAATCACAATTTAAGCTCAGAAATAAACTTTAACAAGCATCATTTTTCAAACATACATTTCGTAAACTTTGCATAAAAACCAATTTTTTTCATCATTATTTTTCCTAAACTTTGTTTTTAAATCCGTCCGGGTCTTCCAATATCAATAATATTTTGCTGGCGTTGTGGTGTAATGCACTGTTACACAGATGTTCCCGGGTTCGATTCCCGGTGCCGACAACATCAATTTAGAAAATAATATATATGAGTTTTCTATCCCTTATATGTATCGCAGCGTCTGCCATCGGTGTTCCCAAAGCACTCAACCCCATCGAAGTAAAATAATAAATCATGGCTATGAATTTAAAAACTTTAAATAAGTTCGCCAACTCTCCATCAGGTGACGAGCAACAACTGTTCTAAATCTTATCATCTCGCGCTATTGAAGTGTTGCCATGTTTGAAGCCCTTCATCTTTTCCCACATTTCACCTCTCTACTATCCCTTTTCAAAGAAAGCAACACATTAATTAATAGGAAGAATTTCCTGAGTGTTGCTTCTCATTAAAAAAAAATAATAAAAACTTTTTTTTTACAATTTTATTAGTTTTTTATATATGTCGAGATTATTTTATGTTATTTTTAATTTATAACTTTAAACCTCCGTATATTTACAATAATAAAGCAAATCAAACATATTAGCTAGGTTGATACTAGTATTTGCAATCTGTATTTTTTTTTTAATTTTTTATTCATAATTGGATCTTTGAAATAATGCAAAATTTTAGAATTTTTTTTGGCCTACTGTGGTTTAGGGTTAATAGTCTTATAAAAACTAAATATTTTCTTCCTGAGTATTTGGGAAAAAAGTTTTTCAAAAGAACTGTAAAAATATGTCCTTTTTAAAAATAAGGAAACTTTTCAAAGTCTGGTAGCGACCCAAAAAAACAAGGGTTTCTAACATTTTGAAAAATTTAGAGAATTTAGTTGTACCGTCAAAAGTTTTACGTTTTTAAGAAGCAGCCTAATATATTGCGATATATAAAACTACTGGTAATCAAGTATCTGTCTTTTTAGCTTAAATACTATTAATAAACTAAAATATATATTGACATGTTAAAACAATTTAGAAATTTAGGCTAAATTCGGGTAATGTGGCATATCGCCTTAGAAATTAGAAGTCCACATTCCACATTATCCTCAAATTTTGAAATTTAAAAGTTTTTTTGGCGTGTTTAAATTTATTTTTCGTACAGAATTAGTACACATTTTCTTTCGAACATATTTTGAGTTTTAAAAACCACATAACTTCTTTTACATTTCTGTTTTTGTTTCTATTAATAATACATTTTTTTAGAATTTTTCTTGTAGTGTAGCAAGCCCATATAGTCGTTTTGGCGGTATTAATTTCCTTAGTATGTGCTTGTTTTATATATTGAATGTTTCAAAACCCACACTATTATTTTCACGCAACCACATACAAATACAAGAGTTATGCTCCAATTTTATGTACTACATACACAGTAAAAAGCATGAGAATACAAGAAAATTTAAGTGGTTTTAAAAAAAAAAAACTGAAAATAGGGTGGGTTATTGCCGCTGGTGGTGGTGGTGGTGGTGGTGGTGGTAGAAGTGTTAACACAAATATAGTACCAAAATGTGGTCAAGTGGTCATCTAAAATATATATATATGGAGTATATTCGGAAATAAAACAACAAGGGAATTGAATATTTTGTTATACTGTTAGGTACGTGTGTATTAGGGTGTCTCGAATAAAAAAAAAAACATTTGGAATATAACTCAATCGATGTTTATATAAGAGCTAAATATGGGAAAAAGAAGTAAATATATTTTGAAGTGGATGTTCTTTTCCTTACTAGCGATTGCAGTTACCGGTTGTAGTGCATTTTGACCAAAAAAAGTTTCGAATTTATTTTCGAAATAGGGCTTAAGTTTCGTAATTTTTGGTTTATAACTGGAAAAACATTTTTAAATTTTCTGTAGAATAATTTTCGTCATCAGTGGATTTTTTTCTGTACAAATTTAAAAATATAAATTATAGAAATTGTTATACATTAAAAAATATTCTGGTGTAATTATAATTATTATTGAAATTGCTATACATTAAAAAATATTCTGGTACACAATTACTTTAAAATTTAAAATTATTTTATTTATTTAAGCCAACACTTAAGAAATTTTTCAGACCTATTTCGAAAAAAAATTGCAAAATTTTTTTTTTTGGTCAAAATGCACTACAAACGGTAACTTTAATCGCTGGTAGAGAAATGAAGATTCATTTAAAAAAAATTTTCGATTGAATGGTATTCCTTTAACCAATTCGAAAAATTGCCCTATTCGGGACACCCTAGTGTGTATGTAACTTATGAGTGATTACAAAAATTTTCGATACGGTCTTCGGATATGTGACTAAAAAAACATATCGATGCTGTTCGCTTTGAGTAGCACCTCAAAGTTTAAAATTTCTTATCAAAACTGAGGGAAATATCTCATGTTTAGACTGTTCTAACTTTTTAAGTTTTCACCCGATTTTTACAAGTCGTATCTCATATAAAAGATTGGATCTTCAACTTTAAATTTTTTACAAAACTGAGAGTAATACCTCATGTTTAAACTGCTCTAACTTTTTAAATTTTCAACCGATTTTTATTTTATAATTTAAGATATTTGTTAGTCTCATTAGATAACGTATGTTTTCGCTAATATTTCAAAAACTACACCGATTTTTGAAAAACTTAATGCAGCCCATATATCATACAATGATAGAATCATGCCATTACTGAAATAATTTCATAGAATTTATTTCGTAGATTCACTGAAGAGTTTCATTATATTCAAGAAATTTTATTAATATTAATAAAATTTTCACTAACTTCTTTAAATAAAAACCAAAACTATAGAAGTTGCATAAAAAAAATTCATTCGATTTCATAAATAAATCAAAAATTTTCTTTGGAGCTATGACATTATTTCATAGACTAAATTTTTTTATTTTATATAAAATTTCATAATTTCATTAAATTTGATATATTGCAAACTTTATTTTTAAGATTTAATTCTCAAGTGTTTAACATATTTTATAGAGTGCTTTGCATTTCAATGTAACCTTTTCTTAATTTTGGACTTCTAGTAAATTGCTTAAAAAATCATATAAAGCGGTTCATTGGCTTAGTTCCAAAGTATTTTCCAAGCCATTCATGAAGAGTTTCATTAATATTAAAAATTTTTATGAAACTGTTTCATAAATTTTATAATCTCTTAATTTTCTGAAGGATTCAATAGTCTTATGAATATTTTCATTAATTATTTTTTAGGACAAGATCCTAATAAATAAATATAGAGTATGGCATCGAACTTGAATAATTTTCATTTTCATTGCACAATTAAAGGTCGAAAAAACATAATTTTTATTTTGAATAAAAATGATATCAAACTTGTACAAAAAGACAAAGTACGGTCTTGTTTACTCCCCCTTTACATTTTATTTTAAAACAAAACAAACAAGTGTGAAAATAAAAAGGAGGAAAAAAACCAAAAAGCGTGTTAGCGTATTATATATCTACCAAAGGTGGAGGGTCCACATAACAAACAAGTTTTCAATTTAGTTTTGATCAATGGTAATAATTTTTAACTTCGAGCTCATATATTAGTTCTCATTTAGTGAAAAATTAGTTTATATAAATGCTTGATATTTTGCATGGGATTGTCACTTCTTTCAAAACGTGTTCTGATGATGCGAACCTAGAAACTATATCTACCTAGAAACTATATCTACCAAAGGTGGAGGGTGAACATAACAAACAAGTTTTCAATTTATTTTGATCAATGGTGATAATCTTTAACTTCGAGCTCATATATTAGTTCTCATTTAGTGATAAAACTAGTTTATATGAATGTTTGATGTTTTGCATGGGATTGTCACTTCTTTCAAAACGTGTTCTGATGATGGGAACCTAGAAAATTCCCGAGTTAGATCTATCAACACATTCCTGAAAGAGGTCAATTAATAAATTTGAAAGCAAAAACTCTATAGATTTTTTGTTAAGAAAATATCCTAATAAAGTAATATAGAGTATGGCCTCAAACTTGAATAATTTTCTTTTAGAAATGTTGAGGTTAAGAAGAAGAATAAACGTTTTTCTCTAAAAATTATAAACACTAATAATTTCTTAGTCAGGCCAGACTAGTTTCTGCCTTTTTATGGACAGGCTCATCAGTGATTTTCCATTTAAATTGTATTATTATTTGGGTCTTATAATTCTCAGATTGTCTCTATATGATACATTTTTCAACAACCTGCGGCTTTAAGAATCAAACCTGCGCTCATCTTATATTACAAATGTAACAATACCAAGTCATGACCGTTTAGCGATCACACCCAAGTATATCCTCGAATCTAATGCAGATAAATTGCAGTTTTCTTTCCTATTAGCTTTTTCTGTTATTGTATATTATACTCAGAAGTGACAATTTTCATTTTTATGTTCTCATTAATTCTAAAAACATTTCATAAACATTGACTTTAATGAAACCAGTTTCATAGATTCTATGAAAAATTTCAATGGACAAGTTCCCGTGACTACTTTCATTAAAGCTATGAAGAAATTCATTACTAAAGTGAAGATAATTCTCTCATTGTTGAAACGTTAAAATTCAATGTGCTTACTTTTAATGAAATCCAAACACATTCATTACAAAATAGGACTAAAATCGAATCGAATTTTTTTGGAATGACTCTTATGTTAAAATGAGGTTATTTGTTTTGTATATGCTTTTCTGAATCATTTCTAAAACTGCTACATTTAGCTTAGGTTTCACTTTTTTACTCTTTCACGTTTTTGGTATTTGTGAATATTTCTTTTTATTTAAGTTTTATGTATTTTTGTGGTTATTTTGATGGTGTTTTAAATTAAGTTCGATTTTCAGTACTTTTTTTTTAGTTTTTTTTTTGTGGCTAAAAAATGAACGAATTGTATATTTTACCCTTGTAAGTTTTTTGTTTTTTTTAAAGCTTTTTTTTCTCATTTTTATAAATTGAAATGAAAATTTATATCATCCATGATTTTCATTATGTTGTTGTAATAAATATTTTTCATTGTATATCCGTTTTGATATGAAAAAAGGTTTTGCTATTTACCAGCTATTCATAGCCATTTAATACTTTTTGTTGCTAATAATTGGAAGCCATATTTGATGTGAGTCCTTTTTTCCTTTGTCGTTATTTTTTGTTTAAATTTTCATTTACAGGGTCTTAAACCATAACATTTTTATGAAAAGTCATTTGTTTCATATTTTCTTTAGAATTTTATTTAATATTTCCATTGTATGGAGTAGTATTTGATATTGAATAGTAAATATTAATCATTAATCATATAAATTTTTTTATATTGTAATAAAATTGAAACCTTATAAAATATTGTGAAATATAGCCGAAGTATTGTTATAAATAGTGTTATTGAAATAAACACGATTACATTGAAAGTGTGAAAAAGTATTTATCAAATATAAATCTTTTTTTTTATTTCTTATAAGGAAGCTAATGTGAATGTTCGATTAGAGCAAAACTTATAAAATGTCAAATTTGAAAATCATGTAAAACTCTAACTTTTATCATTCCTGCTATGAAACGTTACACTGGACGAAAATCAATAAAACATGTAATAAATATGATAAAGCTTTTTCCTTTGAGTGTATTAAATGAAAGAAAATCTAATAAAATAATTTATCTGTTTTATTAAATTCAGAAAATTTTCTATATACTTTGTAAAAAAATTCTCATAAGTTTTTTTTTTAAAAATTTTCATAAAAACTCTTTGTGTAGTACAATTTTATTGATTTTAATAACGAAAAGTTGTTTGAGTTTAAACTTTCACACAAATTAAATAAAATTTTAAATAACACGGCATGACATCATAAAAATTAATAAGGTTTTGATCATCAATTCCATTTATTTAGAGCATGCTGATTTCAATAGCGTATTTTATTTTCGATCCATGGTACAGTTTTTCCGCAAAATTACCTAAAATTTTTACGCATCTTCTTGCTTTTTTTTTATATACAACAATTTTCAAATGCAATAAATCTGATTTTTTTCAGTTGAAATC
Organism: Delia radicum; assembly: GCA_021234595.1. Taxonomy (NCBI): domain Eukaryota; kingdom Metazoa; phylum Arthropoda; class Insecta; order Diptera; family Anthomyiidae; genus Delia; species Delia radicum. Next base: position 81,074,768 of record CM037854.1, read on the forward strand.
TAAGGACGAAACCAGTACTAATATTTAAGGTACATATTTGATTCGCAAAGCTTTTAATTAAGCTCGCTAAATGAAAAAAAAATTTATATTTGTTTTCCTAACAAAACCCACCGTTTTGGTACATATTTGTCACAAAAATATGGAAAAATTTTTTTCAAATATAAACTTTTTTATCTGATTTTTTGCTCATATAATACTAAAAGTTGTACTCTGGGTTCATCTCGGAAATCGCGCGTTTTGCATATGAGGCACTATACACAGAAAAAATTAAAAAATTTATTAAATCAATTAATATTTTAATTGATTTTGCACCTATCACGAAAATGATAATATCAATTAAAACTTTTATTGAAAATTAAAAGAAACAAAAGTTATAAATAACTTCTACAAAAAAAAAAAATTTTTTTGATACTCATAAAAAAGTGTGTGAACGATACGTTGGTATGTGTTGCTTTGTTAATGCTGCGTCTGTTTGTGTGTGTGTGCTTGTTTTGTTTGTGAACTTCAAATGCATTTGGTATTTCATATTGAAAATTTTCTATTTAATCTACAGTGTGTGAAAAAATAATTTGAGAATTACATCTAAAATAATTTGAGAATTACATTTAAAAGTCAATTAAATTATTAATTGATTCAATTAAATATTTGTTTAGAAACAAATTTAATTCAAATCAAATCTTTTATTAGATATTTTAGGCGTTGTGGTGTAATGGTTGGACTGTTACACAGATGGTCCCGGGTTCGATTCCCGGTGACGACAACATCAATTTGGAAAAATAATATGTATGAGTTTTCTATCACTTATATGTATCGCTGCGCCCACCTTCGGTGTTCCCATAGCACTTAACCCCACCGCAGTAAAATAATGAATCAGGGCTATGAAACAAAAGCTTCAATAAGTTCGCCAATTCTACATCAGGCGGCGAGCAACAAATGTTCTAAGACTTATCTACTCGCGCAATTACAGTGTTGCCATGTTTGAAGCCCTTCATCTTTCACCACCTTTCATCTTTTCACTATCCCCTTTCCAAAGAAAGCAACACATTAATTAATAGGAAGAATTTCCTGAGTATTGCTTCTCTTTTAAAAAAAAAAAAAAACATCCATGCCTATACACAGAGAATTCCTTGGAGAAGTTTAAATGAAATGTGTTCACTAAACTAATGAAGTTTTCTTCACAATATGAATGAAAAGTTTCTAAAGCTTGATGAAAAAGTTTCATAGTTTTATTGAAAATATTTTTAATGAAACTTTTTCATTAGTCGTATGAAATTTTTAATAAATAATATGACATTTTTTATTAAATTTTATGAAAAACTGCATTACTTGAATGAAAAGTTTCAATGGACGAGTTCTAGTGACAATTCATTGATATCATGCAGATAATTCTCTCATTGTACTAAACTCTTTATACTGCATAATAATGATAAATTATTTAGGGCAATTGCTAGTTTAGCGATAAAATTCGCTTAAACCGTACAAATTGGGAAAATTAAGAAAACCCGCTAAATAGCGGGTTTAAACAACAGTTTTGTGAATCAAATATGTATCTCAAATAAGAATTAAGAGGTTGTCTTTACATTTCAATAGAAAGGAGACTGATTGATTGCATTTTAAAAACGCATTTACATGCGACAAACTTTAAAGTTATTTTGTGAAAAGTTTTGACCACAGAACAAAAAATAAAGTACGAAATTGAAGTCAGCGTGCCTGAAATATATAGAATTGGTGGTCATAGCCTTATTAATTTTTAAAAGTTATGAATTTTTCGTCCTGTGTAATCTGTACTATAATTTTTATGTTTAATACTCTACTAAGTTTTTAATACATTTTCCAATAAACTTTTCAATATATAAATATAAAAATATAATCCACTTTATTGATGTTCATAAAAATCCATTAAAATATTTAAATCTAACCAAAAGCGATGGTTTCATATTTTCTTTGGAAATATATACAACAAAAAAAAAAGTTTTCAAGCACAAAGCGGAAAGAACAATATAAATATTAAAACATTTTTAAACTATATAACTGCACTCAAAATAATATGTGCGTAATTGAAAGAAAAAAACGTTGATGATTTTTTGATAAAAAATCAAATCTGTTGCAATTAATAAGTTGGCGGATAAAATTTAGAAAATATAAAAAAATTTGATCAGATTTTAGTTAAAAATTTTAACAGAATTTTAGTTTAATTATGTTAAAATTATTGTTACAGTTTTTTGAGGTAGGAAATTTAAATTATTTCTGTACAAATACTGGCATATTATTTCGAGTGTACAAGTCTAACCATTTAAACAAAATAATATGAACATAAAGAATATAAAATTTGTGTATATAGGATAACAGTAGTTTAAATCAACTTTTTATGCCGTATGAGCACTATTTATTCAAAATTCAATTAATATTACTCATACGCTATTTCTGGTTACCACTTGTTAGAAACAAATTAATGCCAATTAAAGAAAATTAGTTTCTAATCTAAAGTAAAACACTTTTAAAGTTCTGCCTTTAAAAGTCTTTAAGCTTAAGCATCTCATTTTCCCAGACTTCTATACAATTTGTTACAATTTTTTAAATACTTTTTTTCAGCAAAGTGTTTTATTTCTTTCGACTACAAAAAGTTTATATCGAAAAATAAAAGAAAAAACTTTTCTTTTACTTTAATTTCTTTTAACAAAATAATGCAGACAAGTAAATTTCATTTTAAGTTTTTTTTTTTTTTACCATCTTACTTTACAAATGTTTTCTAAAGGGGCTAAAGTGGAAAAAAACGCAAAAAAATATATAAGTATGTGTTTAACAATAAAACTATGAGAGCAAACACCCAAACAAATTGTAACATATTTTGAAATTAAAGAAAACAATACTTTTTTTTATAAACTTTTCTTAACTGCTGCATACAACAATTGTTTTCAAGCATCAGCGACAGCAAAGAAACTTTTATTCTCATATTTTATTTTGTATAAATTCCATTTTTGTATGTAAGTATTGTTGTGCAAAACTAAAGATTAATTTGTCAACGTGCAATGAGTAAACAATATCAAAAGGACGAAAAAAAACGCAGCTAAAGCAGTATATAAAGATTATAATAGGGCAAGACAAAAAAAAATATGACAAAAACTTTGCTAACAAGGAAGGACTGCTTAGGAAAAGAGATCTGGCTTATTACAAGAGGGCACCTGATACCTGGGTAACAATTTTTTATGGAGTCTAATATAAATTTGATAAGTTTCCATATATAAACACATACAAATTGATCCGAAAATGGGTCATCTACATGTATCTAATGATATAAAATTAGATATAATGTTTAATAATATTATCCGAGATTTGTCCATATTCGGGATTGGATATAAATATATCTGATTTTTTTTTTTTAGGAAATCAACAATTTTAAAGACCCAAAATTTTTTAAATGAATGCAATTAATATTTATCCCGATGAAAATATATTTAAAATAACAAATATGCAGGTGCTTGTGCAAATTTAAATGTAACTGACACTAATAGAAAACATATGATTTTCTATTGTTAATTTACTTGAATAAACGTCACTACATTGCTAGGTCTGTCAAAAAAACAGAGTAGTATTTGGAAGATGACAAAGCCAATTGTGATACTATTTTGTTGTTGTTTTGTTTTTCATTTGATATTTTAAATTTTGAATCTCGCTCCTAGACGAGGACAAGAAATTCTCATTGAGTTTGTGATTTAACATAACAAATATCTCTAGAAATTCTAATAACAAAGTCCCCTGAAGATTTCCTTGGGCAGGAATGAAATCCGGATAGGGACACGCCTACAGCAGATTGTTTTTTACAATTTGTTAAATAAGTTTTGGGACTTTAGCACATTTAATTACTATAAATGCAATTAATGTTTATCCCGATGAAAATAAATTTAAAAAATGAAAAATCCTGAATGTTTAAAAATTTTCATGGAAAATTAAGTGTGTATTAAAAAATGTGTTTAAGTAGTATCGTCTTTTAAAATATACGCAAATTTAAAATATGATATTATTGGTGCCTGGTCAAAAAGTTGGGCAAAGAAAAGTTTCGTACATTTTTTTTATTTGGAGGCTATAGAAAAACTTTTAATTTTGCAAACATTTTTCTATGGTATTCTATATAAAGTTATATAAAATACATGAAAAATTATTTTTATGAAGTCACATATAGTTTAATATATATTTGGATTACTTTATATTATATCGCCTGTATACTACTCTCAAATAAAAAAGTCTGTAAAAGTTACAAAAAAAAAAAAAAAAAAAAACTGTGCAATAACTCCCAGGTGAAAAAAGTCCAAAAAAAAAAAAAATTAAATAAGTCCCAAAAATTTTTGATACAAATTTGGGAGTAATTTCCAATAAAATAATACCCAGTTCTTTTGCAGTTATTTCATATTTTTAGAAGTGATTTCATTTTTGTTATTAGGTGTTATTTCATAATGCAGTAATTCCGAAAAGAAATAAGTCCCAACAGAACTTAGCGTGGGACATAGCGCCCAAAAAAATTATATGTACATTGTTGTTGTAAAAATTTACATGTTTTTGGGCAATACGACATTGATTTGGACGAAATAACATTTTTTGTTGGGCGCTACGACGGTAAAAAAAGAAGTTATTGCCCAAAATCATAATTTATTTATTTTTTTTAAATGTCATAAGACCTTAAATGTCAAGGCTGATTCATGAAATCAAACAGCAGAGTTTTAAGGAAACTTAAAAAATTGCTTCAATTTTATTGTTTGTATCGCACGCAGAAAAAACTTTATTTCGTGTAGCCGCCTGCCGCGTTCTACGGAGGAAAAAAACCTTAAGAGCTTCCGAAGGCCGCCACCCAGAAAAACTTCTTTTTACAAATCCAATGTCGAATCTGTTGAAATCTTATTTTTAAGACAATAAGTAATATAATTTGACCAGTCATAGCTGTGTCCTGTAAACAGCTCATTGATTGTTTTTTATTTTAAATAAAAGAGTACAGCATTGGCCTTCGGTTTATTTAACGTTTAGACACTAATATATACGTAAAATTTTTAATAAAATTGACTTTTAAAAAAATAATCATTAAAAAACAATAAATCTTGGTGTGGGTTGGTATTTTGGGACATAAAAAGTTATGACAGGTCAAAAAAATGTTACTTGATGTCTTAAAAATATAAGATTTCAACGGATTCGACATCTGATTTGAAAAACAAGTTCTTCTGGGTGGCGGCCTTCGTCCGCTCTTAGGGTTTTTTTCCTCCGGCTTCGCGAAATAAAGATTTTTCTGCGTGCGACACAAAAGACATTATGTCTTATGACATTTAAAAAAAAGATAAATTCTGATTTTGGGCAATAACTTCTTTTTTTTACCGTCATAGCGCCCAAAAAAAAAAGTTTTTTCAAAATAAAATGCCATAGCACCAAAACAAAAGTTTTGGATTTTCTGTCATTGATTTGGTCGTTATAACGTATTAACATCGACAATTTTGGGGGATATGCGGACATTTGAGCAATACGTCATTTTGGTTTTTGGGCAATACGACTTTGGGGAATATAACGGTACGCCCTTTCTTCATTTGTGTTGCATGGACTATTTTTGGGAGTTATTTAATTTTTATTCTTTGGAAATTATTTCATGATGAAATAACAACCAAAACCTAGGATTTGTTTAATTTTAGTTTTGGAAATTATTTCATTTTTTTAGAATTTATTTCACTTTTTCGAGACGGGACTTATTTCATTTTTTTAGAATTTTGTACTTAATATTAGTGAAATTAATTTAGTAGAAAAAATTAGTAAAAAAGACTAAAAAAATACTAAATGTTAGCACAATTTTTGCGAAATAAAAATTAAAATATAACTGCTAAAATCAGTGAAAAAGTTTACTCAATATTAGTAAATAGGAGCCTTATTTCTTCTACTATAAAAAATGTTTTGTTTAGTTTTTGTGTTGAAATTTTCCAATTGCTGTAATAGTAGTGAAACGGAGAAAAGTCATATAATTTTAAGTACCCGCCCTGTTTAAAATTGACATATATGGATCCATACATGAGCACACATGCTTCATACATGTCCATGTGTGCATTACCGAAAATTGAGGTAATATTTACATATATTATCATTCATGTCCATATGTTTCCATACACGTTCATATGTGTACATTTTCGGAAATTGAGTTAATATTTACATTAGGGCGGGTTGATTTGTAGGTAGGCAAAAAAATCGCTCAACGTACAAGGAAAATCGTATTCTAGGGATCAAAATAAGAAACTTTGCCGAAGGAACCATACCTCTAAGACGAATTCTGATGTCCCGACTTTTGACCCGTAGGGTCAAATTTTGAAAAAGTCCACTTTGATATTTCAGAAAGTAGGAGGAATCTCTCCAAGATTATGGGAGCTACTTCTTCTCCGGGAGACGCGCTAGCAGATTAATGCATAAATCATCATTCTAGGTGACGGTTAAGTGGTTAAAATTTAAGTTGAAAGAAGTCCTTTTTAGTCGTGTTTTTATAGCAAAATGTACAAATCTCGGGATAGAGATATTTCAGAAAGTAGGAGGAGTATTTCCAAGCTTAGGCTCTCTATTTCTTCTCCGGAAGACACTCTAGCAGATGAATGTTTAAATTTAATCGATTGGGTTGAATTCGATTGGGGCACTCTAAATGGGTCAAAGTGGGATTTTTCAAAATTTGACCCTACGGGTTAAAAGTCGAATGAGTTCATACATGTTCATAAATGGATGCGTATATGTTGATTTTCAACCGGGTGATTAAAAATTAATTTATGTTTCAGTATATCCACTTATACAATTTGATAGTTGATGTGATTATGTATGTACCAGTTTTATATTGTAGCATATATTATTTAATATTGTCTATATGGCTTATATGGATCAGCATATAAACATATGTGACCATATAAATTATGTCAATATCTATAAGATTAGGTTAATGAGATAAAATTAGATGATACCAAAACTCAGATGCAATCGAATCAAATAATATAGATTTATAACTAATTTTATATATATTTTTTTTTGATCCAATTATGCAATACCAATTTCAGCATCAAATTTCACTGTAGTAGAAATTCTAAAATTTCATCCAACCTAATCGCTGCAACCTCGTAAGCTCGCTTGTTACAGCCGAATTCGGTTGTCAACCCCCAATTCGGTTGTGAACCCGCAATCGGTTGAAATAACCGAATTCAGTCGTGACATGCTGCGACCTAATCAATGCAGTTGGATGAGATTCTGCTTAGACAATCGAATTTGTTATGTCAGTTTATATCTGAGTCAAAAAATTATTTTTAGCCGGGCATAAAAAAAATTATAATTTTAAATATAAAAAATGCATTTTAATATTGAATAAATCAACTAATTTATTTTTAATTTTTAATATAAAAATGCGTTCAAGTTTTTAGCCTATATTGTGTCTTTAATTACACAATATCAAATTATTTGTTGCTTAAAAAAAAAAATGTTATTATTATTAATTTTTAGAAAAAAATTTAGGAATATGTAAAATAAGAATAGAAAATAAAATAGAAAAAATACATTTCATTAATTTTTTTATTTAATCAAGAATTTGTGAAGTATTTAATCAAGAATTTGTGAAGAATTGGCCCCGGTTAGTCCCCTTATCCACAAAAAAAAACCTAATAAAAAAATATCTTGCGAACTATTAGAGATAACTTAAGCTCGATATTACGTTATTAACTCCTATTCCCAATTTCATTGCAGTCGGACCACTAACAAGCGATGTATCATTACCCGGATCGGCAGATCTTACTGAACTTCGGATATGTTGTAGAGAATAAAAATTTAAGGCACCCGTGTTTTTTTTTTGTAGCTGCCCTATGTCATGTTTAAGCATTACAAAGTGGGGTAAAAAATTACCCCATTTTTGGTTTTTTCAAATTATTTTGTTCTATTAAAAGTAACTTTCGACAAATTTGCTATCAAATGAAAGGATTTTTGAAGACACATTTAGTGGTGTACAAATTATGCCCAAAGACTTTTAAGTATTTTTTAATTTTAAAAAAATGTATTTTGAGTAACATTAAATCTGGCATTTTATTACGGAATTTTAGTTGTATTAAGATAAAAAAAAGGCATATCAATGCCCATTTAATTCAATTAAGGGGCGTCTGAGATTTTTTTGATACTTGAAACCGTTCGGTTTTTATGCGACTTTTCCCGAAGAGCCTTTTTCACCATTATTGCAAAAAATTAAAAAATGTTGCAACTCCACTATATAGGCAATATTTATATAAAAAATTTTGGTTTCTTGAGTACTTTAATCCCACTTAGTAAAATAGTAAAATCCAAATAACAGGTTACAGAACAACTTATACTGTATAATAACAAGTTCTAATTTCGGTTCTGCAACTGGTTCTTTTTATATGGAGTTTGTCCTATTTGCAATAGGTTGTTTACCTCCAAACAAGAGCAGGTTGCTTTAGAACCGATTCTAGAACCAGTTATAGAACTGGTTCTAAGACAGTTACACCTTACATTTCGACTCCCAGGAACCTGCTCCAAAGCCGGTTCCATGTAATCGGTGGTAAAAGAAGTTTTTTTAGAACAGGTTCAAAGCTAATCCAAAGTTCATTAAAGTCTGCGATATCGGGTCGGGATACGTCTCTTTTTCAATGTTTTAAATTTTTTTTCTTGAAGGGGTGTAAGTGCCCGGTATAAAAAACACCAAACATTATTAAACTAAAAAAAAGTTGGCTGCAATTTTTGACTACCATGCATTTATATATTATGTGATGGAACTCCAGTTAAGCTCGGACTGAGAGAATTATCCGCATGATATCAATCAATAAGCTTTTTCATTAGATCAATGGTCCATTAAAACTTTTCATTAAATTAATGCAGTTTTGCATAAAGTTTTATGAAAAATTTCATTTTGTTTATTAATAATTTCGTATGCCTTTGAAAAAGTGTCATTAAACATACCCAGCAAAATGGTTTAGAACAGATTACCTTTGAACCAGTTCTAGAACAACTCTTTAACCACCGATTACATGGAACCGGTTCTGGAACAGGTTCCTGGGAGTCGAAATGTAAGGTGTCACTATCCCAGAACCAGTTCTATAATTGGTTCTAGAATCGGTTCTAAAGCAACCTGTTATTGTTTGGAGGTAAAGAATCTATTGCAAATAGGAAAAACTCCATATAAAAAGAACCAGTTGCAGAATAGAAATTAGAACCTTTATAATAAGTATAAGCTGTTCTGCAACCAGTTATGTAGATTTTACTATTTTACTGGGTAGTTTCATACAAATTACACTGTGTGTAATTTTTTAAGTCATGGCAAAATAACCATATACGGACACCACTACGTGATAAAAGACTAAAAAAAAGACCCGTGTCTCCCAATTTTTCCCAAAGTCATATCCTCTTTTGTTTATGGGCCGCCAAAGATTTGGGGCCTCGGTATCATTTTCGCAAAAAAGTGATCATTTTCTCAGGCTTATATCTTGCAAACCGTTCAGAATTTCGATTTACTCTCAAAATTCAAGGAAACAATCAACTACAAAAATTTACCAAAGATCTCAATAAACAAATTTCTAGAACATATAAACTTCCTAGATATGATTCTTAACACTGTTTAGGTAGCGCGCAAAAGTGAAAAATTTTTTAATTTCATTTTTTTTCCTTTTTTCTCCTGTTCAGGTGCATAGGTAGCAAACCCAATTCCCAGGAAGTTTATATGTTCTAGAAATTTGTTTATTGAGATCTTAGGTAAATTTTTGTAGTTGATTGTTTCCTTGAATTTTGAACGGTTTGCTACCTATGGACCTGAACACGGGAAAAAAGGTAAAAAAATCGAATTTTTTTAAGTTTTTTGCGATTTTGATCTGGAAGGTGAAGTTTTTTTGATTTTATATGTTCGCAATTTTTGTTCTTTATGACAAGAGCTACAACTTTGCGATAGAGAGTAAATCGAATTTCTGAACGGCTTGCAAGATATGAGCCTGAGAAAATGATCACTTTTTTGCGAAAATGATACCGAGGCCACAAATCTTTGGCGGCCCATAAACAAAAGAGGATATGACTTTGGGAAAAATTGGGAGACACGGGTCTTTTTTTTTTTAGTCTTTTATCACGTAGTGGTGTCCGTATATGGTTATTTTTTTTCGTGTTGCACTGTGTTATTAATCGTTTTCATACAGTTTAAAAAATTCTTCATTTACTTTTTGAAGAAAACTTGATTGGTTTAGTGAAAAATTTCCTTGTAACTCGTCCAAGCAAATTCTTTCGGTGTATGTTGAATTCATATCTCAAGTGTTGGTAGATTGTGAAATAACCAAATGGAATCCAAAAGTTGAAATAAAAAGAACAAAAAGAAGGTGAGTTTGTTCCAAACGATTGTTTTTTTTTTTTTTACAAATTTTAAAACAATGCGGAATGATAAAAATTATAAATATACCCCTATGGCCCAAAAACTTTTCGCTTTTTCGAGTTAAAGTACTAATAATAAAAATAAAAAGTTTAGTAACGTCATGGTGCTTGTTAGGAAAATACCCTAACCACGTGCTTGATTACTAAGAAGACAAGAATGGAGCAAAATTGATTATTAATAGGTTTTTTTGTTAAAGTTCTGCCTATTATATAGGCTCTAGCTTTTCTAAAACTTCGGGTTCTGAAGAGATCTTTAGCCAGACCGAAATACTAGCTAATATGTTTGATTTGCTTTATTTTTATAAATATACGGAGGTTGAAAGCTCGTTATAAATTAAAAAAAAATAAAAATAAAAATAATATCAGTTTTAAAGGATTTAAACATTTTTGACAGAAACCCAAATATCTTCAAAATTTTTTTTTTATTTATTTGGCTTGGTAAACCTTCCTCTGCTAGTTAATCTCAAACAACAAAATATGTTTTCTTATAAAAAAAATAACATAAACAAATGTTTCTACAAAATGTTTACAAAAGAAGAAAATTCAAGGTTATATCATAATTTAAACACTTAGGTAAAACACTTCAAGAGTTTTTTGTTGTTTCGTATTTTATTTATAGAATTTATACTATATACTACACATTCTTAACAAAAAATGGGTCATTAAACAAAGTTTAAGAAAAAAGATATGAAAAAAAAACAAATTATGTATTAAATTTCTTAACTTTTTTAATATTCAAACTGACTGTATGTATATTACCTATACGTATGAGTGATATTTAATTAATATTACTTATACATCACATAACAAAGTTTTGCTATTCATAATTATAATAAACTGAAGTTTAAATAAAATATATTAGGGGCGAGTAACTTTTCTAAAGATAACGAGAGTTTAATTTCTACCGCAGATATTTCCATACAAATTTCACATTCATAACTATGAATAAAATCTAAACTCTTGTTAATTGGCGATAAGTTAGCAGGTCTAAAAAAAAAAAAATCTTAAACTAAATTCATTATAAAAAAGTTTGTAAGAACAGTGTTTTAATAAATTTTAAATTTTTTTTATAAATTTGTATTTAAGTATTCCGAGTAAAAAAGTTTATATCAAATTATATATGATGAAATCTTTCCGCAAATATAAGAGGATATAATTTGATCCGAAAAATGGTTCTATTAAATTGTATCACTTTGGATCTAATTATATGTAAATATATACAAGTTAATAAAAAACTATCCATTTCTATCCGAGTTTTGTCCCGATATAAGTATATCTAATTATATTATATTTGATACACTAAGATATAACTAGATACAATTAGATACAAAATAATCCAAATATATTTAACTTAAAAGATATTAAGTATATATATATATATAGAGAAATTCCATATGAAAACGATCAAAATTGGCAAATTTTTGGACGACCCCTCTCCGATTTTAAAATAAATAGTCTCAATCGATTGCCCAGCAAAAAATAATGTACCTACTAAAGCGATCGCAACGAGTGATAGCTCGTTGGAAAGGTATTGAATCAGGCTTTAATTGAAAAATAAAATTTTCCTAATTTTTCTCAGAAATTTACCTTTTTTCCCATGAAAATTAAATTTTCCCATGAAAATTAAATTTTCCGATTTTCCACAGAAGCTCCTAAATTTTCCGGCTAATTTTATTTTTTTTGGATTCCTCATAATTTTTGCTTTAAGAATCAGCAATAAAAAAATGGGCCCCGACTCCTTGTTTGGACAGGAGAAGAGCATTTAAGAGACCACCTTGTTCTCATTGTTTTTATATTTTTTATAATTGAATTATTTTTAATTATTTAACAAGAAAAATTAGGAAAATTTTATTTTTCAATTAAAGCCTGATTCAATACCTTTCCAACGAGCTATCACTCGTTGCGATAGCTTTAGTAGTTTTTTTTTAAAACAACTTTCAATGAGGTCCCTTATGAAGAATTCTTCAATTTTGTCACATGTCATATGGAATTGCTCTATAGTGACTGGTTTAGTGGTGGTGTGCACCACTGTCATGTGACAACATTTTAAAACAACTTTCAATGAGGTCCCTTAAGAAGAATTCTTCAAATTTGTCACATGACAGTGCTGCACACCACCACTAAACCAGTCGCTATAAAAAAAAAAATATGAAGGTACATTATTTTTTGCTGGGCAATCGATTGAAACTATTTATTTTAAAATCGGAGAGGGGTCGTCCAAAAGGTGATCGCTTTCATATGGAATTGCTCTATATATATATATATATATATGTATATATTTTTGACCTCCATAAAACGGGTTCAAAGCACAAAATGTATGATTGAAAAATGGACCAGGTTGCAGAACAACTTAAACTGTATTATAATATCTTATAATTTCTGTGTTGCAACCGATTCTTTTTATATGGAGTTTGTCCTATTTGAAATAGGTTCTTTACCTCCAAACTAGAACAAGTTGAATTAGAACCGGTTCTAGAACCAGTTATAAAACTGGTTCTGGGACAGTGAAACCTTACAAATTTTTTTTGGAGAGTTCGTTATTTGTAATGGAAATCGATTTCGCAAAATTGTAAAATATTTTCGTAAAATATTTTGCGATTTTGAATTATATATAGTTACATAGAGACTGACTTATGAAAGGTTTTCAGTTTTCGATTGTATATAAGTATGTCTAAAATGACAGAAGACGTTTTTCATGTTTGTATTATATATAGTTATGTATTTGGTTATATCTAATTTTTTAAAAATCATATATAAAAATCAGAATAGTATATTTTTCATACATGATTGGATGTGCTGATACTTGAATTTTTTAATAAGACATTTTGAAAATATTATTACATATAAATATAAACTGATACATATGCTATTTTAAATGATCATATATTTTTATTCGGGATAGTCTAAATTTAGAAGCATGTCAGTAGGAATTAATCAATAAATTGTTTTCGGAACTATTTTATTTATAAATATTTAGGTTAATCCATCCATATCCGGTATTTCTGTGTTAACAACCTTCATATTTGCATATGTTCAAAATAAACTTTCTGAACATACAAGTTTTTTAAAAACTATTTTCTTTATGCATAAATCTTTGAATGTTTCTGTTTTTTCCCTCCGTTAATCCAATTCAAGTATAAGTACGAGTACTATTAAAAAAAGTCAAATTAATGCAAGCTTAAATCTGCACATTGAACACAAATATAAAAAGCACACAATTTTCATTTACCTTTTTTAACACTTATTTACAATTCAGATGAAGTGGAGTAAAGACTAAAAGTTTTTAATACTCTACACGTTAAAAGAATCTAGACAATCTTTATAGTCAGTTTTTTAAAATTGATATTAGAACAATTATTGGCAAAAATTCACTTTATGGGGCGTTTCTTAAAAAAAAGTCAAAAAATTCAAGTCTGTTTTTTATTACAATTCAATTCAAATTACAAGAAATTGGAAAATTTTACATATCTTGTGTATGTGTCTACTTTTTGTTGAAAAAAAAAAAAACAAAAAATATCAAATAATTGAACATAACTTTTATTTTTCCTGATCTGTAGTTAAAATTTGAACATTTATTTTAAACATACTATATATTTGTTTGTACGGATTTAATAAATATTTAAACAATATTTTAAAATAAATAAGAAATATTTGATTGAAATGAAAAATAAGTAGACCGGATTTTCATTTGTTCATTTTCAATTAATTTAAACTACACACTATTTTGAGTGTATGAAATTCATTTTGTTTTTATTTCAAAATGTTATACAAACAAAATTTGGTATATTTTTGACTACATTTGTGGTTAATTTTTACCAAATTTGCAGTTAATTTTTATCAACAAGTAAAAACAAATGACAATGTTAGTTGAATTTAATGAAATGTAAGTTGTCTTTATTTCAAGTGAAATTTCATTTGCACTGGTCTACATAATATTTTAATATTTTAGAAAAAAAGCTTAATTTGCCTACAATATTAAGCTTTTTTTTCTATTAACACGAGTTTTTATACAAACATTTTCGAATTCGATTTACACGAGTTTTTTTGCGGAACATATCTATCGTGTGAATCTAGGGGTAGATGTTATAACGTATGAATGTTTTGAATTGTCAAGATTTTTTCAAAATCCAGGTTTGTTTTTGTTTTTTTTGTGAATGTCAAGCACTTTGCAAATTTGAATCTGTCAGCCCTAGATATCTATATACCATATTGTATCAGTTTTTCTGCAGAAAATGTAATGAATCAATTCCAAAAATCTTAGTGTTTCTTGAAACTTGAAGTATTGGACCATGTCCAACCGTGAAAAAATGTACTAAAAATTATGAAAAAAATATTCACTTTGCATAACTTTGGGGTGACCCTATTAGCGTCTGAGACCATACTGGTCCAAGGTGTTGGTATGATCTGAAGGCTACATCTAATCTTTGTCGAAAACATCGGTTGGAAAGTGTACAAAAACTAAATATGGCACATATATCAACCATTCTTCGTCAAAGGGTTACGAGCCCAATTTTAAAGTAAAAATTTATATGCTTAACATCAAAATTTGTATGTCAAACTAAAGTTTTTGGACTTTGATATTTAAAAATGTGATGTCAAGGAAAAGGAAAATTTTCGAGTTTTTTTGAATTGTCAAGATTTTTTCAAAATCCAGTTTTTTTTTTTTTTGTGAATGTCAAACACTTTGTAAATTTGAATCTGTCAACCCTAGATATCTATATCCCATATTGTATCAGTTTTTCTGCAGAAAATGTAATGAATCAAGGATGTTATGGATTTCAAAGCAATAACGTCACTTTTTCGCAACTTAAAATAAATTAATATCTTTTTTGGAATAGACAATAATTTTATTTGTTTAATTCCATATATAATTTAATTCTGGAAATCCAATTGGCGCTACGAAATAACCCCCAATGAAATAACACCCAACGGCCAAAAATGAAATAACCCCCAAAAAAATTGTGTAAAATTGTTTGGGGTTTTTTTCATTTTTTTTTGGGGATTATTTCATCTTACGGTTTGGAGATTATTTCATTATGAAGCAACCCCCAATGAAGTAAAGCCCAAAATTTAAATTCTTTGGAGATTATTTCATATGCAATTATTTTGGGGGTTATTTCATATTTTTTGGGGGACATTTCATTTTGCTAAAAGTGAAATTTTTTTAATATTTGTTAGTGTTTCTGCGTGGCGGCCTGCGGCCGCTCTTAGGGGTTTTCTCCTCCATGGGACGCGGCAGGTGGCTTCGCTGAATAAAGTTTCCCTGCGCGCGTCACACTAGGGAAGATAATGAGACGCGCGCAGGAAAACTGTATTCAGCAAAGCCACCTGCCGCGTCCTATGGAGGAGAAAACCCCTAAGATCGGCCGCAGGCCGCCACGCAGAAAAACTGAACAGTGTAACAAAAGAATCAAAAATATGAAAACAAAAAATAAAAAAAATTTGGGACATATTTCATTTCTTTGGAGCTTATTTCATTGGGGGTTATTTCATTTCTTCCTTTGGGAGTTATTTCATTACGAAACAACCCCCAAATTTTGGGTGTTATTTCATTTTCACCTTTGGGGAATATTTCATTTCTTTTGGGTATTATTTCATTTTTTTTTGATGGGACTTATTTAATTTTTTTTGGGATTTATTTTATTGGGGGTTATTTCATTTTGTTATTTCGTAGCGCCAATCCAATTATATATTGCAAATCTAATAAAGTATGTTATAACATATTGTAAGACACAATTAAATAAGCCGTTTTACGAAAAACTACAGAGGCAAGTAAAATTGTATCTTATATGCTTAACTATGTTAAATTTTACAAAACTGGGTCACATTGCTGAATTTTATATAATAATATTTTAAGTCGGGTACACATAATTTGTGTAAGCTTTTTTCTTCCAATTTTGGGTTGTTTTAGTGTTGGTGTTTGTTTTTGTGTCCAATTAAGGCAAAGTTTTCAAATTTGGCGATTTTTGAAATTTTTGGCATTTGTTCAATTTAGACGATTTTTTCCAATTTTAGCGACTTTTTCAATTTAATCGGGTTTTTCCTAATCTTTGTAAATTATATTTAATTTTAATTAAACTTTTAAAACTAAAAACTTGTCTGAAATTAAAAACAATATTCTCTTAAATGTTTAATAAATATGATTAAAATCTTAATTTCGAGCTACAATTATCTTTATAGTGCCAAATTCAATTAAACTTTTAATTTAATTAACAAATTTTTTAACTAAAATTCGATTTTAGTTTTTTATGTGCGAAGTTCTAAAGGAAATATTTAAAAATCTTAAAACTTAGTAATAGTTTAGTATATTAAACATTAAATAAAATTTGCCATATTCATATGACTCGCAGTATAAATTTATGTAAATAATATATAAATTCGAACTATACATATTTCTGTGCTGTTTCTATATGTTTGCAAATATTCTTGTTATTTCTTCTGATTTTCTGTTTTTTTTTTTTTTTTTGTTGTATAAATGTAGTTTTATTTTATTATTGTTAAAGATTGCAATTTAAATTTATGTTTATTGTTGCTCAACTTTTTTTTATCATAAAATGTTTTCTTTTTTTTTCTACAAAAAAGATAACGTCTGTAATACGGATACATAGGTATAAGTTAAAGATGCAGAAAAATATGTGAGAAGTATGAAAAAAAGTTTCTTAGTTCATAAAATTATACATTCATGCATTTGGTTATCTTCAATTCTCTTCCTACAAACAAATCATATGAATGGAAAGAAAAATGGAAAGAGAAAATCACAGGAAATAAGAAATATAAAAAAAAAACTATTTTTATTATGGTAATTGAATTAAATTTGTTCATATATGCAATATATCGTAGAGGATGAGATGTTAGGTAGAAAAAATATTAGAAACCCGAATAAAAAAGTTATAAAGAAAGTTACACACAGAAAACAGTTTCGTAGTTGCAACCGAATTTTTGTGGTTTCACAATTATTGAATTTTAATACTATTGTAACAACCGACATTTATTTACAAATTTCGAATTTTTATTGTAACTATTGAATATTTTATGTATATGGACTATAATATTCTATAAATAGATTCACATTCATTCAACAAAATTTATTTTATTAATAAAAAAAAAGTATGCTTCGAACTGTGCTCGAACCGGCAATCTTCCGTTTGACAGGCATGTACTTTACCTCTAGCGTAAACCCAATTTAAATATTTTTTTTTTTAAATTTCAACCTTAAATACTTTCTAGTTTAAATTTAAATATTCGTCTAAAAATAGATTTGTATGTACAACAGAAATTCGTTTGCAAATCTCAATATTTTATTAGAATTACCAAAACTATAAAAAAAAATTATATTATTTTAAAATTATTTTTTTTTAATAAAACATGGAACTTTTTCTAAAAACAATTCTAAACGGATTAATAAAAAATTCTTATGCAGCGAACTGTGCTCGAACCAGCGACCTCCTGCTTGTCATGCAATAACTAGCCTAAACTCAATTTGAATTTGTATTTTCCAATTTCAACCTTGAATGTTTTTTTATTTCAAACTTAAATATGTATGTCTAAAAATAGATTTATATGTACAACAGAAATTCGGTTGCTGATCTCAATATATTATTAGACTTACCGAAACTATTCAAAAAAATTTATATATTTTTTTAAAATTATGTAATTAAAAAAAATTCTTTTGTCGTAAACTGTAGTCGAACCGGTGATCTTCTGCTGGTCACGCAATTACTTTACCTCTGGCCCACACACAATTTGTTTTAGTTAATTTCATATATTTTCTATTTAAAATATAGTTTGATTATTCTGATGATGAATTTTAAGGACTTACAATTAAAATTATTGTTGGTTACAATAAATATTGTTGGTTACAATGGAATTCCAATCAATTTATTATATAATTTTACATAGACAAATATTATTATATATAGCCAACTTTCAGTTTTTTAACAATTTCCAAAATGCCGTCATATATATAAAGAAATATGACTAAGTATGTTCATAAATATTTATATTTACCGTACTTATGCTCGGAATGTTTTAAGACGGTATCATATATAATTAAAAATGGTTTTATAGAAAATCATATAAAATTTTATATATCAATATGTTGAGAATATTTTCTAAGTTCAACCATAGCTTATGAATCCTGGATGCAAAGTAGTGATATACTTTTTGCCGAAATGACTGACCATACTAGTACGTTTGGTACAAACTTCGCTTTGGCAAAATTAAGACCTCCGTTATTCTAAGAAAAAGAAAAGTATTTTTCATCCAAAATTATTTGAATATTTTTTCATGAAGTTTTTTCTCCGTTGTCTGCATTTGGTTGGTATTTCTGGCAATTGTTTTTTACCATATTTGGCTACTGTCTTCCTCTGTTAGCATTTCATGTTCATTTGGAGTAAGTTTTTGCGAATTGTTTCCTTTGAAACGCGAAATTTTCTGGAAAACTTACGATTTAATGCCAAAATTTGATTAACCGTCAATGCGATCAATTTTTTGTATTTGAATTTTGTCCATTTACTTAGTTGGAATAGCTTACTACTCAGTAGGACTCAACTTGTTGCAAGTTTGATCTCGATCCCAAGACATCGATTTCAAAAGTTCGGTCACTTGAGATGAAATCCCTCATATACATTCTATATTCGATATAAGTTTATCCACCATTTTGCGAATCTTAATATATCTCCCATTATATGAAATGAAATATCATAATATATGACATCATATTATTTTTTTTACTCGGGAAGCTTTTTTGTGTAATATTGACCTATTTGTTTGAAAAAAGAAAACGGAAATCAGAATTTGTAATAAATGTTATATGATTTCTGTTGAAAAATTTATTACTGAAGTTAGTATGAAATCTGTTTGTAAAGAGTTTATTAAAAGAAGCCAATATGAGATATTTCAAAAATTTTCGACACCTGTTGAAACTGACTTTAGATGCCTATTATTTTCTAAAGGTATGATTAATTGTATTAAATAATTTTGTGAAATTCAATTATTTGTTTTTATAAAAAACATAGCTTGAGAACTTTAGATGCTCAACTATCTAAAGTGAATCTTCACAACGGACGAAATTGATAAACAACAAAAATATACTTTCTTTATATCTAGCGAGTACGGAAGCAGTTTTTTTCCAAACACATTTCGCTTTCTGACAACTAAGGCGCTGTATCAATTCCGCCAAAATGTACATCAAATAAATTATTTCAATTAGCTTAACAATCGAAAAGGTAACAACAAATTTTAAGAACTTTAAATTTTACGAAGCAATCAAAATTTGTATAACTACAAAAAAAATTTGCATAATTATGATCTGGAGACCAGGAAACTGGTGCCATATTTGACTCACGATGAAGAAATAAAAGTTATATTGGTACGATAAAGAATTGCGCTTGTTCATTGGTGTAGTACGGTATTAAATATTCGTACCCTTTATCACATATCCAAATTGTATCAAAAGCTGAAAACTTAGTAGTGGAAACATTAACCCTACATGAATCAAATTATAAAATATGATTTGAAATCAAAAAAATTAATAAGGTTCTGGCCATCAATTCTGTATATTTTTTACAGGCTGATTTCAATGACGTACTTTATAAAATTCGCAAAAAAAAAACAATTATTTCAATATGGTGCCTCATATTCTATACGGGATTTGTCAAATATTTTACATGCCACCATAGCTTTACAGGATAACCAAAAGAGCTAGCTTTTAGCATGACACGTAAATACATATAGAAAGTATGATTTAAAATTTTCAGCTAAAAATGTTTATATTTGCAAAAGTTTTCCTAACAAAGCCTTCTGTTTTGCTAAATATTTCTCACAAAGTGGTGTTTTTGTCAGAAAAACTTTTTCAAATATAAAATTTTTTGGCTGATTAATATCATACAAAAAGTTGGACTGTGGGTTCCTCTCGCAAAGCTATGCTGCCATATAAAATTTTTCACAAATCGCGCGTTTTGCATATGAGGCATGATATTGAAATAATTGTTTTTATGCTGAAACATCTATTCCTAATATACTCTTTCTACTGCATGGCCATTTATTAAGGGCAATTGCTAGATTAGCGATACAATTCACTTAAATCATTAACATTGGGAAAATTAAGAAAAACAGCTAATTATCGGATTTAATCTACAGTTTTAAGAATCAAATATGCATCTCAAATAAGAATGCAGGAGTTGTCTTTACATTTTAACAGAAAGAAGTCAGAACGATTGCATTTTAAAAAAGTTATATGTAAAATATTGCATTTACATGAGCCAAATTTTAAAGTAATTTTGTGGAAAAACTGTAGCATAGATTGAAAAATTAAGCGCTCAATGGCGCGCTTAATTTTTCAGTGTATCTATATATATGGAATTGGTGGTCATAACCTTATTAATTTTTAGGAGTTATGATTTTTAGCCTCCTGTGTTATTATTGTTATCAAGTGCAAATTTTTGATCAATTGTAAAGATTTACAATCTTGTTGTCATAAATCATTTTGAAATCAAAGTAAAGATCCCAGGCAGAAAAGTACAATCGGCACAGTATTGGCAAAGCGTCGCCGGCGATCGGTTATGTGTTGGCAGAACGTGGAATTAACAAGATTTAGAGTATTGTCCTGTTACCCGATTGAAAACAGTGGCCAACCGTTGGTTGCCAGAGTTGACATAACGTTATAAATTCAAAAAAATGTTGTGCTTTACAAATACCTTAAATTTAATTAATTTAGTGAAATGTTAATAAAAGACGCTTCTATTAAATCAAAGTAAAGATACCCAGGCAGAAATGTACATTCGGCACAGTAATGGCAAAGCGTCGGCGACGATCGGTTATGTGTTGACAGAACGTGGGATTAACAAGATTTAGAGTATTGTCCTGTAACCCGATTGATAACAGTGGTCAACCGTTGGTTGCCAAAGTTGGCATAACGTTATAAATTCAAAAAATTTTGTGACTTAAATTTAATTAATTTAGTGAAATGTTAATAAAAGACGCTCCTATTAAACCTGGCAACCAAGTTCGGTAATTAATTACTGATTGAAGGAGTAAAATATAATAAAATATTTAAAAAAGTTAATGCTGCTATTAGTTGTAATATTGGTAAAACTAATAGGGCCAGTGAATGTTACGGGTTATATTGGCAAAACACTTGCTTTGCATACGAGTATAAACAATAAATTAAGTAATTTCAAAAGAAATAATCACTATATATAGGGTTTTCCAATAGGTACTTGACAACTTTGAATTTAATTTGTTAACGCACTATTTCAATGATCATCTAACTGTTACTTTACTTTGTTTCAGTATACTAAACATTTTCATCATGGCAAAGTACACGAACGAACAACGTATGCAAATTATAAAATTGTACTACCGAAATTCGGAGTCGGTGACAGCAACTTTAAGAGCGTTAACTCGAATTTGGCTCAATGGGTTCGTCAATAAGCAAAATATGAGTTATTGGTTTAGTGAAAATCCACATGTGCTTCATGAATCACCACTTCATCCACAAAAAATAACTGTTTGGTGCGGTTTGCATGCCGGCGGCGTATTGGGCCATATTTTTTCGTCGACCATAACGATGGTCACGTTACTACGAATGGCGATCGTTATCGCGCCATGATAACCGATTATTTTTGGCCCGAATTGGAAAACATGGACTTGGACGACATGTGGTTTCAACAGGACGGTACCAAAAGCCACACATCACACGTTACAATGGATTTGTTGAAGAGTAAGTTTGATGAGCGTGTTATCTCTAGAAATGAACCAGTCAATTGGCCGCCTCGTTCTTGCGATTTAACGCCTTTAGACTTTTTTCTTTGGGGCTACGTCAAAGCATTGGTCTATGCTAACAAGCCGACGACGTTGGAAGAACTCAGAGCCAACATTGAACGCGAAATAGCGACCGTTACGCCCGAAATGTGTGACCGAGTCATCGAAAATTGAGTCCAACGAATCGACCGCTGCCGACGTGCCCGCGGTGGCCATATGAACGAAGTCGAGTTCCATTTAGAACGAAGTCGAGTTCCATTTATAATTTCAAGTTGTTAATAAAGTTTTGGAAATATCTAAAATGGTTTGCGTTTAATTAAAAAAAAAAATTTGTCAAGTCCTTATTGAAAAACCCTTTATTTTACCTAAAATACAATCAAAAAATCGCTTGAGTCAAACTTAAAATTCAAATATCTTTATATTTTGACTTCACCTATGACAACGGAGTATACTACTGGATACTATGATCCAGAAATAAGTTTAAGTGTCCCGGAATTTTAATGTGTCTTTTCAAAAGTTGAAATTTTTCTTACAGTGTTATTAATCAGTTAACAGGTTTTGTCTCATATGCTGCGGTAGTTAAAAAATACTTAATAGCTTTGTCTTTCTTTTGAGCTATTCGATTTCAAGTTATGGCAAATTTTCTAAAATTAGTTTTACATATTTTAAAATTAATAAACCTGTTAAGAGGTTAATGATAATGCAATTTTAATTCATTATCATTGCTCAATAAAATCAGATTTTTATTATTTTCATAACATTTGATTTAAGTTGAAATAGATTGAGTTCATCAATTAATTAGTTTACTTTATTAATTAATCCCATACGAACTTTTATAATATTTTATATAATTTCTTACTACTTTTTCTTTTATTTATTTTCTTTTCAGGCTGTTTTCTAATTTTTATTTTTTTTGGCAAAAAAAACAATTTCCTTAATTCATTATTTACAAAAGGTAAGCTCTAATATAATTATATTTTTTCTCAGATTTGCGACTGTTTTTCTGTAATTAAATATTTTGCTTTTAATTAAAACTTAATACATAATTTTAATACTTTTATACATAAAAAATAAAATTTTTTGTAACTTCAAATAATTCATAACCAGGACAGCGACTTTTATGCAAATGCATGTTCGTAGGCAATTTCCCCAAAACGAGTTTGACCAAATACTTTTTCGAATCAAAGAATTCCAAATAAAATGTAATAGATTTGTATATAATATTTTTTTAAAAATGCCTCTTTTAGCATCCCTATGGGGAATGGGACCGGATCTGCGTGTGCCACAGGATCGGCCCCTTCGTACTAGAGACCGGTCTTCTGCTAAACCCTACCCTATGTAAACAACTGGCAATTTTAACATTGGCTTGTCATAGGCGGGGGTTATTTGCCCTGATTTAAACCACATAGTGGCATGCCACAGGACTAACCAAAGATGGGCATACCACAAGACTGTCGCAAAAGGGCCATGTCGTATAAAATAAACGAAAACTAAACAGCTTCCAGTGGGTAAAATTCTGGCCAACTGGCTTTTTCTTATTAATAAGCATTCTCGTTAAGTGGTATGTCCTCCCTTTACCAGTCATAGGATTGGTAATTTTAGGACAATTGACACTGCTTAACCCTCTTCAGTATTAAATTATACCAGTCCTGTGATAAGTCCTTCTTTTAGTTCAATTGACTCCTCATTCCCCATAGGGATATTTTTTGCGTATTTAATAATTTTAAATTCATATTTTTGCAGATTATGAAGTTTATTGCATATTTTCACTAAATAAGTGTTATACTTAAAATGCAATTAGGCTTAATGAAAAATTTCTAATCCGTAACCCTTAACTGCATGGCGTTACGTATATGTCACGAATAATTTGAATGAATGAATGCAGCGCATGATATAAGTTACCGAGACATATTTTTTTTTTTTATTAAATACGATACGGACACAACTGCATATATTTCTAGAATAACAGTAAATTTGGAGTTAGAGCCATGTTTGTGGCGAGAAATTTGCAAAAATGGAAAAGTCTGCATTAAATAAGCGGATGAAGAAATTTTTTAATTAATAAATAAACTTGGCACAGTTTTTTGTTTCACAAAAATCAAATGATCTTGAACTTGAATAATCTTGCTCACATCGAAAAAAATTAACTTTTATAATTTTTAACAATTACAATTTATAATTAGGAAGAAATAATTTAAAAGTTACTACACAAACTTTTTCGGTATTAAGAAAAAATTGTAACTACCAGATGAAAAAAGTTTCTATATACTGATATGCAACTTAATATCATGCTTATATGTCATCATATATCATTGTATCGTATGTTATATATTAGCATATCTTGTATATCTGATCATACGAAAAAGATATAGATCTATATGATTTTCTATATACCATATATGGTCATATGTAAATTTATATGGTGCAATTTATCAAAACTAATTCTTTCACTTTTATATGTAAGTATATATGACAAAAAAAAAAACATATCATTATATATAAATATATATAGTAAAATTTAATATAAAAAATTTAATTACTTTTATATATTTTTTTAGCACCGTTTGTAATTATAATATAAATCAGTTTCAAAATTTACTGCAAAAAACGTGAGAAACTACGATTTTTGTTTTGTAATGATTATTAATATTTTTTATTAAAGTACTAAAAAACAATATTAAATTTTATATGCCAACTGGTTTTAAGAGAAACAGTCTTTAAGGGGTTTTTTAATGCATATTTTTTAGTATATACAATTAAAATTTTATGTTAATTATACAAAACTTGTGTAGAGAATATATTAAACAGCACAAAATTAACTTTAAAATATAATTAAAAATGCGTAAAAGCATGAAAATTATGGTGTTTTCTTTTCTGGAAAAAAGTGTTGCCTTCTTAATGTGCAACATTTTTAAAATTTTGCCTCGCCCCATTAAAATGAAGCATTTTTACAATCAGAATAGAACACAATTTCATACATATTACATTTATTTAAAGAAATCTGTTTTTTAGTGTTTTTAAGGTTCGGGTTCGAATCCCAGTAAACTTTAAAAAAAATTTATGCTTTTTTTAATAATTAATTTTTGTTTTTTAATTATTTAAAAAATTTGGATTTAGCTCAATACATTTTTTTTCAAGTAAATTTGTTTTTATAATTTTGTTTGTAAGCGAATTTCAGATTAAAAAAATTATTAAATACTTACAAAAAGAAAAAATTAAAAAATAAAAAGCAACAACAAATTAAAAAAAAATCGTAAATTAAATTTAACAAAATATGGATTCGAACTCTCAGAAGCCAGCTCACTACCACTCTGCTACCAAGGTGAGAGTTTTCTCGCCAAAAACTTTGCAATATATACACATGAGATTGATAAACCAAAAAAACAGGGCAACATCCACACACAGAGAAAAATTTTCCTGTTTGCCAACTGAAGTTCGATTATTTTAACTCAAATTCGGTTATTACGAATTTAAGTCGGTTGGTACAACTTAACAATAGTTTTCACAACAAAGTTTGGCTAATTCAACTGAATTGTTGTTGAAACGAATAAAATATTAAGAAACCGGATGTAAATATCGTTGTACTAACTGAATTTATGAGTTGTTACCATTAAAATACAATTTTAAATTCGGTTGGCACTTTATTTCTCTGTGTGCAACCCTGTAAATTTTTTGAGGGCAGGAAATGTTGCATTTTTTTTGCCTTTTATAAGGGAACATTTTCAGAAAGAAACACGTCACGCTCTCAGAGTGTTTACCTTATTTTAGAAAAGAACACAAAAAGGTAATTTGAGGGCAAAGTGCAAAAAATGTTACATTTTTGCCAGAAAAGAACGCCATTAATTAATTAAAAGTACCAATTTTTACACATTGTTTTCGAAACTCTCTTAAAAACCAGTTAAGAGCTTAGAAGAGATAGTTGGAAACGGCTTGTTTAAAACAAATGCGTAATGTATTCTAAATTTTCAATTTTAAAAATTAAATAGTTGCTTAGTTCCACTATAGGAAATATACATTCTATCACTGATCCTGCTTTGTAGATAACAAAATAGTACACTCTAAAAAATTTTAGTAATTACACTACTATGAAATGGGTAAATTTTTGTGTAATATAACTCTTAGCAAAATGCGTGAATACATTTTATACACACTTTCATATACATAAGTACACATACAATGTAATAATGGCCATAATGTGTTTATAATTAAGCATTTTGTGTCCGAAATTCGTCTTTTTTTGAATAATTCAAATTTTACGCACACATTTTGTAAATGTACTATTTTTAATAGTACTAAAAACATTGTCATTCACAAATTAGAAAAAATAAAAATATAAAAAAATAGATTGAATTTATTTTATCATCGAACTGAATAATTTTTTTCAAATAAATCAAGTTTAACTGAATATAGAGATGTAACTTTGACTTGAGCAATTATTTGTATTAGTGACAATATTCCTTTTATCTGCCCCTTAGGCTAATGAAAGCAGTGGTAATAACGGCGACAGAATTTTGGACTTCATGTCTCATGATACTAATACACCATGAAGTTCCTATATTGGCTATGATAAATCAAC
Source organism: Delia radicum (assembly GCA_021234595.1). Classification (NCBI taxonomy): domain Eukaryota; kingdom Metazoa; phylum Arthropoda; class Insecta; order Diptera; family Anthomyiidae; genus Delia; species Delia radicum. The sequence goes on from CM037854.1 coordinate 81,101,508, forward strand.
AAACATCAAGTTCTGTCTAATAGTAAAATATATGCTCATGGGTAGTCATATGTGCAATTGGCTGCCTCGTTAAAAGATTAGCTTTACGAGCCTGAAACGTTCATTTGGAAAACCTTCCTCAGAACCAGAGGCTTTTTGTATGAAAATATACATTTGAATTTATTGCGTTTTCCAAGTAAAAAAGTCCTCAGTATCGTAGGATTTTATATAGGGAGAAGAGATAAGAATCGGAGGCTTCTCTAGAGTCGTTGCTATTTGCCAAATACCCCGGAATCTAAGGAAAAATTTCTTAAAATCTTGATTTTTTCTTTATGATTTACATTAAGATACACAGATTCCTAAATCCATTTTTATATAAGAAATCATTATAGAAATAACGCATGTAAGTTTATTTGTTTCAAAAAAAAAAAAATTATATTTAACATATCGGTGGTATAATTACGCATTTTGTGGATTTTTATGTATTTAAAAATGCATTTTTAGACATTTTGTGGGCATATTTATACATTAAATATGTTTTTTTACACACACATTTGGTAATTCTATATATAAATTTTCAAATTTCATTTAAACTTTTACGCATTTGAAATGTAATATTACAGATTTTGTGTGCACTTTCTTACATGTAATGTGTGTATTTTTTTCTATACATGAATAACAATTAGTTCTAAATTAAATTAATACTAAATAAATTAAAAAGGATTGATCTCTAAAGCATTTTAAATTTTATTTTTTTAATATTTTATTTAAAACACTTATTAGAAAAGTTGTATCAAATTATATATAATTTAAATTATAAATAACGATTGTATACAATATAGAACAATTGTTCATACTTGATAGACCAATTTTTTGGAATCCATTTTTCGGATCAGATCAGATGTGATGTTTAGTTATATGTGATACTGTACAATATATAATCATATATGATTATATCGTAACTTTTTTCGTCGGAGAGGCTTTTCTACTCACATAATTTGGTATTTATATTATCGCTATATTTTTGGTTATAGACTGATCCGAAATATTTACCCTTTCCGGTTTTTGGCAGCAAAATCGTTAAAAAATCAAATTATACAATTTTAATTAAAAATATATTTTTTTAAATCGGTATCTTTTATGTGCATATATATTACTTTTTAATGAATATTTTTAAATATTTCCTCTTCAAATGCATTTTGTAGTGCATATTTCGAATGTTTTACTGCATATTAAAAGAGATTGTTTTCGAAATGTTTAATGCATGAAAGTCGCTGCCCTGTTCATAACTTTTCTTCTTACTACCCCCCTTCTTTAAACTAAAAAATATTTCTCACTTTATTATTACACCTGTGCACTTTTTTGCTTACATTCTGTCGTTTCAGTTTGTTAACAAATTAAAAAGCAAAAAAAAAAAACAGTATGATTTATATTTCATAAATCTAAATATGCTGTTTACAATGTAAAGAGCAGAAAGTAGCAGCAAAAAGAAAAAAGAATAAAAACAAGAAATGAAATGTTGGTCAAAAAGTCATTGAACGTCCAAAGCAGCATTAACACAAGCTATGGCCGCAAGTTTTCCGTTTGTTTTTTGTTTAAAAGAAGAAAAAAATATTATGGCCCCTTTTTATTTATGTATTTAATAAAGAGGGGTTTGTACATTTTTACTGCTGCTGTTGGATTTTTTCTTCTATTTTTAAGTTCTATGGTTTCAGTCAGTTTTTTTTTTTGTTGATGGTTTATTTTCATTATAAAAAAAAATATTTTAGTACAAAATGTATAGATTTGCATTTCAATAAAATTAATAGAAAAAAAAAATATGTTAAATATTTTGATGCTACCCTGAGCAGATGTTAAATAAATAAAAACAGTTGTAGTTAATAAAATGTAGAATTAAAATGTTAAATATGTTAAGAAATTTTAAATAAAATATGTATTGGGGGACGTATGAGTGCTATTAATTCAATTAATAATAATCATACGTACAGTGGGGTATTTGAAAACAATAATGATACTAAAGATAGAACTTCTAAACTACTTATTCAATCTGTATGGATCAAATTGTAAATTGAAATATTGTAATTGGGTCACCCTGTTTGTAGTACACGATGTAGTTACAGGTTATCAAAGTTGACTACCTCGGGTATACAAAATCTTTTGTCAACTGTAGCTTTAGTAAATGTAAATCGATTTCTGGAGTAATGTACGCTGTAAGATAAGATATAAACATTAGCGATCGCTACGTTATCTCATCTTCTAAAAAGCTATTTAAATTTAAAAATTAAAATTTTGTTTTTTGCCATCACTGGTTTATTTACCAAAAAAAACTTAATTACCAGAGCGGTCCCAAAATTAGTTGATCTAACAAAGAAAACACAACAAATTTGGGAAATTTTTTTCTCAATAAAGTTTTCCCAGCTATATTCAATAGATTCGATACCTTGTTTATAGTTAAAACTGTCCAGCTCCTTAAAATAGCCATCAAGCGCAGACTTCAACTCTTCATTATTGACAAATATTTTACCACCGAGTACATTTTTCAAGTTTGGAAATAGAACATAATTCGAGGGAGCTAAATTTGGCACAATTTGAATTTATGGATTTTGGCCATCGCAATAGTGGATGTGTCAACTGGGACATTGTCTTGATGAAACAACAGTTTCTTTTTCGACAAATGCGGCCCTTTTAATAAAAAAAATAATAAAAATTCTCCCACGCGCATCCAAAAAAACAGACGGCATGACCATGCCTGCAGATGAAGGTTAGGTTAGGTAAGGTCGGAGTGGTAGCCGGCTCCGTGAGCACCAGCACTCTTAGACTCTGAGGTCCGTTGTGATGCCACGAGACTGACGGATTACCGATCAGACTCCACCGTTGAACCAGTTAGAGCTCCTTACGAAGCTAAGGAGGTGCGGAATACCAGCACCTGAAAGATCCCCATGATCGTGAAAAAACGTCGATCCAAGTAAGGCCCTCCTACGTAGCGCCAGCGCAGGACATGAACAGAGAAAGTGCTCAATACTCCATTCCTCCTCCACGTCCCCACAGTTTCACAGAAGTCAGGCGATAACACCCCCAACCTACGAGCGTGCCTGCCAATAAGACAGTGGCCGGTTATCACCGCCACCATGTCAGAGATTTCCCCCCTGGAAAGCGACAGGAGAGCCCTCGTTCGCCCCAGATCCAGAGCCGGCCAGATGTGCCTTGTTACCATACAAGTCACGTCATTAGCCCACCTAAGGTCAGTCTCCCTCGCGAAGTTGAGCCGATTGTTCAGCATACAGATTGCTAGGGGAACACCAAATCCTGCAAATTCCGCAGGAACTTGCAGGGTGGTTCCTAGCCTTGCAAGCTGATCAGCTCTAGAGTTCCCTGATATGTGAGATGAAACTGTGTACGCCTTCTTTGGACACGATTCAACCATTTCAGTTCACTGCTTTGACTGTTCCCTTATATAAGTTGTGAAGTGGTGGACCCATGTCTCATCCATGGTTACGAAGCGATGCAAATACTCGGCTTTATTGGGGTGAAACATCGATTAACACTCCATTACAACATCTTCACGACGCACTGTAGGCCATTTGAAAAATATAATGGTAATACATATAGAGCTTCTAAACTACTGATCCGACGGGAACGAATGAAATTGAAAATTATAAAAGACATGGTAGTCTTTTGTAATATTGTGATTGGGTCACCCTGTTGTAGTACAGGCTGTACTTACAGATTGTCAAAGTTGACTAGCTTGTGTAAAAAAAATCTTTTGGAGAGTGTAACTTTTGTAAAAGTGGACTGATTTCTAAAATGGAGTAACGTACATTATTAGATAATGAAAAATATGATTAAAGTTATACACGCAGAGAAAAGAGAATCATATAATGATAGTTTAAGATTATCATGTTAAAATTGCAGTTACTAACATTCATAATTTAATCGTGTCAAGCATATTATTATCCGAAATGGCGATGAAATCGTCCTCGGTAATCATACTATGATCAGCCAGAATATGATAACTAGAATCGTAGTGATATAATTTCTCTGCATGTAGATTATCTCCTCTACTTTAAAAGTTATTTAAATTAAAAAATAAAAATTTAGTTTTTTCGCCATTCGATTTTTTGGTTTATCTACAAAAAAAGTTATTATTTGATCGATTCAAAAACAAAAATTTTCCGTGTTAATAATGTTTCAAGACAAAAGAAATATCAAACTTTTTTAAATTAGCTTTAATCGTTTAGCCGTAAAAAATCCTTAAATTTCAAAATTAAAAAAATTTATAAAAAATTATCATTTTTGGCCAAAAAAGTGTTTATATTTCTTTACAATTTTCTTGGAACCTTATTAAAAAACCAACACAAATTTTAATATTTTCGGAAAGATTTGGCTTTCGAAAATGTTAAATTTAGCTTTTAGACATAGACCAATTACTAACGACTGCTATTTGTGACGTTATCCAGAACAATAACATTTCAAAATAGATAAACATGGACATGGTCGACCTTAACATTCAGTACACAATTTGATTCACTTAAGCTTACCAACTGTCCTGAGAATTTAATTAAAGACTACATATTAGCTTTTAAATTGAAATGCAAGCTTAAGTTAATGCAATAATAAAGCTAAATACTCAAAATTCTTCAAAAATTTTCAAACAAAAATATTTTAGGGTGAACATGTGTTACTTATGCCGAACTTTATTTTTTTATTACGTTTTGTAAATTCGTAAATATTATTGTTCTGCAATATGTCTAGGGCAACCGAAAAAAAACTTATGTAGCATACCTAGTATAATTAAACCATGCTTTTGGACATGCACCCTACATCAGGCATTGGTCGAAAATGGCAAACTTGTGGCAAAACAAAATTAATTGTAGAGAATTTCACGCCGATTTCAGAACTTTCTTTTGACTTTAGATTATGAATATTTTGTATGAATACCCTGACATACGACTTATAATTAAAGTCAGAACGAGGGATATTGTGAAAAATTACAGACTTTGAAAATACAATTTTTTAATTCCAAAAAGAAAACATATTTTATTTAGTTTTTTTAACTGGTGTTAATTTTATTTGTTTATGTATATTTAGGACTATAACCATTGAAAAAATCGTTTAAATATCATCTACAGGCATTAAGATATTAAAAGCTTAAGTCAAAGAAAAAAAAATAATTTAAATTTTTATTGCTTTATTTTTACATATTGTTCAAGGTTTTTTAAAATAAAATTTTTTTTTATAATTTATGTTAAAAGGAGACATATTTTTGTTGGTATAAAACATGTTAATATTGTACGTTATAACAGGTAAAAATAATAAAAGCAAAAATCACACCTCGGGCTACAATTTATTTGTTTACTTTGTATATGTTAATTTTATTTAAAAATAAATTAAGATTTTCATTAAAAATTTTGCGGATTATTGTACCAATAGACAAAAAAAAAAATTCATTACCCCAGGCTAATAGAAATAGGTCCACATTTACAAAAGTTACACACTCCAAAATGTAGTCCACGAGGTATTCAATTTTGACAACCTATAAGTACACCCTGTACTAAAACAGTGACAGTGAATTACAATATTACAAAAACTAACAACTCTTTTACAATTTCCAATTTGATTCGTAGTGATCAGTAGTTAACAAGTTCTACCATTATTTTTTCCAAATACCCCACTGTGGCACGCCAAGTATGTAAATTGAGATAGGGATATGAAACTATTTATTTTTTAAGTCTTCCTTAACTTAAACATTGATAATTCTTTTAATCTATTTTGTGATCGTTATAAATCTTTTTTTTTTTTAATTGAACATTACCTAGTCCTGAATAAGATTTTCAAGAAATTTAATAATAATTTTTTTGTTGTTACATACCCGAAAAACCATCTAAACATGTGCAATTATAATAGGCCACACCATCTATGCAAGTTCCACCATTTTGACATGGCCCTGACCAACATTCATCCCAATTTGTTTGGCACTGTATTCCTGTATAACCATCAATGCAATAACATGAGTAGGAGCTGAAATGAAATAAACAAACAAAAATTGAAGTTAAAATGTTAACAATTCTAAATAATGGTGATCATAAATTGACAGCCCATAACGACGAGAACAACATTCTTTGTCATACTTATTTGAAATTGTATACATCCATCAGTTAAGGGTAGTCTATTTATGAAATTGTATTTATACATATTAATATTTGAAAAGATTACACTGTTCTACAGTGAAATTATACTTAAAAGTAAGGTATATACAAGTCAAACATTTTTTCAACACAACTCGCTTTTACATAAAAACACCTTTCAGAATAGTATGCACACTTTATATGTTCAGATATTTATCTATAGGTAAAGGACTGTTGGTGATTTTTGGGGAAAAACTTGCAAAAATTTGATTTGTTTTTTATTTCTACTTTAAACGAATGTAGTTTCTGAGTGGAACAAGATATTGCATTCATTTTTTTTTTATTTAATCAGAAATTCATTTGGTTAAATAACCAATATTTTAGAAAGGAAATTAACCTGAGTCGGATCAAATTTGGAATTTTACATTTTCAAATGGGAATATCTAGGGAGCTAGTAGAGATAACTCACACATGTAAGCATGTTTTTTGTTAGTTTCTAGTAGCAGATTGTTCAATTAATATAATTGGCATCATTCAACCCTCAGAAATGGCAAATTATACAAATTCCATATATGTCCAGCGTTAACCAGTCACGGGATATGTCCTTTAAGGTAGTAAACAGTAGTAGTTATTTTAACTGCTAATGCAGACATTTTTCTATGAGAAAACGAATATCGACTAATTTAGACAGTCATTTCAAAAAAATAACTAACCAAAAATACTGTACTTCATATTACAGTTGTTTTGATTAGTTATTTTAGTATTTTAATAAACAAATACCAAAAAAGTAAGTTTGCTGTAAGCAGTTAATTTTTGTTAGTTATTTAAACATTGAAGACTATTGCCCGTAATTTCAAGCAATAGATACCTACCGGTGCTTAGATACCTACCCGATTTTGTTCGTGTACACGGTAGGTATCTAACCACCAGTAGGTATATATTGCTTGAAATTACGGCCATATGTCGAGTTTTTAAAAATGCTCATTTAGTTTATATTTGTTATTTTTGATATGTTCATAGTTTGGAAATAAAAGTTAGAAAATTTCATTGTATATCCAATCCATACAAACGTCATAACTGGAATACCGTTTTTAATTTGACCTTGGATTTTAAATAGGATGTAAGAAATACAAAGTTTTATTGTAATTTAAAGAAAAAATATTTTTTTATTAAAAAATATTTTTAAAGTATTGAAAAAAACAATTGTTTAAAACAGTTATTTTTACAACTTATGTAGTCGTTTTATGTTTTATGTTTATTGTTTTTATTGTTTTGTTGCCCGTTTTTATGATGTATGGAGTTAGGTTAGTTGTTTTTGACCGCTTCGATAGTCGTTTTTATTACCATTGTGGTTTGTTTTATCAGTAGTTAAAAATTACTATATGGTTAGTAATTTTTATGACAATTACAGTCATCTTCTTTTTGACTATATTTGTAGTTATTTTAACTGTCATTTTTAGTAATTTATACCTTCTTAATTTACTGAGTTTACTAATTAAAGTTAAGTGAAAATTTTCCGAAAAAGAATAAAACCTTCAAATTTTATTCAACTTTTGACAAAATAATAAATTGCTTTTCATTTTGAATTTTGAGGTTTGAGATCATAATTAAAATGTTACTACTCGTATTACAAATAGAAAATACTTAGAATACTATGTAGGTACATACCACTGCAAATGTAGTTAAAAACAAATCAAATTTTATTCAAAGAAAGGACGACTTACATGTCAGTAAATTCAACTAACATTGTCATTTGTTTTTTAATGTTAAAAAAATTAACGACAATTGTAGTAAAAATGTACCAGATGTTAGTAAAAAATAAACAAACATATATTTATTTTATTTTTTTAAATAACAAAAAACTACTAATAAATGTAAAATCATAAAACAGTCATTTGATGTGGTTTGTTTTTTAAATGAACTACAAGGTTAGTAAAAAATTTAATTTGTTTTGAAAAATGACTGACAGTTACAATCAAAACAAAGAAACCAATCAAAACAACCCAAACAACTACATATTTTTTTTTGCAGTACTATCGTCTGGGTGGAATCCACCCATAAGGCTGATTTTTTTTTTTTTTCGAGAGAGGTACTTTAACAAAATATTATTTAAACTAAATGAATTGCCAAACTTATAAAATTAAATTTTTTCTGTATTTTGGTGTTCATTATTGGAAAATAAAATATTATTTGCATCATTGAATTTAACTGATATGAATGACAGATTTTAATAAGTAGGGGTGGATTACACCTAACGATAGTAATAACGTAAGATGAATAGACGATAGTACTGCAGGGTTAAAGAAGAAGTTCCCTGAGTGTATCAACCGACCACAGAAAATCGGTTATGTTAATTGATAACCTGAGCAACATGATTTACTTTCGTTTTTTCTTTTAAGTTTAGCCAACAGCTTTAAATATTAAAGCTTTTTATTTAACAGTGTTGCCAGTCCAACTGCTAAATTTACCATTACTTGGAACGAATTGGGAACCCGTCATAAATTTTCATAAAATGTCCTGAAAAGGAGTCGCCCCCATACACACAAACGAATTATAGTATTTGAAATTATTTTTTTTTTCTTAAATGACAACTACACTCAAAAAAATAAGTTAGTAGAAAAGTTAGTAAAACGTCTTGTAAATCAGGTATACTATTTTTTAGCAAAATTTTTTGCTAAAATCGTGTTTTCAGCTAAAATTTTTGTTATACTTATTCAGCACTTAACTGTTTTATACTAATGCTTTACTAATATACTGATGTTTTACTAATTAATTTTGCTAAAAAAAATTGTGCTGATAAGCACATTAATAGTGTGGACGGCAACCAGATTGAAAGATATACGCAGAATGAAGTAGATGTCGCGGCATGTCAAGATGTAGTAGAGAAGAGGAAAATGATACTAAAAAGTACAACTCTAATAAGACATATAAAAAAACAACAATGGAAGTTTTTGTATCTCTTTTTCATACATAAAACAAAATTGAGGATTAAAACAACTTAAATTTTGCATTGTCACCGGCTTGTGAAAATAATTGTCTATTAATTAAATAAAAGACAAAATAAAATATTTATTTATTTAAACTTTTATATTATATATAACTTATAGATTAATAATAGTGTGGTCAAATTGCAAACAAACATATACAGAAATGTAGACAGAGTAAAGCGAAAGACATCTTAGGTAGATTTTTATGGTTCCTTTTTCTTATTGCTTGTTTTTGTTTATTTTTTCGTTTCGTTTCTATAATTATCTTCGGCAGAAGCGTCATTTAAACGATAGCATCATTTAGACAACCATTGATGTAAGTAATTGAAAGAAAATTTTTGTTATGTTATATATATTTATTTCTATATATTTTCAGATATTAAATTAATTCATGTCGTCAATGTTATGTTAATTATAGTAAATTATTTTTAAAAGAATCACAAAAATATATTTTATGATTTTCAGCAAATAAATTAACTAAATTACAATTTTTCTACAAATTTTTTGCGTTTTTTTTTGTCTACTAAAATTCAGCAAAAAATTTATTAATTTTTACCAACGCTTTTTTATTTCTAATCTACTAATGCTATAAACACATAGACGACTGCAGCTACACGACTACAGCCTGTCAAAAATAAAATACACACGTTTATATGAAAACGATTATTTTGGCACCAACACAACTACACGGCTACCCGACTACTTTTGCCGCTGTAGTCAACTTAGGTTAATTTCTATTTTTGTTGGCTGCAAAACAAAAATAGTGTTGACAATAAAACAAAATATGTAACAAATTAGTGCTTAAAAATATTTTATTTTGTTAAACACAAAAAACGTCGCAACATCAAATGGTATAATTGCATTAATATTCAAGAGGGGTTATATAAATTTATTTTCACGTTATAATAATGTATTATAAATAAGTAAATGTATTTTTAAGTGAACTTTATATACGTGTCTACAACCAAGCATGTTGTTCTATTTTAATAAAGAAAAAAAAGATGTAATTGGCAATACTGAAACAAAAATGCATTTGTATCAGGGATGTTAAATGGAGTTTTCAATTTTGTACCAACATCCAAAAAAAATTGTACTTTTTGGACGTTGACGGTACCATTTTTTTAAAATTTATTAAAACAACAAAAAAAAAATACATAAAAATTCTCTTGTACAGAAAAAAAAACAAAACCTTCCAATAACATACATTATATGTATGAATAAAATAAGGCATAAAAAAGTCTTATGAATATATGAGACCAAATCATGGAATTATTTGTTTAGTTAATAAACTATTTGGAATTTCTACATCATAGCAGCATAAATTTGTCGCTCTTAACCAATCCTTAGTCTGTATGAGACTTGATAATGTTGGCTAATGTAGTCTGTTTCTTTCCTTAGTTTTTATTATATTTTGAAAAGAAAAAAAACTCTTTCCACATTTGCAGACCAGTGTGGAATGGATAAAATTCCAGCAACGACTAGAAATGTCTGGAAACATATTGACATTCAGTTCATTTTGAAAATTAGCTACTACCGACCAAAAACTACAAACGTTTTAATTTTTTAACGACTTCAGTTAAAAAAATTTTAGTTTTTACTCTGGCTCAAGTAACATTTTTACTAAGAAGACAAGAATGGAGCAAAATTAATGATTAATCGGTTTTTTGTTAAAGTTCTGCCTATTATGGAGGCTATAACTTTTCCAGATCGAAATACTAGTATTAACCTAGCTAATATGTTTGATTTGCTTTATTTTTGTAAATATACGGAGGTTGAGAGCTCGTTCTAAATTAAATATATATAAGATTATTTGGAATTTTCTTTCATTTCTTTAACAATAATTTAATTTTCGTTTGAGTTTGAATTTTAACGTCTTTTTCAGACAATTGCAGTTAATACTATAATTAATATGCAATTTTATTTAATTTAATTGTGCAAGGCGTGGTAGAGAAGAATGAGTGTATTTTCTAAAAATCATAACTACATTGCAAATATTCAATTTTTTCTGAATCAGACTGCGCAGTTTCTGGTATTGAACGTTCGTCAGTGACCCTGTTTTTTTTTTTGAATTTTTGAATAATGTAATATTTGTTATGTTTTTATTTGTTCGATTGCGTCTATATGAAATTTTTCTATGCAATCACTGACCGTGGTATAGATAAACTGATTTCTAATGCCACATGCACTCGCACTACACGTTAGACAGAGCGCTTTAGCCCTCTGAGCTATAGTTAGGTCGAGTTTTTGTTGTGATTAAAACTAGTTTTATTCAATACACGGTGTTTTTGTTCTTGCATACATAATCTCAGAAGTACAACTCCAACAATACAACAGTTCTATTTTAGAAACTCACCTCACTCTAATGTCCACTGTTTTCCCATATGTTATAAGTGATGCCATATCTATATATCAATTTTCACTTCTTCAGAATTTTAATAAATTCAAAATAAAAGTGAAGTTGGCTGCAACAAGTGTCAATATATGTAAGAGCTGCCAGATAAATTTTGTAAAAAATCGTAAATTTTTAATCGATATTGAATAAAAAAAAAATTGCTAACTTTATTCTTCAAAATCCTTAAAATGATGATAAATCGTAAAATCTGGCGGATATAGTCGCATATATTTTAAGAGCTCATTACATAAAACGAATAAATGCAATGAAAAAGGACACAATAACAATTTGTTGGCTATACTAAAAATTCAAAAAGGGGAAAAATTAAAAATTTTTAAATTGTACCAAATGAGTCGCGGTAGTACCACGGTACTTTAGAAGGTCAAAATGTACCAAAAAAAGTACAATTGTACCAACTTTAACATCCCTGATTTGTATAAAAAACAGCTGTTGATATTTTTAAATTGAATCGTGATCAGCTGTTTACTATGCTGCTGTCGTTTCCAAAATAATAAGTAGCTGACCACACGGCGACGATTGCAGTCAACGGCATTTGCAGTCGTGTAGCTCTGCAGTCTGCTGTGGTCTATGTGTTTATAGCAGAAGTGTTAGCAAAACTGTTGCTGAATCTACAAATTTTGTTGCTAAAAATCAGCTCGCTGATTTTCAGCAAAAGATTTTGCTGACATTAGCAACTTTTTTGCAAGCATCCTCCTGACTAAAATTTTGCTGACTCAGCAAAATTTTTTGCTGACTTTACAAACTTTTTTTTTTGAGTGTACTATATTATAAAAAAATCTCAAAATTAGGCATTTAACATTTCTTTAACTTAATTCTGAGGGTGTATCGTAATAAAATGAACTGAAAATTGTAATGTAAACTACTCAACCAGACTCACAACAGCCATCAGGTAAATTTTTTAGTATATCAAATTTGGGTCATTTTGTAGCACCGTGTTATTTTTGTAAATGCAAAAAATATTTTTTGTTTAATTTTAGGATTTTAGTTCAATTAAAGTTTTTTTTTTTTTTTTACAAACTCATAAAAACAAAACTTTTTCTTTTTACAAATTTACAAACTTTTATGAAATTGTTTTCCTTTTTGCCCATATTTTGGTTTTCATTTAATGCCTCATCAAACATGTTGCCAATGTAATGATACAATAATAAAAAAAAAAAAAAAAAATTTGCAATAAACAAATTTTGTCAGTTGATGTCGAACAAACTTTACACTACATATTATTTATATAAAATATATACATATAACACATTCTTCCGAAAGGCATAATTCAATTTTCAAAATTTTCTTTTAATTTTTATATTTCTTCTAACTTATAAAGCAAATTCAAATTTGCTTATAGTAAAGAAGTTTTAGTTTGACAAATGGTCAAAATTTTCAGGGATTAGTTCAAATTTTTTACTGTTGTTCTATTTTTAATTAATTTTTTTTTTTTTTTTTTTTTATTAATTAATAATTATATAATTCCAAATTATATACTATTACCCTAACCGAGCACTAGCTACTATGGCCTTCGGCGCGTTGTAGCGAAAACAGACCACTGCCTCTGGTGGGAATCGAACCCACGACCCCCGCACTGATAAGCCAGCACGCTACCAACTAGCCTACCGGGGCGCACAACTTAATTCATTTTATGTCGCACTGTTACTGCAATTACTTTAATATAAACTTTTATTGCCTAATAATAAGGATATTGTATTAGAAAATACATACAGTAGAGGATAGCTAATTTGAATTTAAAATTGCTATCCAATTGATTTCAAAAATTAGCTTTCCCAGGTTAATAGTAACATCTGAAACTGATTTTCTAATCCACAAATTAACTTCCAAAATAAAATTTAATATGTTTCTTGTACAGCGCGAAATTAGAGATTGCAATTCGATTACAATCATAATCGAAATTGCGATTAATCGTATCGTTTAAGCGCAATCGTAATCGACACGTTAAAAAACACTGCTTACATGCAAACAGGTTTGTAAGGGAGTAAGCCCAAAATAATCCCTTACAAACCTGCTTACATATGCCATGGCAATTCCCCACTTGGAAGCATTACTTTTGGGCATAAAAAGCGAAAAAAGCTGTGATTTCATGGCTTTCAGTAAAATCATATTTCATGTCTACATTATTACGATTAAAAGTAATAATATGAATATAGATAATATATTTTACATAAAATTCTGCAGATATTAATTTTTTCCTTGTTACACATGCTAGCTCTTCAGAAACAGTTAAATGACTAATTATTTTTTATTACATACTCGAAAACACCAAACACAATCGGAAATCACTCGGGAAAATAGGTACAGATCGTTTATAATCCACGATATGAAACTTTCTGCATTACAACCTGCATCCTTATTAGGGATTTGGGTAAGCTGCTTACACTCTGCATCCTGGTTAGGGAAAACAGTTATTTTTAAACGAAAATTATTCGTTTCTTTTGCTGCTTCTCAGTATTATGTAATAGTAAGCACTTACATCAGCTCATTTGTTATATCCTGCTTCTAAAAACACGAAAATTTTTTACTGGGCGAACAATAATACTTCGAGGATTTTAAATAATAGTTTTAATACCTCATTTTTATTAAGACTTTTAAATTGTTGTCATTGATTTTTAATATTTTTTTTACAAAAGTGTTTTAATTTTTGTATTTAAAATGCATACTAAGTATATTTAGTTAGAATATTGTTTTTTTATTAAATTTTCTTATATTTTGCTATAAACACATAGACCACAGCAGACTGCAGAGCTACACGACTGCAAATGCCGTTGACTGCAATCGTCGCCGTGTGGTCAGCTACTTATTATTTTGGAAACGACAGCAGCATAGTAAACAGCTGATCACGATTCAATTGAAAAATATCAATAGCTGTTTTTTATACAAATCAGGGATGTTAAAGTTGGTACAATTGTACTTTGTTTGGTACATTTTGACCTTCTAAAGTACCGTGGTACTACCGCTACTCATTTGGTACAATTTAAACATTTTTAATTTTTCCCCTTTTTGAATTTTTATTATAGCAAACAAATTGTTATTGTGTCCTTTTTCATTGCATTTATTCGTTTTATGTAATGAGCTCTTAAAATATATGCGACTATATCCGCCAGATTTTACGATTTATCATCATTTTAAGGATTTTGAAGAATAAAGTTGGCAATTTTTTTTTTTAATATCGATTAAAAATTACGATTTTTTACAAAATTTATCTGGCAGCTCTTACATATATTGACACTTGCTGCAGCCAACTTCACTTTTATTTTGAATTTATTAAAATTCTGAAGAAGTGAAAATTGATATATAGATATGGCATCACTTATAACATATGGGAAAACAGTGGACATTAGAGTGAGGTGAGTTTCTAAAAATAGAACTGTTGTGTTGTTGGAGTTGTACTTCTGAGATTATGTATGCAAGAACAAAAACACCGTGTATTGAATAAAACTAGTTTTAATCACAACAAAACTCGACCTAACTATAGCTCAGAGGGTTAAAGCGCTCTGTCTAACGTGTAGTGCGAGTGCATGTGGCATTAGAAATCAGTTTATCTATACCACGGTCAGTGATTGCACAGAAAAATTTCATATAGACGCAATCGAACAAATAAAAACATAACAAATATTACATTATTCAAAAATTCAAAAAAAAAACAGGGTCACTGACGAACGTTCAATACCAGAAACTGCGCAGTCTGATTCAGAAAAAATTGAATATTTGCAATGTAGTTATGATTTTTAGAAAATACACTCATTCTTCTCTACCACGCCTTTCACAATTAAATTAAATAAAATTGCATATTAATTATAGTATTAACTGCAATTGTCTGAAAAAGACGTTAAAATTCAAACTCAAACGAAAATTAAATTATTGTTAAAGAAATGAAAGAAAATTCCAAACAATCTTATATATGTTTAATTTAGAACGAGCTCTCAACCTCCGTATATTTACAAAAATAAAGCAAATCAAACATATTAGCTAGGTTAATACTAGTATTTCGATCTGGTTAAAGATCTCATCAGAACCCAATGTTTTAGAAAAGTTATAGCCTCCATAATAGGCAGAACTTTAACAAAAAACCGATTAATCATTAATTTTGCTCCATTCTTGTCTTCTTAGTAAAAATATTACTTGAGCCAAAGTAAAAACTAAAATTTTTTTAACTGAAGTCGTTAAAAAATTAAAACGTTTGTAGTTTTTGGTCGGTAGTAGCTAATTTTCAAAATGAACTGAATGTCAATATGTTTCCAGACATTTCTAGTCGTTGCTGGAATTTTATCCATTCCACACTGGTCTGCAAATGTGGAAAGAGTTTTTTTCTTTTCAAAATATAATAAAAACTAAGGAAAGAAACAGACTACATTAGCCAACATTATCAAGTCTCATACAGACTAAGGATTGGTTAAGAGCGACAAATTTATGCTGCTATGATGTAGAAATTCCAAATAGTTTATTAACTAAACAAATAATTCCATGATTTGGTCTCATATATTCATAAGACTTTTTTATGCCTTATTTTATTCATACATATAATGTATGTTATTGGAAGGTTTTGTTTTTTTTTTCTGTACAAGAGAATTTTTATGTATTTTTTTTTTGTTGTTTTAATAAATTTTAAAAAAAATGGTACCGTCAACGTCCAAAAAGTACAATTTTTTTTGGATGTTGGTACAAAATTGAAAACTCCATTTAACATCCCTGATACAAATACATTTTTGTTTCAGTAGTGCCAATTACATCTTTTTTTCCTTTATTAAAATAGAACAACATGCTTGGTTGTAGACACGTATATAAAGTTCACTTAAAAATACAATTACTTATTTATAATACATTATTATAACGTGAAAATAAATTTATATAACCAATCTTGAATATTAATGCAATTATACCATTTGATGTTGCGACGTTTTTTGTGTTTAACAAAATAAAATATTTTTAAGCACTAATTTGTTACATATTTTGTTTTATTGTCAACACTATTTTTGTTTTGCAGCCAACAAAAATAGAAATTAACCTAAGTTGACTACAGCGGCAAAGTAGTCGGGTAGCCGTGTAGTTGTGTTGGTGCCAAAATAATCGTTTTCATATAAACGTGTGTATTTTATTTTTGACAGGCTGTAGTCGTGTAGCTGCAGTCGTCTATGTGTTTATAGCATTTAATTTAATTTAAATTAAATTCTGAATTGTTATAATTTAAATTTAAACAAAAATGTTTTAATTTTTGTATTGAAAATACAAAAAATCGTTTTTTTCGGACCTTCTATATTTTCATATATTTAGTTAGAATTTTGTTCTACCTCAAGTAAAAAAATCCAATAAGATATTGTCATATTAGATTTTATTTGTTGCTTTTCAAAAAGTTTGATCATTTTCATGATAAACAATACAATTCTTTCATTGGCATCACCCATATCTTCAGTTGTCTGTGATAGAAAAAGATAATTGGCTTAACTTAAACCGAGACATTACATACAACAAACCAAATAAACTCTATGAGAATCTTTTTGTATGCCTTAGTGTATAAACTGCCTGATCTGGTAACCCTAATTATAAAATCAATCGATTTGAAAAACAACAATTTTGCATGTCGATATACTTTGTATGTCAGTACATGTATGTGTGTTTGTTGTATTACACTTTGTAAAAACAATATATATCCCAACAAACAGTTTTTGTTGAGAAGATATACTACGGTACTAATTGTTCAAAAATAATTTTAATTTTGTATTAAAAATACAAAAATTGGATTTTCGGATTTTCGATATTTTCATATTGTTTAAAATCGATTTAGTTTAGACAAAAAGTAAGTCATGTGAATTTATACACAACAAAATTATATTTGTACAACTTTAATTTGAACTTTGAATTTAAAACGAATTTGTAAGCAATGAATTATTTACGCAAAATTATGTAAATTAACGTAACTAATTAACGTAACGGATAACATTGCTTATTGTGAATTATTATGTTTTCCTTATGTTTAGCTATAGATTTATCTATGCTGTAAATATAGTTAAAATAACGTTTTCTTTATACCTAAACTTAACAAAAGAATTCACTTTTCCTGTAACTGGCAAACGGTGAGTACAAAAAAGAACTCCAACTTGTACTTCGAAATCTAACCACAAAACATTTCTTTTTATTTCTATTTTCCCATTGCATATTCTTTTATAATTACTCCACACACGGAGAAATTATAAAATATTGCGGTAAAGGCTTAACACAACTACTCAATATTTAGGTGGCTAATATTGCGCAAATCTCAGTTGGCAATCGACACACAATATACAGTCCATTAATTTCTCTTTTCCCCCTAAATATCCCCAAACTTCAAGGAAGCCTTTTCACATATATGTGGGATTTTATCCCGAAGTTCACTTTAACAACTTTTATATTCAACTTAAAATAAATACAACTTTCCGATTTCAACTTTACTCTACGGCTGCTGCAACAGAACTCTGCCGAAATAATCTTTGTCTGTCTGTCATTGTCCGCTCACGTCAGTCTGTATCTGTCTGCTCATAATAGAACAACTATCCTGTTGTCTCCGCCCACTAAATATACGTTACTCTTTCAAATCAAATTAACACTAATAATCCCTTCCCGATCTAGTTGTCCGTTTAGGCTCAGATCCCACATATATTTAGTTAAAATATTGTTCTACCTCAAGTTCAAAACAATTTACATTTTTCACAAATTTCTCAGATTTAATATATGTTGTGATTAATTAAAAGGAGATTTTAAAAATCTTTGGACACACCTTTCAGATAATGGTCTTTCAAATTTCATTGAACTTGGTATTCTAGTTAATATGAATATGTGTTTGTTTTGTTTTTTAATATGTGTTTTTTTCTTTCTTCAAAATGCGTTGTAGTTCGTATTTAGTTGCTGCTCAAAGTTGGGGGTTTTTAACAAATGTGTTAGAAACATGCAGTGTTTAAATTTTTAACAGATAATTTGGTGGTATTTTAAAGAACAAATCTTCTTCTTCAAACAGTGTTGCCCAAAAATGATTTTTTTGCGTAAAGGAAAACGAAATTGAAAAAAATTACCTTAATTCGCGAATATCTCAAAAAACTCATAATTAATTTTTCTGAAATTTATCTTGCAATTAACTAGAAGTATACTGAGAGAATTATCTTCACTTCAGTAATGAATTTCTTCATAGCTTTAATGGAAATTGTAACTGGAACTAGTCCAATGAAACTTTTCATAGAATTTATGAAATATGTTTCATTAAAGTCAGTGCTTATGAAATGTTTGTAGAATTAATAAAAATCTTCATAAAAATCAACAATCCGTTTATAAAACAGTTTCATAATTTTTTTTAATTTTTTAATTAATAAAATTCTTCATGAATGTTTTGAAAAATGAATTTGAACTAAGCCAATGAAAAGCTTCGTATGATTTTTGAAACAGTTTTATAGAAGTCTAAGATTACTGAGAGGCTACATTGAAATAATAAAGCACTTTATAATATATGTTAAACACTTGAGGATTAAATCTTAATCTTAATGAAATTATGAAATTTTTGAAAAAGAAAATCTAAAGAAAATTTTCGTTAAATTTATGATGAGACAATTTATAAAAGCCAATGAAGTTTTTTATGAAACTATGAAATTGTAAGATAAAAAGTTTATGAACAATTTTTTTAAAACTCGCAGAAAAAATTAACTATTTGCCAACTGAAATTCGGTTACAATGACTCAAATTCGGTTATTACTAATTTCAGACGTTTTTAGTTGCAACACCCAAAATGCAAAATAAAAAGTGAAAGTAATTGTTCAAAATGCCAAAATACAGTTTATTTTTTGTTTTGAGTTAATCTTTTACTTTAAAGTGAAATAATACTCGCCCATCCATGGCAAATACAAATGTATAGACATTATAGGAAAGCAGGTTGTATAAGCTTACCAATGACATATAATTTGTTCCGAACTGATATTTACTTTTTGGGAAAATTGAAACTAAAAAAATTTAACATTTAAGCTTTGAAAACTATATTTCCTAGCTTTAAACAGAAGTAAAGTTTATTATTTTATTATTTATGTTTTCGGTCTTTTTTAACTTTAAAGTTAAATAACACACTACCATCCCTGGAAAATAGAAATGTATATATTTCATCGTAAAGGAGATTTTATAAGCTTTCCAATGCTCCATAATTTGTAATTAATTTTTAAAAAAATTTAAGTTTAAAACAATAACTTTTAAACCTTTCCGCCTCCAAGGGGGCGTGTCTTATAAAAAAAATAAAAATTATAAACCCAGCTCACATCTGACTGGTTTCTTAATTTTTTTTATCAAAATCGGCGAGGTGATCCTAAACTAAAGACAAGCCAAACTTTAAATGCGTTAAGTTAAAAATATTGCGATTAATCGATAACCGAGATTAACGGCATATTTTTTAATCGTGATCGCGACTAAAGAAAACTTCGATTATTTGCAAACTAAAGTTGATATAATAAAAATTAAAGAAAAATCCTCAATTCATTCGATTCGAACCTGCACTAAATTTGCCAGTTTTTCAAATTATTATTGTATCGTAAAACCAACAAATCAAGCAAAAGTTTTGTAATAAATATCTGATAGAATTATGAAACAAACACAATTTTATATGCCAAGTAAGTAGGAAAATGGAATAATAAAAAATAAAAACAAACATCACACAACTGCAATATGCTTTTAAAAGTGATATAAACAATATACGAGTAAGTTCGTAATTTGCCCTAGTCAAGTTAGGTTATCAAGGATATCAATATGTTGAAACGTGGATAAATTTATAAGTATCATTTATATAGTGAAACATCGTAAAATATAACGGAATATTTTATAAATAAGCTTTTATGGGCATTAAAAACGTGTTTATAAGAAAAATTAAATTAATCTGTTGAACTCAAAATTATTCGACAGTAAAATTCGTTATATGCGTATGATTAACTAGTTTTTTTTAATAATTCCATATTACTCATACGTAAAAAAAATCTAAAGAAATGAATTCTTCAATACTCAGAAAACAGATCTGGCCACCAATATCACATTTTTATATATGTATACTTATTTTGGATAAATTGCCAAAAATAATCAAAACAACGAAAAACTTACTTTATTTAGTGGTATTTTAAACTCACTTTACCCCCATCTATACTGAATATAAATATCTTAGCAATAAGTAGAATACGTCGGCAGAATAGCGGTACAAAATTGCTCATTGCCAAGCTAATGTTAAGAGGACGAGAGGACTTATTTATGTTAACTCATATCTAAAAAAATTTCTATAATGAAGTTTATTTTACAATTACTTTTTTAAAGACTCACAATAATTATATTATTGTGTTCATATTACACTCTGGAACAAAATGAGGGTCATGGTCTTGGGTGTGGATGATTCTTACACCTAACGATGCTATTAGATTAGTATATTAAAACCCAAAGCGTTTTATTCTGTGTGGGTAAAGTCAAATTTTATGCCCGTTTAAAATTTTGAATTTTTTTGAAAACACTCTATTGAATAAGACTCAAAAAGTAGTGTAATAGTTCTTTTGAACTGAATTCTGAGTTTGGATGTAACCACAGAATTTTAAGAGGATTTTTTTTCATAGAACATTTTAACCCTATATCTGCAATTTCCATGGGCCATTTAAGTCCCTTTTCCAATAAATATCAAAAAAGTATGCCAAAACGTGCGTTTAATTGGTTAAAACTTTCTGTGAATATGTTCTGCAGCAAAATTTATTAGGAGTTCTCTTGAAAATCCTGTAGTCACAAAAGTAGTCGTACATAAATGTCCATATATTCGAAAAATTTAGCAAAAGTAGTCGCATAAAACCGTTTATATCTTTTTAAACATTGAAGCTACTCTATTCGTTAATATCTCATTTTAAAGCTATTGCTTCTAATGAAATTAGAAAAAAAACAGTTTGAAGATAAAGTTTTTTTTTTCAAAATCCACGGATAATACCGATGTATTTTAAAAAAACTGGTTTTCTTAAAATTCTTAAAAAAAAATGTTAATTATAAATTATTGCATAGTGAAATAATTTATAATGTAGCCAAATCCCATTTTGGATCTCTTACGGAATCCAAAGTTATGCATGAAAATGTAAAAAAATATAATTAAATAACCGATAACTTCGTACCCCGCAGGAGTTTTTTGCAACGGTATAGAAGAATAAATTATCTCTTTATATTGTTTATCTTTATATTGTGTACAAATTTTAGATTAATATCATGTATACTTTTCGAGATAGAGGATAATATATTTTATTTTTTCTTTAAAATGAGTTCAAAGAGTATGTACTTCATAGAGAAACTGTGCTACTCACGGGTCTTTCGATAATAAGCGAATTCGCACAAAACTCTCACTATGAGAAAAATACATTAAAACCCCCTATTTATAAAACAAGTGACCAAATAAATAGAGAAAGGGTCGAGCGATGCATATGATATGGATTAAAAACTTTAAGCTCGTTTTCTGCAAAATTGTGTTTTTTGAGTTATGTCAGTCTTACAGTAATTGAGCGATATGTATATATATTTTTCTAAATTTTGGAAACCCAGGTTTTTGAAATACAGCGGTTTGAACCACAGATTGTAAAAAAAAGACGATTTAAGTAGCTTTAGCATGTGGTATCTGTTCGGTCAGAATAGCACCTAATTTATATCAATTTGTTTTGTTTTATATTTGTCAATTTATTCTTTTATCCATCTGATAAAAGTACCTATTTATATTCTATATATTCAATTACCTTTTATTTTAGATCACTAATTCTTGTTTCTTGCTTTGTCAAATTCTTAACGGTGAATTAATGTAAACTCTTGCTTATTTTATAATTTAGTTTTAACAAACTAGTGTACAGTCTAGTATTCGATTAGCAATAAACCTATTAAGAACAAAACTCGCAAGTCTTTCTTTTTCGTTCAAACAGTATCAATGACTCTTATATCTTAAAAAGATACGCGCAATTTTGTGCAACTTCCTTTGTAAAACTTTGATTTTTATTCAATAAAATATTTTTTTATGTTAAACTTCTTTTCTACTACATTTAGTATCGTTTTTCAGATTTTTATTCAACACTTTTGATTCCGTTAGAGTTCATAATGGGATTTGGCAACGACATATAGAAGAATAATTTGAAATTAATATATTTTTTTTAAGAATTTAAAAAAACATTTTTTGATATACTGCGGTTTGATCAGCGGACTTTAAAAAAATGTATTTTAAAATTAAAAAATAATTTAAAGCACAATAACAAAGCTTTAAAATAAGATATTAAAGATATAAATTAAAAAAAGTTATAAACATTAAAAAGATATAAACTTTTTTATAGGATTACTTTTGTTAAATTTTCAAATGAAATATTTCTCCAACCGTAAGAGTTTCCAACATATAATTTGTACTGTGTCATATTTATATGGCACTTTTCATCCATACCAAGTTTGGATAAAATTGAAGGGGATCGAGTTCAAAAATTCAATTTTTTCGACGATTTTATATGCAATGAGTCCATAGCTCTGAACCCCACCGAAGTCAGTTTTTATCATATTTTTGTACTTTTTAGAGAAAAAAAACTATTTTTTAATCACATTTTCTTAATGTTTTTGAAAAACCAAGGTTTTTTTTTCTAAAGTTTTTGTTCTTGTGATGGGGTGGGGGGGAGGGGGTTGTAACTCTAATTATGGAAATTCAAACCATTGCAAATTTGAATTTTCAGTTTTAAGACTACTGATTTAGGTGTAATTAATATTTTATCTACTCTTTTGTTAGCAATTAACATAAATTTCACAAAAGTTAGTCCAACTATAAAATAAAATAAGCTTTAAAATACGGATTTTTAAAGAAAAATGTGTTTTTAAGAGCATGTTTTTCGCTGTTTTAGGGCATTTTTTATGTGCTAAAGCGGTAGCGCGCTTGCTTTCTAAACAGGCGGTTGTGGTATCAAGCCGTACCGGCGGCAATTCTAAGATTTTTTAAAATTCATAATTTTTGAGAATTTTGTATGTATTGTTGATCTTTTTAAAATAGCATTTCGTTTTGAATTGTCAGGTTTGAGATCATAATTAAATGTTACTAGTACAAATAGAAAACACTAAATGTCAATAAATGAAAGAGAAGATGAATTTTTTTTTTTAAATTGATTTAAAAACCAGGTGTCCGAAATGTGCAAATACGTCACCTCCAATGACAACGCCATGTAAAAGTGATATGTTCTTTTTATATAAAAAGTCCGAAGCCAGACGTGTCACCGCCACCATAGGTCCCTTTGCCTGTAGGGTATTTATTTGCGTAAAAAAAACTTTTAAAATATCAAATTTTTTTATATTTTTTTATCTTATATTTATCCAAAGGAACTTATATGTAGCAAATATGTTGCTGATTTAAGCAGATTAATTTGCTTTTTCCAAATAACTAAAATTTAGCTCAAATATAACAAAACGTTTGTAGAAAACGTTTTTACTAACATTTAGCAAAATATCTGCAAAATATCTGCAAACTTTATCAGTTTTTTTTTGTGCAACATAATTTTGAACTAATTGTTAGTAGTTGTCGAAAAAGTGTTTATTACCGTTTTTCTTTGGTCTGTATTCAATTTCTGTGATCTACCTTTTTTTTAAGGCGGAACATTTTAAAAATAATGAGCAAAAAGCAAAACGATATACCTTTTCTGATTTTAGGTGTTTATGTATTTTTTCCTTTTCCAAAATTCGTTATAGCCCAGCTTATATAGCTAGAAGTCTGAAATTTTAGTATATAATACAATCAAACCTTTAATATGAAATTTTTCTTTTGACGAACTTATTTAAAACAATCAAGGATTTTATAATGTTTGATCTTCGAAATATTAAGTCAAATAATTTTGAGAAATAGCAGAGGTTATGATCTTTAATCCGCTATCCAAATTGGCATCATTAAATTGTTGCGAATTAGGAAAATTTTTATTTATTTCGTTACCTTTTTCGCGTAAAAAATAATTTTTTTTTGCAACACTGCTTAAAGAAGAGAATTTGATCTTTAAAATACTAAGTTTTTAATATTCTTTAGAAAGGTTGAGGTTAAGAAGAAGAATAAACGTTTTTCTCTAAAATTATTAACACTTTTAACTTTTTAAATCAGACTAACCTAGTTTCTGCCTCTTTTTTATGGACAGCCTACCATAAAAATAATTTTTGGGCTCTACATTGATTTTTTAAGATTTTCTGACTTCAATACTCACGAAATATAATTTATTCAATTAACTTTGAACATCTGTTTTTAAGTGAATCATTTCTAAGTTTTTTTTTTCTTTTTACACTATTTGTTTTTGCTTTAAATACATTGGATTTTGCTTTTTTTTTTGTCATTTCTGATAATTAAATATAAGAGTGATATTTTATTATTACTAATTTTTACCATGTATAACTATATATAAAAGTGGAATTTTCTTTATTATCTTAACACATATATTTATAAGAGATCGTCACAAAAAACTAATTTTAAGTTATGATCACTTTTTTTTACAGTTTTTGCATCAATAAAAAAATTACGTTATTATATTTTTAAAATTTCAACTCGTATTAATTTAGAGTCTCTTATACTGCATATCAATTAATTTATATGAAATTTGAAACTGACATTCTACGACAAAAATGATTAAAAAAATATTTTCTCCCGGTTTTTAAAGTGCTCCATTTAGTCAATAGAGTAGACGGAAACTCCTTTTCTAAAAAACTTTTAAAAATCAATTATTTAATCACACACAATAAAAATGTTTTACCAACTGAGAATATTTGAACAACAATTTTTGACATATCGCGAAACGCTAAAAAGTTATTCAGGTATACCACTGTAAAAAATAATAAAAAAATAATAAAGGGTCCGCCATCTAACGTTTTTTTTTCAACTAGTGCTTATTTCGTGAATGGTAACACTTAGCTCATGTCTGATTTGACAGATAATTAGTTTTATCCTTCCGCTGAACGAATATGGTTGTGTATACGCTTGAACAACGCTGGGAAATATTGCGACATTACTTTGAAAATCATGGTAATGTTGTAGAATGTTTGCCGATACACCCAAAACGAGTCACTGTTTGGTGGTGATTTTGGTCCAGAGGCATAATTGGACAATTTTTCTTCGAAAATGAGCAAGGAGTGGCCGTTACAGTCAATGGCGATCGTTATCGGGCCATGTTGAACGAATTTTTGTTCACAAAAATTGAAGAGGAGGAAATACAGCTGCACACAATCGATAATGTGATTAAAAATTGGACCGATCCTGCATGGCCAGCCGAGGCAGCCATTTGAATGAAATTATTTTCCATTATTAACCGGAAGGATTGTACTTTCAAATTAAAAAAGAAATTTGAGAAAATATTCAGTATTTTTTTTTATAGCATTTTCAAAAAAAAAGTTATTTGGCGAACCATTTACAAAAAAGCCACAAACATTTTCGATATATCGTGGCCTCAGTGATTTTACATTTAAATTGTATTATTATTTGTGTCTTATAATTGTCAGATTGTCTCTATATGATAATTTTTTTCAATAACCTGCGGGTGTAAGAATCAAACCTGCGCTTCTTCTTACATTACAAACGTAACAGTAGCAAGTCATGACCGTTTCGCGATTACACCCAATTGTGGCCTCGAATGTAATGGAGCTAAATTCCAGTTTTCTTTCCTACTAGCTTTTCTGTTATTGTATATTATACTCAAAAGTAACCAACACTAACAAATACAAATATTCTATTTTTAGATAATTGTTTATTTTTCTAATCTCCTCCGTCAATATTTCACAGCGTCACCAGAATTTTCTGTTCACGCGTTTTAAAGTGATATGATAACTTAAATATTGTGCATATCTGCTACAATTGTTAAAAACTCTCAACTTTGAGCAGCGATTAAACGCTAACTATAAAGAATTTTGGAAAAAGAAAAACACCTAATCTTAATATTAACTTGTAGAGTATAAATTCAATGAATATCGAAAATCCTTTATCTGTGGCGAAAGTTGCAATTTAGTATTTCAAACCTTTCTCAAAAGTGTCGTAAATCATAGATTAGCAGTAAAGTGTTACTTTTGAATTAACCCACGTTAAAACTGTGGATATTGTAAAAGTGTTAGTTTCTTGTATATGCCTTTTATAACCCCACTTTAAGATTATTATTAACACTTGAATGCGTTCTGTGCTCCCTAGTAACTGTTTAACTATTTGCGTAAGTATGTTATTGAGTGATAAGCAAACCATAGGAAAAATAAAAAAGAAAATCAAGGAAAATTATGCGGTTTTAAACGCATGAATAATAAGTATTTCAACGATATTTTGCTAGAATTTTATGAAAAGTAGGTTAAGACTAGAACATACAATACATTTTGCCAACTTACCTATTTAAACCATCAATACAAACGCCAAATACGCAGGGATTGCTAAGACAAGCAAAACCAGCATTACCGCAACCAAATAAGGTAATCAGTGAAAATAAAGAAAACAGCCAAATGATGTTAGAAGATGAGGAGGCGGAGTAGGCCCAAGATGAAGAAGACCAAAATCTTAAAAATTCGCTACTGCTGCTAAAGCCTTTGCAGGAGTTTTGTGTTAATAAGGTGGTATAGGACATTTTAGATAATGATTTTAAAGATTTACGTTTATGATGACGAAATGACAATGATTGGTTTGGTGGTGGTGTTGGTGCTGCTGTTGGTGTTAGTGATGATGATAACGTTGCTGTTGATGTTATGATATCTTCATTATAGTTGACTTTGTCATTTAAGGATAATGTTGTTGTTTCTGCTTCTTGTATCTTATTACTTAAACAGGAAGCTGTTGTCACAAATGATGGAGATGATAATGTTTGTGTTGCTCTTAAGGATATGACATTATCATTTATAGCTTTATCATCATCATAAACATATGATGTTAAAGTAGTTTCTGTATTAATATTATTTGAAATTGTTGTTGCTGTTTGTAGTGAAAATGCTTTTATATCGTCGTTGTTGTTGGTGTTCTTGTTATGTTGCAGGTGGTAGTTTAAATCTTGTTGTTGCCGTTGGTTTTGCTGCTGTACAGGATCTCGTTGTATTTCCTTTAATTTGTTTTCTTGTAATGCTACACTGGTTGCTAACGTTGCCGGGAATGTTTTAAAGGTGGTTGTTGTTCTTGCTAATGATGTTGTTGATGATGGTGTTGATGATGACGTTAAATTTAAAGTTGTTGTCATCATTTGCGGTATTGTTGATGAGTTTGTTAAAATTTTTGGTTTTATTATACACTTTTCTGTTGTTTTATTAAATTTTCTAGTTTTTAATTTATTATCATTTTCATATTTTTGCATTAATTTTGGAAAATTTCTTTGTGAATTTATTGGTTGGGTTGTTTCATCTTTAAATTTATTATAATGTTGTTGATTTTCCTTATTTATTAAACAAGTTTTTGTTAGAATATTTTCTTCAAATTCGCTGTTATATTTCATTTTTCAATATCAGTTTATTCAGAAAAAAGGAAGCCTTTTTTTGAATTATTATCGCCGTTTTTTTGTGTTCAAGTTAAAATTTGAATTCTTTTCCACATATAAAATCGTTGCTGTCATTGATTGATTATTTTTATCTCAAAAGTTTTTTCTTTTTGTTTTTTTTTTTTTTTATTGAAATGTTAACAATTGTCGTTGTTAAAGAGTTTTGTAATGGAGTTCACGTAATATTTGTCCTTGTTTTAATACTTTTTGTTTAATAGAATATTTCTCGATATGTAGCAAGAAGTAAAGTGGAATTGAAATAGTACTTAAATGTTATGGTGATGCTCTTTTGATCCATCAAATCCTCTTAACAGCTTAACGACTAACTTGTGTCTTTGTTGTTGCTGCTGCTGCTGCTGCTTCTGTGAACGATTCAGTTATTTGTATAAATTGTTTATTTCCTTTACGGATATTATTTGTTGATGTTGTTTCTTTTTCAGTTGTTGTTTGTGTTGTTGTTGTTGCAATTGTTGTCCTTGTATCTGTAAGTGCATCCTTTTAACTTTTTTTTCTTTCTGTATTTCTCTTCTATGTGTTCTTATATTTGGTTCGTTTTAAATATTGACTTGTTAAATTTTTAATTGGTTGCTATAAAGACAGAGAAGGAGAAAAAAATCAGAAAAAATTTCAAGAGTAAATGAAAGATATCATGAGTTCTTTGAAACATCGCATTGATTTGGAACGAGAGTCTTCAAATTTGATTAATTTTTTTGCACACACTTATTCAATGGAGCCCATAAAACACCTCTCCATATTCAGTTTTTCATATTTTCAAAAACTCGTGAATTTTTAATGGTTTTAATTTTGAACAAATGCTCAAAAAATTCCAATAGCATGTAACTTTAAATAGCTCTATTGTCGAAAGACGTTATCGGACTTTTCGGATTTAAAAAGCATTAGATTCATACGGTTTTTATCTTTCACACTTACACAATACAAAAGAAAATATTAAAAAAGCTACAGTTTTGGCGCAAATGCAATTATTCGATGCATTTTTAAAAGTATTCTCGCACTTGACAAGTTTTTTAAACAAGCATCAATCGAAAATTTAGCATATTTTATATAAAATTAAATTTCGGTGTTCTGTGACGCAAATGTCATATAATTTTCTAAATTTTTTGAAAAAAAGTTTTTAGTCAAAAACTGCAATTTGTACAAAAAATCCGGTACTGTTATGCCAGTACCTGACCGAGGAATTATAAATAAATTATTGACAAAACACTTCTCTAAGACGCTTTACAAGCGTTTCCAAAAAGCGTTTTTCCAGTATTTGTTTTATAATAATTTCAGTAGTCTTCAAAATAAACATAAAATAAAGTGGGAGATACCACTATGCCAACGTTTGGCAAAAAGTGTTTTTCCAGTGGTAGCCAGTCAGAAATTGCGACCGGCTCAAAAGGCACATCACTGGTAGAGCATTTATTTTATAAAAAATATGATGCTTTGTTTCAAAAAGTTTGCCGTCAGAAAGTTTGTAGTTCGATCCCGGTTTCAGGCATACATTTTTTTTGTGATTTTTTATACCTAAATTTGTAAATAAATAATCAAGCTCGTCGTCTGTTTTTTCAAATATTTATATTTTTATTTTATTTTTATTTTATTAATTAATAATCATATAATTACAAATTATATTCTATTACCCTAACCGAGCACTAGCTACTATGGCCTTCGGCGCGTTGTAGCGAAAACAGACCAGTGCCTGTGGTGGGAATCGAACCCACGACCCCCGCACTGATAAGCCAGCACGCTACCAACTAGCCTACCGGGGCGCACTTTTATATTTTTATTTTCCCGATGAAAAGTATCATCGGGAAATAAACATGTATTTTACGCCGTTCTTTTCAAAAGTTCCAAAATATAACTTATAACCTGTAGCCCATACAACAGTTAATAAATATTGCAAATTTTGTTTTCGTACTAAAATGGTATAGGCATGCCGTCAGTGGGAATACTTTTCACCCCTCCTAGCAGAAATTTCCGAAAATCCCGTCTAATGGGTAGGAAGAACAAACTTATCAAATTTTAGTTTTTTGCTTTGTATCAACATTTTTATTACGTTCCAAATTTCAAATACTTCGCTTAAGAGCTTTCGTCAAGCCGTCAAGGGGCAGACTATACCCCTTTTTGGGCTTCCACTGTGAATTTCCAAAAAGTATATTTTAATTCATATATTTATATTATAATTTCAAGTTTCTGAAGCCCATATATACAGGAATACATGTAAATAAGTTTTTAATTATTAAAACAAGTTTTTCAATCAAATTGTAATAATTGTTTCCTGAAGAAGTCACCCAATGTAGAGACGAAATATTGAAAATAAATGATTATAATTAATAAATAAATGCTCTTAAGCTCGTTTAAAATAAGAAGAATTAAATAAAAGTAGATCAAAGAAAACTTATAATTTTTATAAAAAAAAATGAAAAAATTAACAAATTTTTAAATTAAAAGATGTAATTTTCTTTGCTCTAGACCAGCACTGTATTGTATTTCTGGAATATTGTAAAGATGCATGTCGATAAAGCAGAATATTCATATCATCTCCTTAAAATACCAACAATATTGATTAATTTTCTAAGATGTTGTATGAAAAATAAAAACGCTGTATTTCCAACGAAATTTGTTAATACCAAACGAAATAAAAAAGTTACTGCAGATTCGATAACGACGATCAATAGAGAATAGAATTAGCTAAAATTTGAGTTACATTTCGCTTACATCTCACAATTTTTACAGCAAAATTATCAAATAAATGATAATTTCACTGGCGATTTTTTAAGAACATAAAGTAAACGACTTTTAAAAATCGGACATAAGGAATCAAATTTAGTCAGTTATTTTTAAAATTTTACCTTTTTTAAATTTGTTACAAACTGTGGGCTGTACGCAAATTTGCTCAAAAAAAGTTAAATTCAGGGCCCAAAAAATAAAATTTTTTTTGTAATTTTATTTGGGAAAATCTAATTTTAGACCACCTATTTTATGGTTTACCAAGATTTTTCCAACTTTATTTTTTTTTTTACATACTGCTTTTTAAGATAAACCTTTTGTCTAATAATGTTATCATTTTGAGATTGGAAAACCGCTTGTTGCCAGCACTTGTAACACCTGTTAAAGTGTCTTGCCAGCGGCGGTTAGTTTGCATTTATTATATTTTCATTATATTTTCCATAAGTTTTAAAAACAGTTTAAAATACACAACATATACGTTATTTATAAAAAAAACGCGGTTTCCTCAGCTTTATCTGTTAAAAAACTACAATTTTTGAGGCATTTTGAAAAATTCTGCTAAAAATTTCATCTGCATTAAAAATTTATTTTTAAGACTGCAAAATTTAAGAAAAAAACCTATTGAAAATATAAAAATTATGGAAAATATAGATAAGGCTTAAAAAAAAAATCAAGAAAATTTGATGTCATTTGCGATACAGAAAAATCGAAAATTTATTTTATACTAGCTGACGCGACAAACGTTGTTTTGCCTTCAAATTTTATTTTCATTGAAAGTCTGGTTCCGCTACAAAGTCGTTTTGGATTGATATTTCGAAGAAGAATGATAGTTGGACTGCTATTTTTAAACAATTTTTTTTTAAAACCATCCTCATTGCATGTTCTACAAAACGTATTCAGCCATTTTTTATTTTATGCAGCCGTTCTCGAGTTATGGAGTGACAATCAAAATGTACACTTCTTGTTATACATATATATAGATATAGAATTTTAAGTTTACAATTGATGCATGTTAAAAAAAATTTGAAGGGGGAAAACAATTTCAAAAATACATCCAAAAATTGCATTTGCATAAAAAACTCATTCCATTGGAACTTTTCATTAAATTAATGCAGTTTTTCATAAAATTTAAAAAAAAAATATTATATTATTTATTAAAAATATCATACGTAAATGAAAAAAATTTCATTGAAAATAGTTTCTTTAAAACTATGAAGCTTTTTCATGAAGTTTAAGAAAATTTTTCATTCATATTGTGAATAAAACTTCATTAGTTTAGTGAAAAAATTTCATTAAAACTCGTTTAAGGAATTCTCTTTGTGTAACTGTGGGAATTGAGTGGATGTTGAGTTAGAGAAATCTGATAACCACTTTCGAATATATGGCCTTTCAAATTTATTTAACTTTTAGGATTTTTTGAATTTTCTTATAAATTGAAACAGTGAAGAAATAGAGATTTTTGGAAAATTTTAAATACTGAATGTGAAGATGTGTTATAGGCTCTATAGAGAATATATCGCTCATTTGTTGCAATAACGTCATAACTCAAAAATTTTGATTTTGTAGAAAACGAGTTTAAAATTTTCAATTTATTCTCCCCTTGAAGAAGAAATAACGAAATAATTTCTTCTCAAGAAGTGAGTATACAAGATATTAATTAACGTCTGAGTCTGCGTCATTAACTTAAAAATTGTTTTTTTGAGTTATGCCGTTATTGCAGCAAATGTGTTTTAATATAAAGAAAATCGGAATAGATGAGTTAAAAAAAATGTTAATTTTTTTCATGATATTTCAAAGAATGTTTGATATACAAAAATTTGTTCGGTGTGCTTTGTTGTAATTGTTCATTTATTCAAAATGTAAATTAATTGTAACAAAAAAAAAAATATTCTTGAATAAAAAGGCAAACAACAACAAATTCAATACAAAAAAGGTAAAAGAACTTAATTAGAATTTTATTTCCAATTATTTTTTTAGTTAAATTGAAATTAAAAGTTTACTGCTCATGTTGCAGTTTTTATTTCAATATCATTAAAAGGATTTACAGTCAAAGTAAATGATTGCAATGGCTAAGCAAAGCTCTTACCCTCTGTTAACACCGTATGCCTGCGTTTTTAAGGAAAACCAAAGCTAAATAAAAAAAAAATGTTTTGCTTAAATCACAAATATGTCAGCAGAATTAAATAAGTAAATTTATTAATTTAAAGTCGCGAAAAAAATAATTTTCCTATTTGTAGCCACAAGTTTTATATTTTTTCTCAGTAAGTGAGAGTATTGCAATCTCTTTATTTTCTAAACTCTTTGATGATTGTAAATGTAGTTTTTTGCTTCACTTTGTATTAAAAGTAAATTTTTTCTGGTGTAAAAAGAAAAAAATATACATGAAAATAAAATAATCTTTTTACAGAAACTCTCTTTTATTCCAATAAACCAAACCGATATCGTTACGATATTACCTAGGTGATATATATTATAATATATGATAATCACTTGTGATACGAAAACGCTATATTTTTTGTTCTAAAATGTACCTTTGCTAACGATAACGTTTTTCCAAGAAAGTATGATATAACGAAAACTGCGATAGCAAAATTTTTTTTTTTTTTTAATAGAAGCAACACTTAGGAAATTCTTCCTATTTATTAATGTGTTGCTTTTTTGGAAATTGGATAGTGGAGAGATGAAAGGTGGGGAAAGATGAAGTGCTTCAAACATGGCAACACTGCAATTGCGCGAGATGATAAGTCTTAGAAAAGTAGTTGCTCGCCACCTGATGGAGAGTTGGCGAACTTATTAAAGCTTTTTGGTTCATAGCCCTGATTCATTATTTTACTTCGGTGCGGTTAAGTGCTATGGGAACACCGCAGATGGGAGCTGCGATAGATATGAGGGATAGAAAACTCATACATATTATATTATTTTTCTAAATTGATGTTGCCGTCACCGGGAATCGAACCCGGGACCATCTGTGTAACAGTACAACGCGCTAACCATTACACCACAGCGCCCACCTACCGCCGCGGTTGTAGCTTCTCCAAAAATGTTACTTAAATCCATTAAAATTTCGTATGGAATCAGGGGGAGAGAAGCTTAAATGAAGTTTATCAAATTTTTTTCTCTATATCGGCTGTTCCACCGAAGACCGGCCAAAAAGGGCATTTTTTGACTTTCGGTCTTCCGATTTTAATTAAATTTTACATTTATAAACTCTATGGAACCAATTAAAGATTGGATTTTTTAAATCCACGATTTTCTGTGCGGTTTTTTTTTTTGAAAAATGAGAAAAATGCTGAAAGCGTGTAAATTTGAATATGCGTATATTATATAATTTAATCGGATTATCTCAATTTAAATTGAACTGGAATGGTATACTCCCCTACTTTTTTACTGCGGAATGAAGTTTTTTTCTGCTTTAAAAAGAAATGCATTTTTTATGCAATTTTTTTTAAATGCACTTTTTTCAAATTAGGCCACTCTCGATTTGAAAAAAATATGCATATTTCTACATTTCACTAAAAAACAACACTTTCGTTTTTATGGGTTTCGGGGTTTATTTTTTTTTTTTTTCAAAAAGTCATTAAAAAAAATTAAGTCCCACGACCCAACTTAAACTTTATCAAATCACTTATAATTGTATCTAAATAAATCGAATATGATATAATTAGATGTAAATTTATACAATTTAATCGGGTCATTTTTGGAATGAAATTTTATATAATTATGTATGTATTCATATTAAATTAAATATAACTATATAAATCTCAAATATAAAATCAGATCTTATTTGATATATATCGATATTTATTCTTATCCAAATTTATCTCAAATTTGGGGTGTCCAGTAACATCCCATTAGATCCCTCAAATATGTTAAAACATTAAATTAGAACACAATTGATCACAAAATTTAAAATCCTGATTATGGATGGTAACCGATTCGATGCGGTTATTTGTGGGGGTAAAGCTATTTTCTTTTATTTCGGTAACGGTATTTTAGGGGTGCTATTTCAGTTATTTCGGTAAAAAATAGCGGTAATGGTATTTAAGTTATTTCGGTATCGGTATTTTAGCGTTAACGTTATTTTATTTATTTCGGTAATGGTATTAAGAGGGTAACGTTATTTTACACAAATATACTTTTTTAAATTATTTATATTATTTTTTAATTAAATTAATTTAATTAACAATACGACTTGAATTATTAAAAAATAAAGAGATCGCTGTTTTAAACAAAACGCTTTTTTAAGATTATTTCTGTAACGGTATATTCAGGGTAACGCTATTTAATTTATTTCGGTAACGGTATTTTAGCGATAACGGTATTATAGCGATACTGGCATTTTTGCTATTTAGGTAACGGTATTTGAAGGATATCGGTATTTAAGTTATATTGGTAACGGTATTTTACGGATAACGGGTTTACAATTATTTCGGCAACGGGGTTTTAGGGATAACGATAGTCAGTTGAAAGGGTTTTGAATCGATGACGGTATTTTAGCGATATTACCAAAATATCGCATGGTATTAATTTAGATCTTACTGGATCTATTTTCATCCAAAAAGATAAGTAATTTTTGGTGGATCGAATAAATTATTTTGGAATTAAATTCGATTTACTTAAATCTAAAGACATATAATTTTTCATAAAATTAAAAAAAAAGAAAATTTAAAAAAAATTATTTAGAAATCTGGAGCATGTATGATTATGTATGGGGTTATATACAACAACATCTAATTAGATCTTATAAGCAAAGAAAATATTAAAGATATTGGACCATATATAATTATATCTCAAAATAAGTTGTTAATCTATATGGAATCTTACATAATTATATCTTACATCATTTAATGTCATATATAAATATATCTTAAGCTGTATTATACATATGTCACCACATTTGATTAAATATTATGTTATATATTAGACTGTATTATTGTATATTACAATAGATCTTCAAAGTTTAGTGTGTAATGTTTTAAGTTTTGTCTTAAAATTTAGATAAATTATGCTCTGTGTTATTTAACTATTGTATGCATTTGTTTTAATTAGTGCAAAATGTATGAAATGTGAGTGTAGTTATTGTACATTTCTTCTGTAAGTATTATTATTAAAAGTAATAAGTAATTCCCAGAACTACAGTACGTATGATAAATATTTTAATTTATTTTTAAATATTCTTAATAATTACTGTTTGTCAAATCCTTTACTATGTGAACCACATATGTTGAATGTGATATAAGTCCATTTTCCAAAAACAAAAAAATAAATAGAGATAATGATGTAGTTATATAGTATTCTGAATTTTTTTTGTCAAAACTTTAAAGATCGCTGGAATATTAACGAATTTCTTGTATTGCAAGTTTTTTGAATAACACTGATTTCCTTTCCATAAAAGTATTGTCAGATTCCAAATCTGGGCTTAACATACAACCTGGGCACGTACAATTTTCGCGAAATTTGCAATTTCGTTACTTTTTTAAAATGTATTTTTTCAAGGAAGTTTAATAATTTTCCAATTAATTAGAAATTTTACAATAAAACTAAAAAATAGTTTTAAATAGTTGAAAGTGGTAAGTGCTAAAAAAGTGGTAAAGTGCTAAAAAACCCATGTTTTCTAGATAAATATGAAATTTTTATTTTTTGTTTGAGTCAAAATATATTTAATGTCCCCTGACGGAATGTATATAAGCACATTTAACAAAATTTGCCATTTGCAGTTGCAAAAACATTGAATTAAAAACATTTTTGTCTCATTAAAAAAAAAAAGTAGACTAATACCACTTTCAAAATAAATAGTTCTTATTATTACTTCCATTTTGATATTTTCCTTTAATTTTTTACTAACAAAGATGTATGTTCATTAGGGCTATAAGATTATTATTTTTTTTAAATTTTTCCTATCACGCACTGAGAGTATTATCTGCATTATAAATATGCATTTTTTCATTATATATGCATTTTTGCATTTCATTTTCATTAATTATGAAGTTATTCATAAAATTTAATGAAAAACTTCATTTAATCTATTAAAATGTCATGCGACTTATGAAAAACTGTCATTAAAAATGGTTTAATTACAACTATGAAGCTTTTACATAAAGTTTAAAAGAAATTTTTCATTAGTATTGTGAAGAAAACTTCATTAGTTTAGTGAAAAACTAAACTAAGATCAATACTAGGGTATTAAAATTACTCGGGGTTGCTTTTGTTAGAGTAAACGAGTAACTCGATTTTGAGGTTTTACACTTACTTGATTAATCGAGTAAATTTTTAAAATTACTCAAGTAACCCGAAACATTAACAAAAAAAAAATTTTATTGACTTTTCCTTAAAAGTACACAACACGAACTTCAAAAACGTTTTTAGGGGAAAATTTATTGAAAACCGCGGCGAAAAAGTAATATTTATTATATTTTATGGACTTTTCGCTGGGATCGGTAAAAATTTATATTTGCAAGAAAAACTTAAAAGTTATAACCCTAATGTTCATATGTTCGTATTAGAGTGTAGAATGGTTTATTTAATTTATGGTTTTTCTTAAATAAACATTTCATACTAACTCACTCTTTGCATTAAAACATGATGACAGCATGAGTTCCAGTAGTATTGAGTAGTTTTTTTTTGTTGTAAATAAAAACTAATAGTTTTCCTCCTAAAAATACCATAGAGATATTTAGACTCGACTACAGAAGGAAGAAATATAAAACAGAAATAAATGTTGAAAATAAAACTAATCCTTAAACAATATTTGTAGCTTGTGCTCTGATGTTCTTGACAAATAATTTATGCTTTACTCTTTTTACTGAAAAATACGATTTTATGTTTTTTCCTTTTTTTTTGGGAAATGAAATCCTATGCTTTTCTATGATCCCTTTTAGAATATTTTTATTAAACAAAAATAACACTACATGCAAAATTTGAAGTGAAGCGCAGGGAGTGATAAAGGACCATAGCAAATTTGTGGCATAACGTAAATCATGTAAACTCATCTAATATGGAAAAAAATTTGGAAAACGAAAAAAAAAAAATTCGTAAACCAAACAAAAACAATATTTTGTATTTTATAAGTTCAAAAAGAAGTCCACAAAATATTAGCCAATGTAACAAATTTGTTTTTGAGGTTGTAGCACTGAGAGAATTATATGCATAATATCAAATATTTCTTGCTTTAGATATACGAAATAACACTGGAATTCGTCCATTGAAACATTTCATTAAATTAATGCAGTTTTTCATTAGATTTTATAAAAAATTTCAGTTAATTTATTCAAAATTTAATGTCATTGAAAAAGTTTCATAAAAATCATGAAGCTTTTTCATAAAGTTAAAGATATTTTTAATTCAATTTGTGGAGAAAACTTCATGATTTTAGTAAAAAATGTCATTAGAACTCGTCCCAGAAAATTCTCTCTGTGTAGTTTCGAAGGAAGAGTACACTCAAAAAAATAAGTTAGTGGAAAAGTTAGTAAAACGTCTTGTAAATCAAGTATACTAGTTCTCATAAAATTTTATGCTGAAATTGTGTTTTCTGCTAAATTTTTAGTTATACTTATTCAGCACTTAGCTGTTTTGAACTAATGCTTTACTCATATTTCACTAATGTATTACTGATTTATTTTGCTTAAAAAAATGGTGCTGTTAGGCACATTATAGACAAATTTTGTAGATGACAACCAGATTGAAATATATACGCAGAATTAAGTAAATGTCGCGGCATGTCAAGATGTAGTAGAGACGTGGAAACGGATACTAAAAAGTACAACTCTTGTAAGACATATAAAAAAATCAACCATGGAAGATTGTTGTATCTATTTTTCATACAAAAGGTCTCTAACAATGTTAATACATATGTGGATTAAAAAAAACTTAAATTTTGTGTTGTCACCGGTTTGTCAAAGTAATTGTCTATTAATTAAAGATAAAATATTTAAATTTAATAAATATTAAGTGGGTATTTGGAAACTAAATTTTTAAAGTGATTATTAATGTAGTGTGGCCAAATTGCAAAGAAATATACGCTCAGGTAGACAGACTATGTATCGTTTTCGTTTTCATTTGCAAAAATGGGTTGTATATTTAGACAATCATTGATGTAAGTAGATGAAAGATAATTTTGTTTTTATATATTTTCATATATTAAATTATTTCTATATATTTGCAGATATTAAATTAATTGAAGTCGTCAATGTGGGACTATTGACATTTTTATATTTTGTAAACTTATTATAAGTTATTTTTAAAGGAATCAAAAAATGTTTCACATTTTCAGTAAATAAATTAACTAAAATATAATTTTTCTACAAATTTTTCGAGTTTTTTTCCGTCTACTAATATTCAGCAAACATTTTATTAACTTTTAGAAAGGATTTTTGAATTTTTAATCAAATAGCAAAACTAAGCAAAACTTTTGCTAATCTACTAATTTTGTTGCTAGAAATCAGCTTGACATTAACAATTTTATTGCAAGCACCCTCCTGACTAAAATTTTGCTGACTTAGCAAAATTTTTGGCTGACTTTACTAATTTGTTTTGTTGGTGTATAGCAGTAGTAGTGGTAATATTTGGGTTTATTTTGTTAAGTGTAAGTTAGTTTATCATTTATGTATATGTGTGTGTGTGCGTGTGTGTGTGTGTTTAAGTTCTAAGGGCACAACTAATGATAACAAACAAAGTGTGTGGCTAGTAAAAATCAATAGGCATATTTTAACTTTATCTAACTTGTCTGATGTAAATACACTTAAAGTGATTTATTTTTTATTCCTTTCTTATGCTTTCCTGTTTATATAAAAAATTATAAAAGAAATCTTTATTAAATTAATGTATTATTAAGAATAATGTGTTGCGATAAGTGACAAGTGATGTTATTATGTTGTTAGACTTCAAGGTCATTATACTCGTAGTAAACATAATATAGTTTAATTGAAATAAAGTTAAGGATTTTATAATAAAGCTCTATAGGTTTTAAATTTTTTGAGGCATATTTTTAACAAATTAAATATTTAGCAGTGTTAATTTAGCTCTTGATACTTTGCGAACCAACTGCAGCGGCAGAAGTATGTCGGATTAATGTCTAGACAGAAGTCGGTATTTTTTTTATCATAAAGTGGCCCTTTAACTTATAGGCCAACTCCTTGGAAATTTTTCGGCTAAGACCATTTTCTTGTGGCAACTAATTCAAAAAATTTATATAAAATTTTTCAAAACCACTCAAAAGGGGACATGTCCCCCAAAGTTATTGTTAATGCAATCAATTCGTTTTATTAAAATTGTGAATAAAATTCTTACCATTTACAAAAACCAGACTTAGAAAATTCTTTAAAACTTGTTTGTTATTCACTTTTTACGTTTATGAAAAATTACACTTGAGTTTTTTGAAATGACACAAGAAAACAAAACAAAAAAAAAAAGAGAACGTGTTAAAATAGCGATAGTGTTAATTAAACTCGATGACAGTTATCAGTTTTGACATATTCATAAAACAATACGAAAAAAAAGGGAAATGTCCACTTTAGGGAACAGGCTGCAATTGGCTACAATCCCTTATTATTTTTTATAATGTAATAGAACTTTCAAAATGCTTCATACTTGACTATGTTAATCAAGTTTTACATGGACGATATACAAAACAAATAAAATTGATAATGAAAAAATCAGTATAAGTTCTGAATATTTAGTGTAATATAATAACCAATTTATCTTAAAATCGGCCAAAAATTTTATTGTAATTTTATTATTTATTTCTAAATAAAAGGGTAAATGTTTTCTATCGATTCAAACAGTTTCAGGACGTTAATCGGCTTTATTTTTGAGAAAATGTTTATTTAATTCTGCTAAATTTTAAAATATTATCGAAATTGAAATTGAAAAAAATTAAGAAAAATTTTAAAAATTCGCCAAAGTGGAAAAAAAATCTATTACTTTAAAAAAATACCTAATCCCAGTGTACAAACGGTAGTGAC
This sequence comes from Delia radicum, assembly GCA_021234595.1. Lineage (NCBI taxonomy): Eukaryota > Metazoa > Arthropoda > Insecta > Diptera > Anthomyiidae > Delia > Delia radicum. The sequence goes on from CM037854.1 coordinate 81,142,182, forward strand.
ATATCATTACTTTTCTTGCTACAAGTAATGACACCAGCTTACTGTCTGCATTACTTTAACACGTACTTACTAATAACTACACTCAAAACTACTTACTAATAACTACACTCAAAAAAAAATAGTTAGTAAAGTCAGCAAAATTTTAGTCAGGAGGATGCTTGCAAAAAAGTTGCTAATGTCAGCAAAATCTTTTGCTGAAAATCGGCGAACTGATTTTAAGCAACAAAATTAGTAGATTCAGCAAAAGTTTTGCTAGCACTTAGTGGATAAGAAATTAAAATATCCTTGCTAAAACTTAATAAAATTTTTGCTAAATATTAGTAGACTGAAAAAAACTAAAAAAATTTGTAGAAAAATTATACTTTAGTTAATTTATTTGTTGAAAATCATAAAAACATATTTTTGTGATTCTTTTAAAAATAATTTGTAATTCGTTACAAAATATAAAAATGTTTACACTCCCGAATTAACGACATGAATTAATGTAATATCTAAAAAAATAGAAATAATTATATGTATATAACATAAACGAAATGATGTTTCAACTACTTACATCAATGGTTGTCTAAATGATGCTATATTTTAAAGGAACGAAAATGCTGCAGGTAGTTATAGAAAAGAAACGAAAAAATAACAAAATATAACATATACATACAGTGAACTCTCAAAAACGTGAACTAATTTTTGCAAGGGGTGTTCGCGTTCCTGATTTTACTACAGAATTGATCCACTTTGAATAAATTCTATTACAAGTACTTCAGAACCAATCATTATGTTGATTATTTAATAAAAAAATTAAATATGCAAAGATTTTGAATATTTTTCCCCTGAAAAATTCTGAAATTCAAACATACATTTTTAGAATTTTTTTTTTAAATATTCAGACACTTGCCTATAGAAAAATATTAACACTTTAAGAAATTTTTCGTATTAGAAAACTTTCTTATTATGGGACTTTTTTAAATAGACCAAATTCAGAATCTAAGACAATTTTTGCATACCCAAATTATTGATTTTAATACGTTTTTGATATTTAACAGTTCCCAGCAAAAAATTTCCAAAAAGGTAAGCGGGTTTGTAATCAAGTATTTTGGGCAGAACGCATTCCTTACTAGATGACCTACTCGATTCTTTTAACAGGGCGTGAGACTAAAATAATTGATTCTTTGGAATTGATTATTTTTTTTTACCGAAGAACCATTTACTTTATATTTTTAAGAACTACATACATTTTTTAATAAAGAAATAGTTCCATTGTAAAACTACGAAGTACTTACACAAAAAAAAAAATAAGAAGTATTTACATTTAAAAAAAAGAAGTAGTTCCATAAGTAAATTCAACTTTTACTCACACGTGATTCACCTAGGTCACTCAAATATAACGATTAAAACTCATACGGAAATAAAATCCTAAAAAGTGAAACATCGAATTGTTATGATAACATGGGTTTGTCATAATTTTGGAGGTGTAAACCACGAAAATATAAATTTTTCAAAAAAAAAAAGAACAATTCAAAATTGAAAAACAAAAATATGACTCACGCACAATCACCCTCAAAGATTTTTTTTACACTCACTCACGATAACGTCAGTTATTTCAACTTCCACTCACAATTTTCTGCTTACGTGCGCTTCCCTAATTTATACCTAACCACAATTTAACAAAATTTAGGCAACATGCAATTTCGTTTTTTAGTATTATTTTCCTGCAAATAAAAATTTGTTGAAAAAATATATGAGATAAATTCTTTAAAATTATATAACTTCTTTTTTCAAAATTAGGAACTACTTCCAATAAGGTCCTTTTATTAAGAAAAAGTATATTATAACTTCTTTAGTACAAAAAGTTATACATATAAGTTAATAACATTGTTATTTTCTTTTAAGTAAATAATTACTTTGTTATTGAGTTCATGGTTTCTGGTTTAAATTTAAAGAAATGATTACAATACTACTTGCTTTTTTGACTCTATCTTTGGAATGAGTTTGGTATTGCAGTTACTAAATTTGGCAATGAGATATGTAAGCAAGCGTGGGCATAACCTTCTTTTTGGAATGTGTAATTTTTTCCTGGGTTCTTAATGCATTTACTATAAAAATTACTTCTAATTCTATTTAAATTTTATTCAATACGTTTTAAAACAATTTTGATATACAAAATTCTTAAATTCGGAGATACAGGAAAAGAGTTAAAGAGTTTTTCTGTTTACGTTAAAAAAGGTGTTTACTATAACAAAGTTGGGGATTCCTCAAATTACTAAAATATTGAAGAAATAGAAACATTTCTTATAAAAAAATGTGTTCACGTTTTACAGCTATTGAACTTTGTTCACGTTTTGGAATAGTCAATGTAAAAAAAGTGTTCATGTTTCTGGGACGTTCATGTGTTCACGTTTCTGCTAGTCCATTGTATAACCCTTTTTTTGCAATAAGAAAAACGAAACATAAAAATCTAACTAAGATGTGTGTCTTTGTCTTTCGTTTTAGTCTGTCTACCTGCTGTATATTTGTTTGCAATTTAACCACACTAGATTATTAATCTCTATAAACATTTTGTTTACAAATACACATTTAATCTTTATTAAATTTAAATATTTTATTTTGTCTTTTATTCAATAAATAGACAACTACTTTCACAAGCCGGCGACAACGCAAAATTTAAGTTGTTTCAATCCACAATTTTGTTTTATGTCTAAAAAGCAGATACAAAAATGTTCCATGTTTGATTTTTTTTATATGTCGTTGTACCTTTTAATATCATTTTCCTAGTAAATACTACATCTTGACATTCCGCGACATCTAATTCATTCATTAACGTGCTAATCAGCACTATTTTTTTTTAGCAAAATAAATTAGTAAAACATTATTATAATATTAGTAAAACATCAGTTCAAAACAGTTAAGTGCTGAATAAGTATAACTAAAATTTTGAGCTGAAAACATAATTTTAGCAAAATATTTGCTGAAAAAAAGTATATCTGATTTACAAGACGTTTTACTAACTTTTCTACTAATTTATTTTTTTGAGTGTAGTTAAGAGTCCCCCTATTTTCATAAAAAAATAAGGCGTTACTCATAAGTACTTATTTTTTTATCATTATTTTAAATATAAAGAAATGATCTCAACATTTTTTTCTATTTTTAGACTTATTTTTGATTTTTTCTAAGCTGGAAAGTAATGACATTTTGTGCAATCAAGTCATTTATGTTTTTATCTATCAAGTATAAGATGTCGAGATAGCACAGACAGTAAAAATTTACAACCGTGCCAAAAAAATAGTACTGGCAAACCACTGCTATTTTTGTAAAACCCACCGTGCTAAAAAGGAACAACTAATATTGTACTACGAAAACACTATTTTGTTTGCAAAGCATGTGTTTACCAATACCGCCCGCAAATTCTTTGACAATATTGTTATTACCAATACTACAACCAATTAGAAGCATTTTTTAATACTTTATTCTATTTCACACATTTAATTATGATGTATGTATAAGACAAAGACCAAACTGTATTGCTGCTGTTAAAATGCGTTTTAGTATACAAATATATTTCTCAAAATTAATTTAATTTAGCTATTTTAAAGCACCAAAAAAACACCAAAATTTAAAAATCGCCAAAATTTAAAAAATACGTCAAAATTTAAACAAATTGCCAAAACTTACTTTCAATTTATAACGAGCTTTCAACCTCCGTATATTTACAAAAATAAAGCAAATCAAACATATTAGCTAGGTTGATACTAGTATTGCGATCTGGATAAAGATCATATCAGAACCCGAAGTTTTAGAAAAGCTAGAGCCTATATAATAGGCAGAACTTTAACAAAAAACCTATTAATAATCAATTTTGCTCCATTCTTGTCTTCTTAGTAATCAACCACGTGGTTAGGTCTTTTCCTAACAAGCATCATGACGTTACTAAACTTTGAAGACCAAAAATGATCTATTTATATAAAAAATGTTTAGTGTGCACTCTGGCTCAAGTAATATTTTTTACAGTTATATTACAATAACTGCTGGGTAACAGTTGGCTGCTTAAATATGTCAGCACTGGCATACGGTTTTATGGAAACAACTTGCCAACGTTGGGAATACAAAAAAAAGTTGGTCCTAAAAAAGCTTTTCCAGAAACAACAAAAAAAAAAATAAATTATTTTCTATTAAAAAAATATTAAAAAGTAAAAATTCTTTGCCAATGATTGTTTCTGTGGAATATTGAAATTATTGTAAAACATATGCTGAATGCGCTGGTAAAGTGACTTAAACAAGTGTTCTGCCAGTAATTATTTACAATTCCTCTGTTAGCCAGTGGTATACCAGTGCTTGAATTTTTGTACCACTGGCAGTTGCTGGTTATGTTTATTAAAAGGTATACGTTTCAAGGCCACTTTTTTGGCCATCGAGTATCAATTAGTGATGTAGAACAGATGCTTGTATTCCTATTGAATATTCGAAATATGCAATATATAACGAATTTATGTACATTTTTTTGTAAAAATTGCTAACTACCTTTAAACGTGTATTTACAATTCAATTAACGTCTATCATTATTGATATTTCGATTTTAAATATTTACTAAATTAAAATATCTTATTAAATTTCGTTTAATATAAGCAAACAGAAAAAATTCCACATTAAATTATTCATAAATTATACACATAATTACATGGCAATATTGATTAAACAAAATGAATTGTAATTCAATTTATATGTGTTTGTAAATACCCACACACACACAAATTTATAAATATTGCGAAACGCAGAAAATAATAATAATGGAGAAAATTATTCTATTTAAATTTAAAACTTAAATAACTTAAATTTTTTTTTTATATAAATAGAACATTTTTGGTCTTCAAAGTTTAGTAACGTAATGATGCCTGTTAGGAAAATACCCTAGACCATAAGAAGAGAAAAATGGAGCAAAATGGAAAGCTCTCTCTGCCTATTCTGGAGGCTTTAGAGTTTCTTAAACTTTGGGGTCTGATGAGATCTTTAGCCAGATCGAAATAGTAGTATCAACCTAGCTAATATGTTTGATTTAATTTATTTTTGTAAATATACGAAGGTTGAAAGCTTGTTATAAATTAAAAATAACATAAAAATAATCTCGATGTACAAAAAATCAAGAAAACTTTAAATTTTAAAGTTTTCTTAAAAAAAAAAAAATACGACAAAATATAATATAATAATTTATAATATAATAAATACAAAACTTGGGTGTGTATATAGAAGGGTTGGGAACGTAAATGGCTTAAAGGATTAAATTTGGGATTTTACAATTTTGCAGAGGGTCGCACTTTAATAAACTAATCAGCAAAAATCAGCACTGAAAAGCTATGAACATTTTTTTTAAAAAATCTTGCTCTCCTACACCCAAATTTAAAGCCAAAAAAGTTTTAACGTATTTACTTTTCCAAATTTGGGTCTTTCTGCTTTTAGCCCCTCACAAAATGGAAATATTTTATGGGTACATTTTTTGAAAAAGTGCACCAATATCTTTTATATTTTTATTGATATAAATTCCACATAAAATTACCATATCGGAAAATGTTCAAGCGTGTTTAAAAGACCCCACTAGGAACTTTAAAATTTAATTTTTTGGATTTGTCTTTTTAAAACTTAAATTTTCCTAAATATTTTGACACACATAACATCAGTATTGATACTAGACGCATCATAAGATATATCTAGGAGAAAAACTTGCAAACAACAGTTAAAATTTGAGCAAAACTCATTTGACAGAAAATTTTTGATTACTACTAAAAAAGTTTTATTATATTATTTTATGGAAAATCAGGGATTTTTCACACAGCATGAATTTTTTCTTTTAATTAAATAAATTCCATACACTGAAAGAATTATGATTCATGATATCAACTAAACAATTTCATAGATTTTTTTTGTATATTCCATGAAGAATTTCATTATATCAAAGAAATTTTATTAATATTAAGAAATTTTTCGTAAACTTTTTTCATAAAATTTCATTGTTTCATAAAAAAAAATCATTCAATTTCATAAATTATCTCTTCATAAATGTAATGAAAATTATCTTAAGAGCTATGAAATTATTTCAAATACTAAATTTTTTATTTTTTTTCATAAAATTTCATTAAATTTCATACATTTAAAATTTTAGTTTTAAGATTTAATTCTCAAGCGTTTAACATATTTTATAAAGTGCTTTATTATTTCAATGTCGCCTTTTATTAGTTTTTATGAAATTGTTTAAAAAATCTTATGACGCTGTATATTGGCTTAGTTCCAATGCATTTTTCAAAAACATTCATGAAGAGTTTTATTGATTCAAGGAAAGTTCTTAATATTAAAAAATTTTATAAAACTGTTTCATTAATTCTATAAACGCTTCATTGTCAAAATGATTCATTAGTTTTATGAGGATTTTCATTAATTCTAAAAACATTTCATAAACATTGACTCTAATGAAAACTGTTTCAAAGATTCTGTGAAAAGTTTCAATGGACGAGTTGCAGTGACAATTTTCATTAAAGCTATGAAGAAATTCATTTCTGAAGTGAAGATAATTCTCTCAATGTAATTTATATATTTGGTTACACACGAATACAAATACCTCTCAAATACGCCTCTTAAAAGACTATCTAATCGATGTTATGAAATATGGAGCTTATATTATATAAAAAATATAAAAATTTTGACATATTTTGTAAATACTAGTGATTTATTTGTAAGCAGAAAACAAATATTTTAATACTAATATTGCCTATATTGTGGATTCAGAGTTGCCACATATTGAAATTATTTGAAATATTGGAAAAATCTCACCCCCTCTACTAAACGAAATAGGCATTGCTCTGCATTTCTTTTAGGATAATGCAACTAAAATTCCGTAATAAAACGACAGATTTAATGTTACTCAAAAAACATTCTTCATTTGTTACCAAATTTGTCTATAGTTATATTTAATAGAACGAAATGAACCGAACAAATCGTAAAATGGGATGATTTTCGACCCCACGTAGTATAGCCTAAACATGAGATTGGGCAGCTAAAAAACCATGGACACCATAATTTGTTATTCTTTACATCATATCCGAAGTTGAGTAAGATCTGCCGGTTCGGGTTGGGATACCTCCAAGTTAAAAATAGTTTAGTTCGTGGAGTCTTGAAAAAAAGTTTGTTACCTATACCTAGAAAAAGATAGTGCTTACCAGAAGCAATTCTGGAAGGTATTATTTTATTACCTAGCGCTTCAACAATTCCATAAGGCATAGTTTTTGTTCGCGGTGTCCCACTAGGTATGTCTCTTTTTGCTCTAAGGAGCAATAAATGCATGCCTTCGTAGGAAATTAAAGGCGATTTTTTGCATATTGAGAACAGTGCATATGCATTCTTTACTGCTTTATTGTATGCATTATTTACTGCTTCAAAAGAATGCATTCAGGAAAGCACAGCAAAATGCTTTCCCAATTTCTGTATGCAAGACAGTTAAGCGCTTTCTTGGAAGCATACAAGTGTACTTACTGCTAACCAAATCGATAACCCCGATATTTGTGGTTTAACTTTAGATTTCGAGGGAGTATTCAAAGTTCTGAAAATTGAAAGGTGATTTACCCAACCTGGCTTAAAACCTACACTAGATCACTTTGAAAGTATATTTTCAATGTAACACTGTGGTATTATATATAAAAAATGTAGTATTAACAATAACAACAACAATAATAACAACAATAACAACAACAACAACAAAAATAACAATATCTATTGTTTGTTACTGCAGTTAAGTCAACAATAATTTCTAAAAATAGAAATATGAAAATTCTAAGAAGAATTGGAGAAAACAGTCAAGTTAAACATATACAATTTGTATATGCAAAATGTATGTATTTATTGTGTTTTTGTTTTACTTGGATAAGTAGGTGTATGCGTAAATGTTTACATTATTGTGCATGTATTTAAGTGTATGTATATGAGTCATTCCATGCCAAACCGATTGATTTTTTACATCACGATTTCTGAAATTTGGCAAATGTATTTCATTTTAAAAATATTTGACACGTATTTTAGCACATAGAATACCATGTACGAAAGGACCACTGCAAATGTAGTTAAAATTTCACTTAAAGAAGGGACGACTTACATTTCAGTAAATTCAACTAACATTGTCATTTGTTTTTGAATGTTCAAAAAATGAACCACAATTTTAGTAAAAGTGAACCATATGTATGTTAGTAAAAAATAAACAAACATTTTTTTTTTTTTATTTTTTTAAATAACAAAAAACAACTGTAAAAAATTAATGTAAAATCATAAAACAGTCATTTGATGTCATTTGATGTCGTTTGTTTTTTTTTTTTTAAATGAACTACAAGGATAGTAAACAATTTAATTTGCTCTACAAATGACTGACATTTACAGTAAAAATAAAGAAACTGTATTACAACCCAAACAACTACATATTTTTAAAGCAGAATTTTCTTGAGTGTGGCATACATTTTTTAAAAAGAGTTATTTTTGTTAAAAATTTAAAAAAAGACATGAAACATGTTTCGATATTTGGATTGAGTTATTTTAAAAACTAGTCTGATCTTAATGGTCTTCTACTCTACTTTTTTGTCATTAAAGACCTATGTTGCCACTTTTCAAAAGTTTTTTTTTTAGTTTTTTACTTTTACATTTGGTTAATTTAGTAGAATTTTTAACGCTGACGGATTATTTTTCTTTTTTGGTGGTAAAAACTACAAAATAAAGTTAAGAACAAAAAAAAAAAATTTTAAATTGGCAACATAGATCTTTAAATACTAACCATTAAGCCACTAACCATTAAAATCAGCCCAATAGTTATTTAAAGACATCAGCTTAAATATCGAAATGACGAACATTTTTTCTTGAATTTTTTTAGTTTTAAGAACACATCTGCCAAATTTCAAAGCAAACAAAAATCGTGATGTAAAAAATCGTTCAATTTAACATGGAATGACTCATTTGTATGCATATGTGTTTGTTCTTTAAAACATACAAGTAGGACAATACACACAAATGCAATTTAACATAGGAAATTGTAATAATAACAAATTGTTTAGAATTTTCTATTACATACTTTAGGGAGTTTGGGAAAAATAAGTCACAACAAAATTCCAGAAAAATTTCTATTGGTGTGTAGGTTTTAAACTTAAAGCAAAATTGCAGAAAATGTACTATTAGTTTGTTTTTCCGCACATTTATTTCTATATATAGAGTTTTTATATAGAATTGTTGCGGTTAGGGTTTATTTTTTATTTTTTTACTGCAAATAAGTATGTAGTTTTCCATTATTTTTCCCCATACAGGTATAGCGTGATAATGCATATTGTTAGAGTATTCTTTTCTTTTTTTTTGTAAATAGAAACAATCGTAACATATGCTACGAGTTTGTCATAATGGGCCAGGGATTTTGTGTTTACTGACAGATGGAATTCAGATAGTGTTTGGCCATCAAAAAAAGTTAAGGACAAGAAAAATATTTCAAAATACCCTTAAAAGACCCTCATTTTTAAGGGATCTGTCTGAAATTTCAAAAATATTGTTTGTTCAAGAAGCTTTTGATAAGTTCATAAATAAGGTAAAACTATAAAACAAACGACAAAACGACTTCTAAATTTGAACTCTTTGAAATAGATATTTTTTTAATGTCGTTCGTTAGTTTACAGCAAAAATGCGTCATACTATTTTGTTATTATGTATTTAGGCTTCATTAAAGTGGTTGTTCTGCCTCCTACACTCATATTTATGAAAAACTTCATTATTATGTTGAAAAACTTCATTGATTTTCATCCAATGTAACACTTTATAAATATGAAGAAGCTGGTTTATAAAAGGAAAAATTCATAACAAGCTTGTTCATATTTATGAAATGTTTCATAAATATGATGAAGAACTTTTATAATTTTTCATGAAATGTTACTAAATATTTCATAAATTTTTATGAAAGTTTAATGCATTTTTAGAAAAGTGTCATAAATATTATGCAACTTTACATATTACAGAGAAGTTCGCATATAACGAACACTGGTTATAATGGACTTTTTTATAACGAACGATTTTTCTGGTCCCAACGCATTTTCTAACATATGTAATATGCAATCCCGGTAATTGTGATTTTGTGTTTGATAAAAAAATTTTCATTAATAAAAGCCAATTTGTATTTGTGTCAAATCAACAATTTTTATAAAATTGTGCCTAATTTTCTGCCAAATAATTATTAACTTTCGTTGGTAATATACTTTTACCGTCACTTCAAGTTTTCCTAAAACGAGAATTAGAACATTTGATTAAAAATTATCGTGTTTTTTAAATTTTGTTTTAACTTTGATAGTTAAGAATTTTACAGAAAAAGTTGCATAGCAATTTGCCTTTTTCATGTGTTAACTTACCACACTTGGCTTGTCAGTGCTACCAAGTTTGGTAGAAAGTATCTTTATTTTCGAATTTAAATGTCAAGTGTCATAGAAACGGATGTTGTTGTTAAGAGAACGTTTCACAGAGGTAATGTAAGCCCAAAATAGATATCCATAAATTCTTTCCATTTTCAACTGAGGTACGAGCAACATCATCCAGGGTAAATCAGAGTTAAAGTTAAAATTTTAATTTTTTAAGTTCACATTTTCAACTAAACTTTTTAAATCATCATTGTACTAAGGTAATTTTGATATTTTTTAAATCGATTTTATTTTTTTAAATAATTAAAAATAATTGTTTTTAGATTTTCTAAAATTTTTATTGGCCACAATTTAAAAATATTGCTTTTTATTAAGCACAGAATTATCACAAAGTATTCTTGATGAAGTAAGTTACTTAACCCTACATTGTCATTAAGTTTTGTATTTTAATGCGCTTAAATTTTAATAGATTTTAAAATTATACGTGGTAAAACTGGCTAAAATCTTATTCGTTTACGGAAAGGATTAAAATCGGAGGAAAATTAATTCGTAAATTATACGAATCATTCTAGACGAAAATATTTTAAATACGGGCTTTAAAATCATAAATTGCTACGAGAAACACAAAATCATCATTACGGGCTTGTGACACATTTGAGGGTTAATTTGCACATTTGCAATCCTAATTTTTTAAGAACAGCAGAAAAGGTAAAAATCACATTGTTAAATTTTTTTATTCTTGTCCACAAAACTAGAACTCGTTTTATTTCTTTTTATCAGATTATCAAAATTTTTTGGTTTGAATCTACTCTCCTTCTTGGAAAGGAACGAATACTCGTAAAAAGAAGGAAGCGAGAGAGTACCGTTGATCCATTTGTTTTTTGCATACATGAATGTTTTAATTGTTTGGCCGAGTGGATCATATAATCGTCGTCATCGTAAAAATCGCATGCAAAAATTTTAAAAAATAGTGTTTAAAATCATAAAATTGCCTAAACGTTTCTAAAAACTATTAAAATTATTAAAATAACGTAAATTAATATCTAATTAAATTCCTTCGATTGCATTTTGCGAAAAGAGAAGTTTTAAGTCATATCGGTATGTTGTAGTCATATCGGTATGTTTTTTATAAAATTTCCTAAACGTTATTACGTAATTAATGGCTAAATAATTTAAAAAACTTAAAAAGTGTAGCAATTTTTTAAATAGTGTTAAAAATTTAAATAATAAGTAAAATAAGACCTAAATCTAATATGGCACTAAAATTGTTGTATAAATTGCACAGTGGTTAAATCGTAAATTAAATTCGGTTAAATTCGGGTTGAGAATAAATTAAACTATAAAAATAAAATAAGCAAAAATTCTAACAAAAAGTGATTGTTTAAGGGGAAAATATATGTAGCCCCATAAAAAAATTTTTAGTAAAAGATCCGAAAGTGGACAAAATTTCATTTAATACATAATTCAAATTTCAATCTCAAAATCAAAGTGGGTTTAAAAAGTGAAGTGTTCTCACAGTGGTTTTGGAGTTAAAAAGTGGTAAATTTATTTTTTATTTAAAGAAAAAAAAAAGATACCAAAAGGTACAATATGTAACGATTTACATTTCTAAAATGGTAACAAATTAAATTTTTCAAAGTTATAAAAAAATTAAGTTTTCAAAATTTGGAAAAAGTGGATAAAATTATCTAAAAAAATTAATATGCATTTTGAGTAAAATTTGAATAATAAAAGTCCTAGACAAATTAAATAAATTCTAAACCAATAACAAAAAAAATAAGATTTCGATTTTGTGTAAAATTTGTCTCTAACCAAACCACTGTGACATAAAAAATTAAAGCAAAGAAGGTGTAAAAGAAAAAAAAATTGGTTTTGTAAAAATTAAATAATTTACAAAAACAACGATCATGTTAAACCAGAATTAATAAAGCTACCAACAACGTCTTCAACGAGTACCAGAGCATTTGGATTACTCTCCACTCCCCTCGCAGTTCAATGGAAGATCTTTCGGCGGCCTGCAAGTAAGTGGTACATTTGTTATTGTTGTTTATTTTACGTAAGAACATGATACACAAAGAATATAAAATTTGGAAAAAAGAGCTTTTAGCTTAAAAAAAAAGAAGAAGAAATTTGATTTTTTTTTGTTTTTAAAGAAAAAAAAAAAAGAAGAAAAGAATGAAAAACAAAAGACAGACTTAATAAAGATAAAAATAGTTACAAAATTTTAGTAAAGAAATATTAAAAATGTTTTAATAAATTAATTACACGCTTAAAATTAAAATTAGTTAAAAAAGTATCATTTTCTTATTTTATTATTTTATTATTTTGATTTACATGATCATATAAAAAGGAATATTAATTAAATCAACTTGTTTTATATATAAATAATTTTACATAATTTTTTATATCGAATTATGTTTGTATTTTAAAATTAAATTATTGGAGTACTATCCGATCATGATATAAAAATAATTAACATTTTTATTTTTAAGAAGCAATTTGATTTAATCCTAATTTTTATAAATCTTTTACACAAAATATAATTTCAAAAGAAACAAAAATGATTCTTCTTCTTCCCTCGGAATAAGAAAGAAATAAATAAATATAAAAAAAAAGAAAAGCTTTTACGAAAAAAAATCTCCATTCTATAAACCCATTTAGATAAAAAGAGACAACAATATGTTGTAACTTAATGTAAATAAACAATCAATTTTTATTTAATTCGTGCACCCTACGGAACCGTTACTGAATATTAAATTTATGGTCGCGTTTGTGTATTTAAATATTTGGAGCAACTTTAATATTAATTAATCGTGTTAAAATAAATTTTATCCTGTGCAAATTATACCGCTATTTTACGTGCAAATCTACGTTATGATAAATATTTAAAAATCTACTAATTGTAGATCCGAAAATATACCTATAAATATTTATTTTTATACTGGATTAAAATACATATTAATCTAATAAATTCTATTGATATTTCTTGAACTATTGTTAGCATGAATTTATACCTCTTAGAAATTATAGTTAATTAAGAAAAAAAAAAAACTCTTAAGTATTGTTAAATATAAAATAATTTTAAAATTAAATTTAGAATGTTAGATAAATGAACTTAAATCGTAAATAAATCACTTATGATGTTGGAATGGAAATTTTAAGACTTTTCCTTTAAGGTTGATGAAAATTTAACATCGTTTTAGGGTCCTTCTACTAAAATTTAGGGACAATGAAGGACATAGGTCGTGGAGGGTTGCGATCCCAAAGGATATAACAGCATTATCCTTGGAAATTCCATATATAATACCCCCCAGTTTTAAATTTCACTCTTGCAATAGTTTTATTAAATTAATTTTCATTTGGGGATTCCATAGTGTAGAATACCAGTCCATATAACCATTTTTTTTTAGCAACCACTTAACCAGGGACTCTGTAATAAAAACCAGTGATGTGTGGTTTGTTCGGTCGGGGTCAAGAACCTCCCCAACCACTGAAGCTAGCGGAAAGACGGGTCCCGCCGACCCTTGATCGTTCAAACGAGTAAAAAGGATTTTTTTTTTCTAATCGTAATGATTTTTTCGTGGCTAGGAAAGTTGCGGTTTTATGCGGGTTTTCAAATAGATTAGATTAAAATCCAGTTTCTTTTTACTTAGCAAAGAATTAGAGTGGGAAAATATTAACAGAATTTCATATCATAATTTTTGTTTTCCATCCTCTCAATTCATGATGCCTCGGACACAATTTTATTGGCATCCTGGCTCTATGAGCACGCTTATATACGCACCATGCACATTACACATACAGTGGGGAGCACTTTTGAGTACATGTAAGTACTTTTTACACCTAAAGATTCAGGCCGAAAAATGTTTGACACTAGAACTAAATTATACTTTTCTAAATGTACAAGGTACGCTGAATTCAAATTTGGACTTAGATTCACTCTCCGACATCATTCGTTCGAGCTAAATTAACGAGAAAAAAGTATTTTTTGATCAAAATGCTCCGATTTTTGACCTTCCTGGAAATACATTTTTCATAATACTTGGAACGTCACCTGAACAAACTACTCTTACCATTTTTCTTCCAGTTTTTCAATTTTTAAGATAACTTATTTCCTTACGACATTATTGTCGGTTGAACTTGACAATAAATTTGAATTTTTTAAAATTTTGCATTGCGGGACTTAAAAATTGCTGTTACAACCTCAATTTCAATTTACAATAATGTCGTAAGGAAATAAGTTATCTTAAAAATTGAAAAACTGAAAAAAATGGTAAGAGTTCAGGTGACGTTCCAAGTATTATGAAAAATGTATTTCCAGGAAGGTCAAAAATCGGAGCATTTTGATCCAAAAATACACTTTTCTCGTTAATATAGCTCGAACGCCTGATGTTGGAGAGTGAATCTAAGGCCAGATTTGGATTCAGCGTACCTTGTATCTTTAGAAAAGTATAATTTAGTTCTAGTGTCAAACATTTTTCGACCTGTATGTTATATAAAATAATACGTTTACAACGAACTCATTTTTTTAACTCATTTATGGATTTTCATACAAATTTATACGCTTATAACTAACATACATATACAAACATCGAGACTTCAAAATGAAATGATTGTTGCTTAAAAATTTACCCAAAAAGAATTAAAAATTAAATTAAAACATAATGTATATTACAATAAATAAGTTTGAAATAATGTAACTTTAGGAAAAAATCCAGAAGTTTTAATATTTTTTTGAAAATGTTTACCACGCAATCAGTGAATTTCGATTATAACGAACAAAATCCCTACAAGGTCGTTGTAACTGAACACCACTGTATATTCAAAAAATTCTATTTAAAATTAAGAACACATTAAATAATATTTAATTAATGTTTCAGAATTTTATATGATTTCTGGTAGTTTTTGAGTTTTAAAAAGTCGAGTAAATTTTCTATGAATAACCAGAGTTTAACTACCCTATGGGGAATGAGGAGTCAATTGACCTAAAAGTGACTGGTTAAAGAAGGACTTATAACAGGACTGGTATAATTTAATTCTGAAGTGGGTTATAAGCAGTGTCAATTGTCCTAAAGTTACCAATTCTGTGACTGGTAAAGGGAGGACATACCACTTAACCAGAATGCTTATTAACAAGAAAAAGCCAGTTGGCCAAAATTTTACCCATTGGAAGCTGTTTAGTTTTCGTTTATTTTATATGACATGGCCCTTTTGCTACAGTCTTGTGGTATGCCCATCTTTGGTTAGTCCTGTGGCATGCCACTATGG
The DNA here is from genome assembly GCA_021234595.1 of Delia radicum. Taxonomy (NCBI): domain Eukaryota; kingdom Metazoa; phylum Arthropoda; class Insecta; order Diptera; family Anthomyiidae; genus Delia; species Delia radicum. The sequence goes on from CM037854.1 coordinate 81,157,853, forward strand.
CTTAAAGCAGGACAAATGACCCCCTCCTATGACAAGTCAATGTTAAAGTTGCCAGTTGTTTACATAGGGTAGGGCTTAGCAGAGGACCGGTCTCTGGCACGAAGAGACCGATCCTGTGGCACACGCAGAACCGGTCCCATTCCCCATAGGGCATAATCAAAAATATTTCCATGTACCAATGTGACATTCATAACTATGGTTAATTTGAGATAAGTTAGCAGGCCTAAATTGCAAATCGTCGGATAGTCTGTAAGTGGTGCCATGTGTTATTTTAACATTTTTTTCTGGTAGTTTTTGAGTTTTAAAAAGTCGAGTAAATTTTCTATGAATAACCAGAGTTTAACTATAATCAAAAATATTTCCATATACAAATGTGACATTCATAACTATGGTTAGTTTGGGATAAGTTAGCAGGTCTAAATTGCAAATCGTCGGCTAATCTGTAAGTGGTGCCATGTGTTATTTTAACATTTTTTTTATTGTATCATTTAGAAGTCCTATTGGTCATACATATATCTACAAAGCGGTTTTGCGATATCGGAAGTTGGTTAGACGATAGTAAAAAGTGCTATGTGCGCAGCTCACATAAAAAAAACTAAACTTTTGTTGCTATCAACAAAAAGTGTTATGTGTACAAACTGATATGAACATATTTCGAAAAAGGGCTCCTTCAGAAGGTGTTATGTGTAATTTTTCTTAAAAACCACGCACCGCTCTGTAACTGAGATTATATCCTGATTTCTTTTAATACAGTAAATGAGATCGGGAAAAATTAAGGCATATTTTGTGATTAAATTGCATTTAAATGGTAATATAAAACAGTTTTGTCGCTCTCCTGAAAAAGGCGTTGAAAAACACATAGCACTACTTGCAGGCAAGACGACAAAATGATAGTTTCTAAATTTCAAATAAAAAATTTAAATAAAAAAAAAAGCTAAAAAAGCTAAAATTTATTTACACATGAAGCTTTTTAATAAAATGATAAAGGTTTACGAAATATTTGTCATACATTTTTAGGAAACTTTTCATCATATTTATAAAAACTTCCTTAATATGATGATTAATTGATGATAAGGGATTTATGAAACAATATCATCAATATGATAAAACTTTTTTTCCTGAGTGAAGAGTAGTTTTTGAAATAATTTCATTTTGGATTAATTTGAATATTTGACTATATATCGGTGACTTTATATAGGTTTAGTATCAAGATATTTTGGTGAGTAAAATTGCAAAACCAAAATCATTAAATGCGCAATATATCTTTTGCATATTGTTTTTAAATCAGTGCAGTAAAACCAACTAAAAACTAGTTAAAAATTACGTTTCTGAAAAAAGTGCTAAAATTAGCAGATATTTTTTGATAAATATTAATAAAATAAGAACAGCAAACATAAAACTGTTAAAATTTTTGTTAGATTCGAGTTGAATTTTGTCAATGAAAGCAGCAATTGAATCTGCTAAAATTAGCAAAAACGCTTACTAAATATTTTTAGACTAAAAACAGAAAACACAAACTGTAATATCAATAAAATGTTTGTTATATTAACCTCAAATTTAGTTAAATATGACCAACAGTATATTTTGGTTAAATTAACAGACATTTTTGCAAACAAATTATATATATTGCTGATTTCGGCAGGGCAGAATTTTATTCGTATTAAAAAAAAATCTAGAAATTTCTAATTTTATTTATGATTTTTTTTTTTTAGCCACACTCAGGGAAAAAAAATTTCATCATATTGATGAAACTGTTTCATAAATCGTTTGTCATCAATTATTCTCCATATTTATGAAGTTGTCATAGATAAAATAGAAAAAATGTATGTAAAATGTTTCATAATTATAAGTTTTCATAATGTCATAAAAAAGTTTCATAAACTGTATGAACATATTTTTTTTTGGTTTCCTATCAGTCGAATTTCCATTTGAAATTTCGAAATCGTCAATAGAGACTTAGAACTTTCATTTGAAATTATGAAAATCCAACTTGTAATTTAGAATTTCTATATAAAATTTAGAAACTATCTTAACAGTAGTTGAAAGTCAGAGTTTCTAGTCAGTTGATGTGTTCTAAATTTGCATGGAATTTTGTGAATACAAATTTAATTTTTTGGTTTTAAAAAATAAATTCTTAACATCAATTAATGTTTTTAAATTAAAAATGAAAATTTTTAACTTAATATATATTTTTTTCTGAATTTTAATAAAAATTAATATCAATTGATATTTTCATAATTTAAATTTGAAATTTTGTGTTTTTGAACTACAGTTGCAAAAATATTGGGTTTTAAAAACAAATTTTTGTCATTGGCTGCAGCGTTTATTGTATGTGTACGATACCAAAGTAAAATTTTCATTTTATAAAAAATTATGAATTTACTTCATCGTATTAATAAATCGTTTTATATTAAGAAAAATTTCATGAAAAGACTTGAAACTTTTTAATATTTATGAAACATTGCATAAATATGATGAATATTATCTTCAATTTGAAGTTTTATGAAGCAGCTTCACCATATTCATGAAGTGTTACATTGCACGAAAGTTTTTTTTTATCATATTTAAGAAGTTTATCATAAACATTATGAAGCTTTTTCCCTGAGTGTAAAAGGCCTAACAACCACTTTTAGGAAGCCTAATATGATGAAGCTTTTCCTTTAGGTTTACTAATATTTAGCAAATGTTTTACTGATTTTAGCAGTTTACTTTGTTACTTTCTGCAACGTAACCATCCGGGACCATCTGTGTGACAGTCCAACGCGCTAACCATTACACCACAAAGCCCACTTTAAATGCCTTTTATTTCCCGCGGTTTCTTTTAGTTGAAAGACACGTTGGACAGGGCTAGGTAGACTATAGTTAAAAACTATGGCATGCATAGACATGTTGCTCATACCATTACAAAACGGAGTCACTAGATTTGGGAGATACATTCACAAAAAATAATTTCTATATCGCTGTTTGGTAAAAAGTTGTATGGGGGTTTAAAAGTGAAACAAAAAGCCGACTTTCGCAGTTAAACGGAATTTAGTTTTGAGAACAGTATGATTTTATACACACAGAGAAAAGTTTTGCTATTTGCCAACTCAAATTCGTTAACTTCGACTCAAATTCGGATATTATGAATTTCAGACAGTAGGTACAACTGAACATTAGTTTTCACAACAAAGTTCTGTTTACTCAACTGAATTTCTGTTGAAAACCCCAAAATTTTCAGAAAACTAATGTAAATATTGTTTTACTAACTGAATTGATGAGTTGTTACTATTAAAACACACTTTTCAATTCGGTTCGCACTTTTTTTCTCTGTGTGTACATTTTGAGGCATACCAAGTGGATAGCACCAATAACGCGGTACGAACATCACAAACATATAAGAAATTTTAGTAATTTTTTTTGAAAATGACATTCACAATTATATTTGAAATTCACTCGAGTAAAGCGTGAACTTAGTTTTTTAATAACAGCATATCCGTGTCAAAAAGGTATTTTTAAATTTTGTAAACGCAAAAATTTTATGAACTTTTTAAAAAATTTGCGAAATTCAATTATTTTTTTTCGCATTTTTTATAAAAAAAAAAACATGACTTGAGAATAGTTGGGTATCTAGAGTGAATCTTCACGAGAGACTAAATTGACAAAGTATAAAAAAATATTTTTTTTCTCATTCCTAACGGTAACAGCAGCAGATTTTTTCAAACACTATTCGCTTTGTAACAACTAAAGCACTATATCAATTCCGCCAAAACGTACATCAAATGAAAGATTTTTATTAGTTTAATACTAACATCGGAAAGGCATCAATAAATTTTAAGGACTTTAAATTTTTTGGAGTAAACAAAGTTTTCATCACATTTAAAAACCATCACTATATAAAATTTAAAATTTGTCTTATTTTAAAGTACACTGATAAAATTTTCTGAGTGGTATTAATGACTTCCTTCATTAATACAATGATTTTTTTCGTAAAAAATTCCCTTAGAAATGTTTCATTGCATTACCGAAAAGTGTTTTATTTAATCAAGTTTAATGAAAGGCTTCCACATCTCTACTATGCATTCACAAGTTGTACTAAGTATGGTATGGTCCTAAATAAAATTGGAGATGGTAAAATTTTATTTTCACTTTGACATGGATTTTTTGTTTGGTTTTCTCTTTATTAGTACTCTCGAACATAAATAGTATGCTAAACATAGGTACAACATTTGTACCGTACCATCATCTATTATTGTATATTTTAAAATAAAATTTTACATCTCTATTTTCTAAACGACCATTCTACATTTTGTACACCTCTTGAGAACCACCTTATTATTTTCAATTTATTTAACAATTTTATAAACTAGCCAATATTTTTATTAAATTTTCTACATTCATTTTCAAGAATTGTTACCCATAGTTCATAGAATTGTTAAAATGTTTTAGTTTTTTTACATGCAATTTTCTTTTTGTTCACCCGGTTAAAAAAGTTCATATGTCATATGTTTTTTATATGATCATATTCGTACATACTAGAAAAATAAATCTACGTGTCCATATATGGACATATATGGTCATATATATTCATATATTATTTATGGAACTTTATTTAAAAAACTCCCGAATAAAAAAGGTTATATAGAAAATTATATAATTTTACACAGATAAATATGATTATATATAGCCAAGTGTGGTACATTATTTGTGTGGATATAATTATGTATAACTTTAAGTTTTTTAACAATTTTAAATGTGCCGTCATATATAAAGAAATATGAATAAGTATATTCCCATACATTTTTCATTGTACCATATGCAGTTAGATATGCTCGGTAGTTTTTAGCACAGTTTCATATATAATTAAAAATGGTTTTATAGAAAATCATATCAAATTTTATATAGCACCATGTTAAAAATACTTTCTAAGTTCATTTATATATAATTAAGTATAGCTCCAGGTTGAAAAAAAAACTACTAAGTTCATTTATATAATATAATTATATATATATATTAATTAGTATAGCTCAAGGTAGAAAAAAAAACGTCTAAGTTTATTTATATATAATTCAGTATGGCCTCATGTAAGAGAAAAATTCTAAGTTTATTTTTTTATAAATATTTCACTATGATTACAATGAACTTTTAATTTTTAACTTAATGGAGTTATCATATTACTATTACAGCTTTTCACAGGTTTTTCCGGCACGGGATTTCCCGAGAACTTCTGATATTTTTCAACGCCGAAAACCCGGGGTATACTTCGAACACATTTCTAATTTTTTTATTTTACCGAAATTTAGTAACAATAATACGGCACTGGTAATGGACAGTATTTAAGTTATATTAAGTTCAAATGACTTAAATCAGTTTTAAGGCCTTTGATACGATTAACTGAAATTGTTTGAGTACTTTCTGTGACATCACTATTGGTAACCTAAATTAAGAATATATCCAGTCCTTATGAATTGAGATTTTTTACAATCGATCTTTAAAATAGGGTTATAAAACTGATTGGACACACCATTTTCATATGTTTCAAAATTGTACTACGTTACTTAATAAAAAAAAACAGTTTGGGATAATATTTGTCCACATATGAGTTCTTATTGGGTATAAGGAGTCACATATTTTTTCATATGTTTATATATGATTCCTCTTTGTAGAGAATTAATTTTATATACTTTATATATTTGTCCCCATATGATTTCCTTTTGTGTATTTGATCATATTTGATCATATGTATATGAACTTTTTTAACCGGGCATATTTCAGTTGCAAGTAAACAAATTTGCTCCAATTTTGTGCTAGTAGTAGGAAAATATATTTAAAAAAAAACACCAAACAATGCATATGGGATAAAATAATAAACCCTATTGTTACGTTCTAAGCACTGCTACATATGCATATGAGGGAGTCCCTTCAGTTAAGAATTGGCAAATTTCAATGATACCATATTATGGTCCCAATTTTCCGATTTTGGAAAAAAATAGAAATCGTTAAACTGAACGATGATGTGCAGAAGCTGTGGTTTCAACAAGACGACGCAACATGTCACACAGCTCGTGCCACAATCGATTTATTTAAGGAAACGTTTGGTAAGTATTTTTTGTGGGGATATATGAAGTCGCTAGTCTACGCCCATAAGCCCGAAACGATTGACCACTTGGAGGACAACATTCGCCTCGTTATTGCCAATATACGGCCATAAATGTTGGAAAACTACATCGAAAGATCCAGAAGTAATATTTAAATTATAATGCCAGATTATTATTTCATGTCAATTTAAAAAATTCATCTTTGTTTTATTCCATTTCAAAGTTTTATACCTCTATAAAAAAAACACCTATTAGAAACATTTAATTATGATCTCAAACCTGACAATTTAAACTGAAATGCAATTGCAAAAGGTCAACAATACACGCAATATTTTAAAAATTTTAAATAATTTTGCATCATTTAGAAAAATTTCAAACCAAATTTTTTTTTTTCATCAAACATATAAGTAAATACGTACATTTGACACCATATGGAATAAAGTTTGGAGGGAGTGTGTGGAGTGTTGGCATTGATTTTCGACAATTTGAAAGTTAAAGGTCACCTTAATGTCTATACATATAAATAGAAATCATAGTGTGGGTGTAGTTTGTTGGAAAAACACATATTGGATTTTTATACAATAAATTTTGTAGAAAAACTAAAAACTAAAATGTAAAAAATCTAAATTTTTTTAATTAGAAAAATAAGAACAGAAATAAATAAAATCCCTTCTTATTATACTTTAACCTATAGGCACGTATATAACAATTAAATGAAATTTAAATGGTATTTTTATAAAAAAATATTTTTAGATTTTTAGATAACTATATATTTTATTGTTAAATATTTTGGGATTATAGAAAATGGGAATAACCTATGTCAATTTACTACTTGAACAATTTTAAAACGTTTGTAGTTAAACAAATAACACTGTGCAACAAATTTCGGGTCATGGCAGACATCCCGGACCATTCCAACGGAAAATGAAAGTAGAACGTTAGTAGACAAAACCCGCAAAGGGTTTTGAAATCTTTGCTCTTGTTTTGTTTTAATAGTCTTTTGAATTTGATTTTTTTTTTAGCATATTTTTGGTATTTTTTTTACTATGGATGAAAATAAAATGTTGAAATGGGTAAAAATTAAATGTAATAACGATGAAAGCGAGGATGCTCATTTGCATGCAGACTGTTTGGTAGCTTCTTTAGAAGTGTGGTGTTCAAAATGAGCTAAATCGGTCCAGCGCTTCAAAAGTTGTGAGTGAAACTGTAAGATTGCCTCAAATTTTTTCATATAAATTGGCGAATTTTACTAAATTACGTGACTTGTCCATTTTGTAACCAGACATATAGTGTTGAATATTCACCTCAAGTACTTTTTTCAACAAAAATTGAGGTGAAAAAAAATTCGAGGTGAAAAAATTTGAGGTGAAAAAAATATCGAGGTTAAAAAAGTTGGAGGTGAAAATAAACAGCTTTTCATTTTTTCTTAAATTCTTCAGTGCGTTTGGCTTTCCAACCACTTTCATACACTTTTTGGCATAAAAGACCCCAAAAGACCCCAGCTTGCTAAATCTGGCCAAAATAATATGTAGTGTCTATCTCTGATAAATTTTCCAAGTTTTACTAATCATTTATTAATGTAAACATCCGAGTTTACAGCCAAAGCTTTTTAGTACTGGATGCAAAAGCTGTGATATATCTTTTGCCGAAATGGCTGCTTGGAATGTGTACTAGGCTTCCCAATTCGAAATTCAAAAAATTTTGTCAAATTCTAAATACCAATTTTAAGCCAATACCGATTTCGGTATTTCATACAAATTTCCTATTCACTTTATTAATTTGTTGCTAATATTTCAAAGTTTTCAAAACAAAACATATTTTGTGATCATGTATTATGTAATGAGTGTATTATTTTCAGAGACTGACAATTGTTTTTTTTTTTCATATTTAAAAGATAAACTTATTAAACCTGTAAAAAAATATTTTTTTTTTTAATAATTGCGTTCACTACCGCGCACACTCACAAAATTTTATCAAAATCGGAAAACATAGATTAATTTCACGGTGATATTAAATGGAATTGCTTATATCACACCTGCTTTTTTGCAGCAACTTTTCTACTGTTTTTCTATAAAATATTTTAAAGAACATAACGGAATGTCAAAAAATGTAGCGTTTTTGATAAAAAAAACCCTGGTAAAGTTGCTGTAAAAAAATCAGGTGTCATACAGTTTTAACTGGTCCTATATGACACCTGCCTTTTTATCCACGGTTTTTCTATAAAATGTTTTAAAAAAGTAACGGAATGTCAAAAATGTAAAGTAACTCTGGTAAAGTTTGATGCAAAAAAGCATGTGTCATACAGGCTTAACTGAGCGACGAACATCATTGCTATCAGTCCTTCAATATTTACATTGTCGATAATGTATTTTTGAAACGAAGCTCTTTTGCTTTAACCTGTTTTTAATTGGGCGGCAATTCCCGGGATCCCGGGAAATTAAAAAATGAATTCCGCTTTCCCGCGAAAGTCCGGAAAAAGAATAACCCTACTTATACTACATTTATACCATGGACTAATTACCAAGGACTGTCATTTGCAACGTTTCTCAGATTAATAACATTTCAAAATCAAGAAACATCGACATACACAACATAAAAGTTCACTACAGGAATTTATAAACTCGTCACATTTTAAGCCCTTAAAACCACAAGGCAAAGTGATATTAATATTTAAATTGCAAACACAATAAAGTATTAGCAACAATAAAATTAAATATTAAGAAATTTTAAAGTATGTTACAACTTTTAAAATGTAATATGAATTTGAGTCATTTATTCCGCACAAAATGTTGTTTTTCTATTTAGTATTTTTGTAAATATTATTGTACTGAAAGTTGTCAACAAAGTTGTTATGGCGACCAAACACCCTACAATCGGCTAACCTTTATAATTAAACCATGAACCAAATACTAGTAGGAGTAGTTTTTAAAAACCTTTATTTATGGGGGTTTTCACAGAGGTGCACTTCGGTGTGGAACGCTATCTGCCTGCTATTCACTTGGGAATAGCAAGAAGCAATTCCTCTGATGGATTTCCCAAGCAGCTCACTACTTCCGGTCCTTTGGCCAAGTATCCCCTGGTAATGACGTTCTGACGCCCGTCTGATGTCAGCTAGAGTGAGAAGGCGTACAGCTATGAGTAACCTGAATGGCATGTTAACACCGGTGCGTCTCAGGTAATTAGGTGGTAATCCAGACTACATTTTTACCTCTGAAACTCAGCTGTATTTTTCTTTTTTTTTGCCTGCCTAGAGGTAGTTGGCAGCCCCAACACTAGGATCGGAGTGCAGTGGTCCAATCAGCCCTCACTCTTAAACTACTACGATTACAGAAACGTCAATAAATTTAAATAATGATCCCCCCTCGATGACGACTTATGGCTTTAAACAACGGTTTATGATTGGTACTTGGAACGTTAGGACTCTTTCGGAAACATCTCGAATCGAGCAAGTACGTAGGGTAATGGCTGCACATAGCTTGGATGTCTTAGGACTTAGTGAGGTACGATGGCTCAACAACGGTTCCACTTTTTTGCCTTCTGGCTATCGTTTTATTTATGCAGGTCACGAAGCGCATAGAAAAAATGGAGTTGGAATACTACTTTCTCCAAAAGCTAGCTGCGCTTTATTGGAATACAATGCTATCTCTGACCGTATTGTCACTGCCAGGATAAACTCTAAGTTTCGCAAGATCTCCATTGTTCAATGCTACGCTCCAACAGAACCTGATGACGACAGTGTAAAAGATACTTTTTATGATCAATTAGATTCAGCTATTAGCAAGATTCCTACTGGGGATATAAAGGTTTTCATTGGGGAGTTTAACGCGAAAGTTGGTAATAATAACAACAACCTGCAGTCCGTTATGGGTAGACATGGTCTGGGAACGGTGAGGAACAACAACGGCGACAGGCTGGTTGACTTTTGTGCTCGAAACCGATTATTTATCGGTGGTACGAAATTCCCCCACAAGGACATACACAAGTATTCATGGGTGTGTCCTTCTGGCCGCACGCACAACCAAATTGACCACGTCCTGATGAGTAAATTGTTTTTGCGATCCTTAATGGATGTCAAAACCCGTCGGCGAGCGGATATTGATAGTGACCACCGTTTACTCGTGGCAACGTTTCGTTTTAGACCTGCTGCAATTAAAACTAGGGATAGGCCCGACAAATTTAACACAACACGACTTCTTGATCGTAATATTGCACATATGTATAACGAAAAGTTAAGGACAGCCTTGCTCGAAAACCAACATCAGAACACATGGGCAGACGTTTCGTCTGTTTCCAAGGAAACTGCCAGATCGGTGCTTGGAACACAAAACTGCAAGGTTAAGCCGTGGATCAGCGAAGAATCGTGGATTGAGATCCAAAACCGTAAACGACTGCACAGCGAACGTATAAACGCTAAAACCCAAACACAAAAAGAACAAGCAAGATCGCAATATCGACAGTCTTCTCGTCGAGTTCGAAACTTGGTACGCGCTGATCGTGAAAAATATTATAATATCATTGCTGAACAGGCGGAACAAGCCGCAAATACAGGCAACTTGCGTGGTGTGTATTCGGCCATAAAACAACTGAGTGGAAATAATATTAGAGGTACCACGATTCTAAAAGCAGCCGATGGAACTGAATTAACATCACCCGAACAACAACTTGAGCGATGGCGCGATTTTTTTTCCTTGCAAGCTTCAACAAACCACAATGATCATCAGGAAGATGATACTCTTTTTCTTACAACTCGTCGTAACCCAAGAAGGGACATATCTACAGAGCCACCGTCATGCTCAGAAGTTGAAGATGCTTTAAATAAGATGAAAAACAACAAAGCACCTGGCACGGACAACATTCCTACTGAACTTTTAAAATATGGAGCTAGGTCTTTAGCGCTGTTTCTCACTCCTATCATTCAAGAAGCATGGGCATCGGACTATATACCAGATGAATGGAAGGAAGGTATAGTGGTCACACTACCCAAGAAAGGGGATTTAACGCAATGCAAAAATTGGCGCGGTATAACCATTCTAAACGCCATTGGTAAAGTAATGGCAACCCTCATTCTTCATAGAATCTCCCCTATTGTGGATCAGATATTGCGTGGTGAGCAGGCTGGTTTTAGACAAGGTCGTTCGTGTGCTGACCACATTAATACCTTGCGCATTATAATTGAACAGTCCGCTGAGTATAACACCCCTCTTTATTTACTTTTCGTCGATTTTGAACGTGCATTCGACACTATATCCCGAAATTCTATGTGGTCTGCATTATTCTACAAGGGAATTCCTGATAAAATAGTAAACATGATACGTGAGCTATATAGGGACGCTCAATGTAGGGTACGTTTCAATGGGAATGAGAGTCGGTCGTTTGTTCCAGGCACAGGTGTGCGTCAAGGCTGTGTCCTGTCTCCAACGTTGTTTTTGCTACTGCTCGATTGCGTATTGGAACAAACCAACAGAGATGCTCCTTTCGGTATTCGTTGGACATTGTCTGATTTTCTATATGACATAGACTATGCCGATGACATATGTCTAATGGCCCATCGCTTCTCGGATATAGAAGCTAAACTCACAAGTCTGTCTGAAAACGCCAAAAAAGTTGGTTTAAAAATTAGCATAAGTAAAACAAAACTTATGCGCATAGGTACAGATATCGTTACCCCATTAATAATAAATGACCAACGTATTGAAGATGTGGATGCTTTTTGTTATCTTGGTAGCAAGATAACTAAGGATGGTGGTTCAAATGCTGACGTTACCGATCGCATTAATAAAGCTCGAGTAGCCTTCTTTTCCTTATCTAAAATTTGGCGAAGAAATAATATTTCTCGGAAAACCAAAATCCGCATTTTTAACTGCAGTGTGAAGTCAGTATTACTTTACGGCTGCACCACATGGAGCTTAACGCAAGCTACCACTAGAAAAATTCAAACTTTCATCAACAAATGTCTAAGACAGATCTTTAACATCCACTGGCCAGATCGTATTTCAAATGAAGCTCTACTCCAAAGAGCAAACTCCTTGCCAGCACACATTGATATTCGTAAACGGAAGTGGACGTGGATAGGCCACATATTGCGAAGACCACAAACAGAAATTGCAAGAACAGCCCTCGACTGGAACCCCCAAGGACAACGCCGCCAAGGTAGGCCCCGTAACACCTGGGTTCGTTGCCTTAAACAAGAATGTTTACTTGCTCGAGTATCCTGGAATCAAACAAAAACAATTGCCAGAGATAGAATCAGATGGAGAAAATTTGTTGACGCCCTATGTTCACACTGAACTTTATTTAAGTATTTATGGTGTTCAGAAATGTAATTCTATTTATATTTAGATAAATAAAGGACATATATATATATATTTATTTTAAGTTTGTCTGAAATTTGACAAGTAAATTCAAGTAGTTTTTAAAAGCTACTCGTTTTTGGTTGTATGTAGTATTAACTGAACCTAAACCAATAATTTAGTTATTGTCTATATTTAATAAAACTTGAAATTAATATTTCAATGTGTTAATATCCTTGTCTAGTGATAAACTGACAACAAAGTTTCTTTCTTTACATTTAATATCCAAGGAACTTAACATTATTGAATTTTTCTAGTTTTTCAATGAAGACATCAAGTTAAAAAATTTAAAACACGTACTTAACGTAGACAAAAAAATCTAACAAAACATTATTTTTTTTTTTTTTGAAATAAAGAAATGTAACTTTTTGAAGAATACGTCTTTTTAACATAGACATGGAGAAATGAAAATTGGTTGTACTTGAACTTTTTTTTTCACCATGTTTCTTTTATTAGTTTTTGGAATAGGTACAAAACTTTTTTTTGTCCTTTAACAAGTTTATTATTTAAAAAAAAAAAAAAAACACTTAAAAAAGTTTCCTTTTTTTTCTATACAAGATACGTATTTATTTTTTTAAAACCAACAAGTGAAAGCTACTCTATGCAAACACTAAAGGTTTGTTAAAAAGACACCAGCAGCAGCATCATCATCGTCAAAAAAAAAAAAATGATGCTGCTAAAGTGAAGGAAGGTAGTAAAACAAATGATGGTAGCTTCTTTCTTTCTGAATGATGGTAGTTTCTTTATTAACTTTAAAATTACAACTGTTCGTCTCTTAATAATATTTACAGGTTTATATACTAAATGCTAACTTAAATTCTAATGTGCAGTCGCAGCGATAGAGTGATATAGTAAATTACATTTGTGACCCATATGTGTCGAATGACTTTCAGGGTGGTCAGTGTGTCAAGCATTTTATGACACTGCTATAACATGTGTTACAAACAATTTGTCATTGATATTCTAAACCTTTAATTGTTCGTTTTCTTTTGGGTTTATCTATGCCCTTTCAATTGTTTATTTATTGTTACCGTGTGCAATACTACGGTTAATTTTTGTAGTTTCCAATAACATCAAGACAATGTCACTCTATGCTTAGTATTCATGCACTATATGAATACTCTACAGTATACATACACTACACCATCGCCCTTAAGAGAAATCATTCAGTTTCTTAAAGAAGAAATTGTATGATTGCTCTAACATAAGCGTGTGTATACTGTATGCTTGTTTATACAATGTTTTTTTTTTTTGTATTACTTATTATTTAAGTTTTATTTATTTTGTAATTGAATATGTATGCTTGTTTATACAATGTTTTTTTTTTTTTTGTATTACTTACTATTTAAATTTTATTTATTTTGTAATTGAATATGTTGTCATGTATCATTTAAGTAAAAAAAAATTTTAGTATTCATTTAATTCCATTGAACTTGTATTATATTTCTTTAATAGGTTTTTGTGATATGCTTTAATATTGGTTTTAATTTTAATGTAAACGTTCAGATCATCTATATCTTCTATCTTGTATGGACCATGATAAGGTGGTTCATTCTTTTTTCTGGTTTCCTTTCTAACTAATACTAGATCACCTATTTCTAAATCTATACTATTTGCCCTATTATACGAATCTAATTTTCTTCTATTCTTAACTATTTCTATAAATTTTCTAGCGTTTCCCAATGAATGTTTCAGCCTAAGCTTCAGTTCATTTGCATAGTTCTCCAGATCATATACTCTTTCGCATTCCGTGATTTGGTCACCTGGTAAACTAGGTAGTTTCCCAAATACTAGCTCAAAAGGAGAGTATTCAGTGTCGACGTGAGGAGTAATATTGTATGCAAAAGTGTAGTATGGTATCCATGACTGCCATTCACCTTCATTTACAAAAGATAAGAAATACTCATTTAAGACACGATGGTTTCTTTCGACGGTACCTAGTGTCTCGTGATGATAAGGTGTGGAAAATTTTTGTTCTATTTTTAATAATCCACAGATTTCCTTCATCAATTCATTAGTGAATTCAGTGCCTCTGTCTGACTTCAATGTTTTAAATAATCCGTATTTCAATATCAGATTCTCAACTAAAGTTTTCGCTATAGATTTAGCCTCTTTAGTTTCCATGGGTGCAGCTATAACGTATTTTGTTAATTCGCATTGCATAGTGAGAATGTATCTGTAATTTTCTGAAGGACGTAATGGTCCTACTGTGTCAATTACAATTGTGGCGAAACTCTGAGTGGGAGTATCTGTTATACAAAGCGGTTCCCTTGTATGCCTAATTTGTTTATTTCTTTGGCAGAGATCACAAGTTAATACATATTTTTTTATCATTTTGTACATATTCTTCCAAATGTACTTTTGTTTTAGTTTTAGCATAGTCTTTCGCACTCCGAAATGACCTCCGCATGGTGTGCTATGGTACAGTTTCATTAACTCTTCCTGTTTCTTGTTATCTTTTATTCTCTGAGGATCGTTATATAAGAGTATTTCGACGTCTTTTGCTTTGTAACTATTTACTTTCTGTTTCATAACCTCATGTGTTACGACTTTGAATATGTCATCACTTTTTCTTAGTGCATAACTTTTATAATTCAACTTATCCAGTGTAGATAGTAGTTTCTTCAAGATACTATCGAGATAATAAGAATTATCACTACATCTCACCTGGATTTCTTTGAGACTCTTGTTGTCTTCAACTTTTATTTCTGTGCTATAGTCTTTTTCTAATATGAATTTTATCTTTCGCGCGCGCTTGATGTCGTTAAAAGACATGCATTCCCACATATTGAGTTGATCAGGCTCATTATGAGAATTGTAATTCTCTTTTATTGCATCAGTTTTCATATTCTTTTCACTCTGTTCAGAGTTTATCTTTTCTTGCGTCTTTTTACTCATTCCTCTAGTCACTACCAGCGTCTTTTTCACAGTTTCATCTATTTTATGAGGTATCATTTCCCTCAATGCCTCAGAATCTAGTTGTATTCTGGACAGTGCGTCTGCATTTGCGTTACTTGTACCCTTTTTGTACACTATATCAAAGTTGTAATCCGATAGCTCAAGTCTTATCCGAGTTAACTTTGAACTGGGATTTTTGTGTGAAAATAGCGATATCAATGGTCTATGGTCCGTGACTACCGTAAATTTTCTTCCATATAGATATGGTCTAAAAAATTGTATGCCCCAATGTATGGCTAACAGTTCTTTCTCTATTACTGGTTTATTCTTCTCGTATTTGTTGAGAGATTTACTTGCGTATGATATAGGTAGATCTTCACCTATCGGACCCTGGGATAGAATAGCCCCCAGTGCAAAATCAGATGCGTCTGTAGTTAGCACAAAAGGTTTTTCGAAATCAGGATATTGTAATATGGGTGGGCTGATTAAGTTCGTCTTCAATGTTTCAAAAGCTTTTTGACAGTTTTCTGTCCATTCAAATTTGACATTTTTCTTTAAAAGGTTATTTAGGCAGTTTGCAATATCTGCGAAATTTTTTATAAATCTCCTATAGTAGTTACAGAATGCAACGAAACGTCTTACATCATCAATATTTCTCGGAACGGGATATTTATTAATAGCCTCGAATTTACTTGGATCGGGTTTTATGCCATTTGAGGTTATCAAATGTCCTAAATATACCACTTCCGGTTTAAGGAAACAACATTTTCCTGCATTTAACTTGAGATTATATTTAGATAGTCTATCAAATACGTTAATTAATTTCTGGTTGTGGTGTTTCAAACTACACCCGAAAACTATGACATCATCAACATATAAAAATGCTTCAGATTCTAATCCAGATAAGGCTATGGTCAACATTCGTTGAAAACTATTGGACGAAATTTTCAAACCAAATGGTAGCCTTGTGTATTGGTAATGACCGTCTGGGGTCGAAAAGGCTGTATATGACCTTGAATTAGGTTCGAGTTCAATTTGGTGGAAAGAACTTGTCATGTCCAAAGTTGAGAAATATTTTGCTCTTCCCAACTTATCCAAAATGTCATCTAGTCTAGTTAATGAAAATTTGTCATTGACTATTTTGTCATTCAATTTCCTAAAATCAACTACTAAACGCCATTTCTTTAAGTCGGTCTGTCCCTTCTTCGGAACTAAAAGTAACGGAGCATTGTATGGACTTATAGAAGGTTCTATTATCTTTTCATCTAATAGGCTTCTGACTTGATTATGAATTTCCTCCGTTTGCGCGTGTGGCAAACGATAATTCTTTATATAGACTGGATTATTGTCATTTAATTGAATTTTCTGTGAATAGAAATTATTCGTAGTTAGATGTTCTCCATCTAAATGAAAAATTGATTGATACTCCTTGAGTATACTAATTAATTCGCGTTTTGCGTTTTCGTCACTGCCATCTACGTTGAGTTCTTTCAACAATTTCTGAAAACGTTCTTCTGAATATAGTCGCTTTCTAGTATCTGCCTTAAAGATATGAAAATTTTCCAGTGGTACTGTTTCCACCTTAAGATTCCTAATTACTGTGGTTTTGTCCAGTACATTAAGTAATCTTATGTGCTGGTTACCCGTTTTAGGTATAATCGAATTTGCCAAGAATATACCTTGTGCAATCTCACGATTACAGACTACGCAGTCTTCTTCCAATTCTAAATGAAATGGGAGAATAACTTCACTCCTTGCCGGAATTTCCACATACTTTACGCAAAATCTTCTATCATGGATCGGAAAAATTACAGATTCTTTCCCTGTGTTTATTGTTAAAATATAGTTTTCATAATTAATGTTACACCCATATTCGCAAAGGAAATCTCTACCTAATATACCATCTGTATTAATAGGGAAATTGTAATTAACTAACTGTAATTTGTGACTTATCACGGAGTCCCCAATTGGCATTTTCACTATGGTGGAACCCAAGGATTTTATTTTTTCCTTTGAGATTCCTGTCAACAAACAATAATCATCTGGATCTTCTTCATAATTCCCTAACGTGTCCTTTTTGCAGAGTGACACGTCAGCACCTGTGTCTATTAAAAATGTTAGAACACTTTTGGCGCCTTGAACGTTTAATTTTACATAATTTTTGAGATCCGATGAAATATTGTAGATTTTATGTTCCATTACTGATCTTGGTCCGGATAATCCTGGTATGTTAGGATTTCCGGATCTTGGGAGTTTCCCTGACCCTGAATGAGGTGAACATTCTGATTGTTGTTCCTCCTATTATTGTTGACATTTGCCCTGTTCCCGTTATTCCACCCACGATTATTGTTGTTGTTGTGGTTGGACCGATTACCATTATTATAATTGCCCCTACTACTGTTGACATTATTCCTATTATTGCCGTTATTGCGGCCATTGCTACTTCCAGTGCGACACATTTTGGCAAAGTGGTTGGCTTTACCACATTTTACGCAGTTTTTGCCTTCCGCAATGCATTTTCCGCCATGCTTGTTTCCGCACTTTCCGCATGCATTATCGTTACTATGACGATTAGATTGGTTGTGTTTCGCGTGCTGTAGTAGAACGCTCCTTTGTGTTGTACGTGTATTTGCCTTTTCGGCTATTTTCACTGCCTCTGCAAACGTATTAACCTGACTAGCGTCTATAGTAGATACTAGCTGAGGATCCGTTAGTCCATTCATGAAGGAATTGAACGCAATTCTCATGTTTGTCCTAATTATGGATTCCCGGTTATCTTCGCCTTCCTCCGCAACTTGAATCTCATTCAATTCTATTAAAAGGTTCTCTATCTTGGTAGCGAAACCCATTACGTTTTCCCCTTTCTGAATCACTCGTGTTAGTTCGCTAAGCACGGTGTTTGATGATTTCATAGGTTTATATGCGTTTCTCAGTGCATCGACCAATTCTTTTATATTTTGCGGTATAGTGTTCTGTCTGATTCTATTTTGAACTTTTGTATCCAAACGGGTTTGAGATACAAAATTGAAAAAGGATTCTTTTTTTTCATTGGGGATAGTCCCCGAAACTATTTCTAGATTTGTGATGAAACTTCGTAGTTCATCTTTTTTCCCCGAAAATATAGGAACTAATTTGGCAATAGTTGCCAACTCATTCATTTCCAGAGATGACGCCATAATTACTGGAGATGAATGATTCGTGGAATTTCCTGAATCAGAAATTTCAACAGAGTTTTCCCTAGAAGAACTTTCGTGTGCCGTAAGTAATCCTTGCAACTTATCTTTTAATTTATTTACTTTTTCTATGTGCTGTTCTTTTTGTTCCTTGGTAACACTTTTATCAGATAGAATTTGACTAACCTCCTCAGTTATAGCTTTTAGTTCCCTACGCTTGTTTAGTATTGTTTCTGCGGAATATGGTTTATTCAAACTTTTCCTCGCGTTGGCTATAACCGACTCTAACTTTAGATATATCTGATCCATACGTTTCCAATAATTTCAACAATGTGTATTATTATTATTTTTTTTTTTTTTTATTTGCTTATCATATCTTTATTTGCTTATAATACTTATTTTTACAATACATACATTTTGTCTATCATTTATGTTTCTTTAATTTTGCAAAAGTCCAGCTCTTACTGTCTGGCGTCTTATCTGTTTTTTTATATATTTTTTTAAATATCTAATAATCACTACCAATGTTGTCACCACGCAAATCAAAATGACAACCTCTAGGCTCACACTTATTGCCGTTGGTGCATTCGCCGAAGCAGTGATTACCTCACTTATCTTTGTTTGGGTACTGCCCATTCTTCTTATGTTTCTTGAAAGCTAACAACAAAAGTATTACAGCGACTTTTTTTTTTTTTTTTTTAATTGACTTTTTGTATTTTCTAAACTATTTCCTTTTGCAATTTTAAAACTAATTCTTCTTATTATTATTATTTGACATGCTAGATATGCATAAGCACTTTCTGCATTTTCAAAAATATCCTTTTTTTTTTTGATTCAAAATTGATTATTTATATTTCTTTTGCCAGACATGCCCATGCACTTTCTGGTCTTTTTAGTAAATTTTTAAATTTTTTTTTTATACTTATATCATAACTTTTCAGGATCCTCTCTTCAGGTTCCACTCTTATTGTCCAGGCCA
The DNA here is from genome assembly GCA_021234595.1 of Delia radicum. NCBI lineage: Eukaryota > Metazoa > Arthropoda > Insecta > Diptera > Anthomyiidae > Delia > Delia radicum. The sequence goes on from CM037854.1 coordinate 81,177,330, forward strand.
GTCCAGGATCGTCAGTGCAGGATCGCCATAAAGTGAAGGAAGGTAGTAAAACAAATGATGGTAGCTTCTTTCTTTCTGAATGATGGTAGTTTCTTTATTAACTTTAAAATTACAACTGTTCGTCTCTTAATAATATTTACAGGTTTATATACTAAATGCTAACTTAAATTCTAATGTGCAGTCGCAGCGATAGAGTGATATAGTAAATTACATTTGTGACCCATATGTGTCGAATGACTTTCAGGGTGGTCAGTGTGTCAAGCATTTTATGACACTGCTATAACATGTGTTACAAACAATTTGTCATTGATATTCTAAACCTTTAATTGTTCGTTTTCTTTTGGGTTTATCTATGCCCTTTCAATTGTTTATTTATTGTTACCGTGTGCAATACTACGGTTAATTTTTGTAGTTTCCAATAACATCAAGACAATGTCACTCTATGCTTAGTATTCATGCACTATATGAATACTCTACAGTATACATACACTACACTGCTGTCAATGTTAATTCATTTTCATTGAGTTTGGTACTACTAAAGTTGTTTCAATTCATGCGTATGTAAAGCTATATAACATAATTTTACTTTTGTGGATACTTTCATATACGTAGGTTGTTTGATAAGTGGGGAACCTTAATATGAAGGTAGGTAAAATATTGCTAATTACACTGTGATACAAAATCGAACTTTCTGAATCGGAATGGGATGAAACCAAAAGCAAATGAAAGTTGACATTTTCCATAAAAAAATAACACAATAACAAAATAATTCCATAACAAAATAACACCATGTGTAAACAACAGTAAATGTCATACGTTCTGTGTACGTTTTGTACACTAAACGTGTTCAATATTGAGTGTACGATTTATGTCATCTTATTGAGACATATAACTTAAGCCATCTGTTGTAAATCAAAATTACTTGTATTTTAAAATAAAATAAAACGTTGAGCCGATTTCATTATTTTTTTCTTTGTAATTTTGTTTTTAAAAATATAATTGAAGGGCTTATTGCAAAAACTTGATAAGCCACATTTACCCGCTGTTTTCTAGATATCAATTGATTAATTTTTGATAAAAGTATGGCTTAAACAATTATAACAAGTACTTAGACTATTAATGTCCTGCAATTGTAATATTTTATAAATTTGTTTAACCTTTAAAATCCCACATACAAATTAAATGAAATGTGGCTTATCAAGTTTTTACAATAAGCCCTTCAATTCTTTTAAATAAAAAAAGTAGCTTTTGTAATAAAGAAATTGTTTTTTTTTTTCATAAAAAAACTAATTTTTCCATAAAAATTCCATTTCTGTAATAGTAACGTACTGAGAATAATATATAAAATGTACTTCGTAATATCATTAGAAATATGTTTTATAATGAAGCCAACAATAAAAAATGATTTTTAGTCCTCAAAAGAAGTAAAAACACCGTTTTTTTCTGTGACAATCTACAAAAAATGGCAAAATTTGTATGACAGCACCATCTAACGTGAGTTTTAGGTAAAAGTAAATATAAAAAATTTATTTCGAAGATAATAAAAATAAATAAGCATTATTTTATAAAATTTTTGATGAAAATTACCAACTTTAAAAGCGTATAAAAAAAAAAAACGCTCACTAAACTAACAAAAACCCTTGATGGTTTTGCTACGGAAAACGTCAACTTTCATTTGTTTTTGGTTTCATCCCATTCCGATTTTGGTTGTTTTTAGATGAATTTCAATTAATTATTTTTTTAAATATCATTAATTTTTTGTCATAGAGCCTATAAAAATCTCCATTTTTAGTTTTTTAAAATTTTCAAAAAATCTTGATTTTTTGTGTTTGATGGTTTTGTACACTGATGCGTATGAAATTTCCCCTTATAATAATTGCTGGAGCCACGCATGCTAAAAGCACATAACATTGTTGTGATAATGAAGTAAAATCGACAACAAATTGTATTTAAATTAAAATTTATTTCAATTTTGTTTATTAAAATGATATTTTTTGTGAAACATATTGAAAAATTGTTCATAATAGACAAGAACAGTAAAAGTTGTCCGTAAGCCATTCAAAAAAGACTAAAACTTGGACAAAAAAAAAAAAAATCAAAAAATAAGAAAATATATCATAGATTTACTATAAGGAACATTATGAAAATTGAATGTTTCACATTTATGTTTTATTAAAAAAATTATGAATACATTTCTAACCGTTTACAAAAATCCTATATGGAAAATTTTTAAAACTTGTGTGTTATTACACAAAATTAAACACAAAATTACACTTTAAATAGCGTTTTTTTTAAAACGACGCAATAAAACCAAGAAAAACCTATTCAAGTTAAAACTATTTTGAAGTAGTGATGGCAGTTTTGACATATTCATGCAATAACACGAAAAAAAAACGAAAGTTCCGCTCTAGGGAACAGGCCACAATAGGGAACATTCCCTTAAATGTTAGCAATTGTAATTTTTTTTTATTATCTGTAAAATTAAAAATAAATACTATAAATTTTATGACTTTATTTGTGAGAATTGTTAATTATGTTAATTAAATGTTAATTAAATTAAATAAATTAAGCACGCTAACAAGTTTTCTAACATTAATACAAGAGTATATTTTTTTAAATTCAATTTTATTCAAAAGGTTTGAATAGAGAGGATTTTTAGATAATAAAGACATAAATTGTTTTGTGAATAAAGCTTAATTCGCGGTGTTTTTAAAGTGCCGAATATAGTGAAATCCAGTTTTTTGTTTTTATTTTACGTTAAGATATCTCAAACATGTGATGAAGAAGTTCTGAGGTCAGATTCAGTCTGTTTTCAGTTTTTTCTTTTCCGTCGTTCGTTTTTCTTTCTCTAATAAGCTAAGGATCGCTTCCTACGTAAAACATATATAATATTAAATAACAATGTTCTGCTACTCAAAGGCAAATTATTTGCCAGGTGACGTGACGTGTCAGGGATTGAAATTTTATTAAAAGTCAAGTCCACTTGATATGCACCAGTTTTTTATATTAAATTTGCCTTTATAAACATGATTTAAATTAAAAGTTTCAAACCCTTACTACCATCAACGCCGAAATTATGAGAATAAATGCTGTTTTGAAATGATGAACGTGACATTCGAATGTCAATGTAAGCAAACCAAATAATTTACCTTAGAAAGTGTTTTGCAACCGTCAGATAATGACAATCGTAATTAATTTTTATATTAATTACTGTAGAATATTACTTTAGTTAGTCTCTTTACAGGAAGAAGAAGAAGAAAACATTTTTATTGAAAAATTTTACGGACACAAGGGATACACCAGACTGCCGCAGTTTCGTCCCCCTCCTGGGACTCGTCAGTGGTTAATTTATGTGTCAATTGAACAAAGTATTTTATATTGTTAATTTGCTCTATATGAAAAACTTTTTATTTTTTGGTGTCGTACTGTGATTTGAACTCACTACCTTAGCATCAAGCTATGCATCGTAATCTCACCTCTTAACCAGTTGAGCCACGGTCACCACAGCGATGATTGTAGCTAAAGTGGAGTTTGGTCACACTACGTACACACAAGTATTGTTTCGATCAGAAGAGACATAATTAACTAATACCAATGCACAATTCATTTCTCAACTACCATTTACTGATCTTTATTTACTCCATTTTTAGAAGTTAATAGTTGTTGTAACAAATATTTTGTTATATGAGTATACTTGCATCATCGCTCTTAAAGAATTAAATATTTAAGAGAAAATGTTACTGAAAACTAAAAATGTTGACATGAACGCAACTTTGCAGTCCGTTTTATCATCATGGTCACTACAATTAATGAATGGATTTCATTAAAATTGATTCATTTATATAATAAATAATTTCATTAACTGAATGCAAATTAATATTTTTAATTTTTTCATTACATTTTTATATGTTTTTTTCATAATTTCATTATAAAGATTCTTTAGAGCTCTTAAAAGTTACACAAAAAAATTAAACCATAAAAATCGCGGGTTTTTGAAGATTTTAAAAACTGAATATATAGATTCATTATGGGATCCATTGAGTATGTATCTACAAAAAATATTCAAATTTGAAGAGCCTCAGTCAACTTTAATGTATGAGATATTTCTTATATTAAAAACTTAATCCTTTCTATTCTAATAATTTATCAATAATCCCTCGCTATTGTTGTTTGTAAAACCACTTATATATATATATATATATGAGGATGTATGTATACAAACTAGATTGTATACTTTTAGGTTTGTTTGTGCATGAATGTGTTTGCTTTTGCATTGCAACTGACTGTTGAGCCATAGTTACCGGCACAAAGGTAAATATCGACTGAAATAAAAATAAAAAAACCAAAAAAAAGTTCTAAAATATATGTCGGCCATTCCAAGACAAAACGGCCAAAATCTGACCTTGGGTGTTTCTATTTAAATGCTATTTTGCACGCTGAAACTCTACTGAGCCAATTATTATTGTTTCTATTTTCTCGAAATTAAAAAAACATTTGATAATTTGTGTACTTTAGATTTTAAAAATAATATATTTATGTAAACTATGTAATTTTTACCATAAATTTACACTTTCACTTTTTTTCGGTTCCGTAGTTTAGCCCTCTAACCGGCAAGTCTACCTCCAGGCAGGGTATTTTAAAGTGGCCATAAGTGCCCCAAATGAGGTTATTATAATAAGAATTTAAGCTGTTTTAATTCTGATTATGTCATTAACATTGTTCTTATCCATATTTTTTTTTTTTCTCTTTATCATTTTTATTATTTTAATATATCATAATTATAAATTTTGTGAACGCATATATTTCTATGCTCTAATTATAAGATTTTATCTTGTTGCATAGAAAAGGAAATAAATAAATAAATAAATAAATAAATAAATAAATTTACAAAATATTTTGTGAAGTAATTTTTTGTGTGTATGGCACGGTTTGGAATCGAGAAAGCGTTAAAGTTAAAATTTCGTAAAATTTCAAAAAATAAATATTTTGAAATGAACACAATTTTAAATAATCTTGAAAACATATTTATGTTGACTAAAAACTATTGATACTACACACAAAGTAATATTGACGCTTAAACTTTTTAAAAGAAGCTCTATCTTTAGTCCCAGCCCATACAGCATTTCAAAAGGATACCTGTGAATTACATGGCCTTAACTTGAAAATATATGAACGTATTTTTATGAAATTTCGCAAAAAGATTATGTTAAGTAGCATTATCAGCGCCTTTAAGTTTACTCAATTTACGTTGAAATTTAGAAGCGTTTTGGCTCAATTTCGCGTTTTTAGTATAACTAAATTGCCATATCTTCTTAAGTAAATGCACAAACATTGTAATTGTTGGGCTGTAGTTATAACTTGGTAAGTGGAATAATTTATGGCTAAAGTTATACATTTTTATGGATTAGTTTTTGAGATTCGCTCTAAACCTATTTTGACACATATCCCCCAAAATAGGCATAGAACCAAATTTTGGTAAAATAACATATTGCACACCTAGTTCAAAAGTGACTCAACTCAAAATTTTTGATTTTTCAGAAATCGAAAGAAAATATTTGCAACTTTATACCAATTTAAACATAAAGAAAGACATAACTGTTTTTTAGCAACAGTTAACAACAACAAAATACACTGATACTTTTTTTTTTACAGATAAACAAGTATAGTGTGCATACTTTAAGCATATAAAGCCGAAAAATTAAAATTTTGAGTTGAGTCGTTTTTGAAGTAGGTGTGCGATATATTTCATTTTTTGGGCCGAAGAAGTGGTATAAATTTCATTGCAAAAAAACTTAGCCCGGATTAAGGTTTAACTCTTTTTAATAAATTTTAGAAAAAAAACCCTTTAACATTTTTACTTAGAAAAAACAACAATTGGTTAATTTTTTCTTATTTTTCAGATTTATTAAAATTAAATTAAAAAAATATTGTTAAGGGACCTTTAACGTCTCTATTTTAAAAAATAAACATTTAATTTTTAAGATTTATTCTGTACGTGATCGATAAAAGAATCTAATATAAGATTCTGTTTTAAAAATTTAATTTTTAACCGTTTCAAACTTTTGCTCTTAAATATTTGATTTTTTATAGAAAAAACGTGGGACTTAAAGGGTTAGAAATTTAATTTTTAAAATATACCCTATGTTTTAAAAAACCAAAGTAATAATTCTTGCAGAGGAATACAATAACAAACTACATGTATTTCTCTAGAGGAATTATTCCGTTCGCTTTATAAAAGTAGTTATAAAGTAAAGTTTATCTTTTAAGAACAGAAGAAATCGTGAACAACAAATGTGCACTCAGGGAACTTTTGCTGTAAATATTTATAGTTGTTTGAGTTGTAATACAGTATCCTTAATTTTAAGTGAAGAAACAGTCATTTGTAGAAAAAATTTTGTTTTTGACTACATAAGTAAAAAAACAAACCACATTAAATTACTGTATTATGATTTTACATTCATTTTATACAGTAGTTTTTTGAGTTAAAAAATAAAACAAAAAATGTTTGTTTATTTAAATTTTCCTACATATGTGGTTAATTTTTATTACAATTCTGGTTCATTTTTTGAACAGTAAAAAACAAATGACAATGTTAGTTGAATTTACTGAAATGTTAGTCGTCCTTTTCTTCAAGTGATATTTCATTTGTTTTTAACTTGATTTGCAGTAATCTTTACCTAAATAGTATTCTAAATGTATAGTTTGTAAAAGATAAACATTTGAACGGCGCCTATACAAGCTTTTTTTAATAATTCATTAATAATAGATAATTTCCGGGATCCAAAAAAAAAAATCAAAAATGTTATTTTTTTTAAGTAAAAATCAAATATTTTGCAAATATGCATCTTTTTTTAAATCGAGAGTAGCCTAATTTGTAAAAAGCGCATTTAAAAAACAAATTGCATTAAAAATTAACTTTTTTTTTACACAAAAAAAAAAAAAAATGAAATGGTGACTATCCGATGAATATTAAAGAATTTTTGCACATTTCTCATTTTTCGAAAAAAAAAACTAAATCCTGTATAAAATCGTAGGTTTTTTGAAATTTGAAAGACTAAAAATACCAATCTTTCAGAGGCCCCGTAGAATTTCTTAAAGCAAACTTTATTTGAAATCGGAAGACTCAAGGTAACAAAATTGCCTTTTTTGTCTGTTCTTCGGTGTAATGGCCGATATCAGCATCTCCAACTTTGTATGTGTGTGTGTTATTATATCTTTTCTATTGGTTACAACTAGTACACCATATTTACAATAACAACAACAAGATATATACTCCCTTTTATACATACACCTGAGTATCATTTCACTCTTTTATATTTGCTTACTCCACACACTAAGCAAATATATACATAACATACATAAAAGCAGTTTTTATAACAGATTGAATAATATGCTTCAATGATAAACTATGTTGAATATGTTATAAAGGTAACTCATACACATATAGTTTGTTAGTTATATAGATTAAAGACAGAAAAGTTCAACCTAAAGGTTGCAAATGCCATTAATGTTGACACAAAATTAAATGTTGACGAACAATTTAAATAAATCGAAAAATAAAACTTTGAGGATTTAAAATGCGAACAAAAATAAATAAATTTTGCAAAAATTTTTAAAAAGGTCATAAATTTTGAGTTTAAAAGTAGAAACATTAACAAAACAAAAATACCCTGTTCTGATAAAAAATGCAAAATTAAAAAAAAAAACAACAAAAACAAAAGATTAAGAATTAAGAATTAAGAACTAAGAGCAACCTTTTGCTAAAATGTATAAAATGTTAAAATAATAATAAAAATTATATAATAAAAATAAAACACTTCGTGTATATTTTAACACATCACGCGACATACATCACACTGCGCACATTTTTATGGTGTTTTGTCATCATTTTCTAAGAATTCCATACGTGGCACATTTGTTGTAGTTTTTCATTTAAATTTTCAATTTTACTGTTTGTTAAATTTTAACTGAACATTTAGTATTCGGGCCTAAGAATGAAACATTTTAAGTTTGTCTTAGCCGACATTTTGAGAATTTTTAAATTTGAGCGTTAATAACTAGGAGGCAATAAGTTCAATTAAACTAACATTTTGCAAAAAGACTATCCATTTAATCGTTGAAGTAAATCTATCAGCCTTTATCTTTACAGTTCAAAATTAAAGAAATTATTGTAAAATTGAGCCAATTTCATCAATATCAAATATTTTTTAAAAAATCTCCATATACCTTCAAAATTTTACCTATACTTAAATTTGGATTTTCATAAAATATTCATATTATACAACTTTTTTGAGTCATTTCTAAATCATTTTTTTGATAAAATAATTTCCCTCATAAATATGATCCATTTATGATTCTTTTTAGGCAACTCTATAATGACTCCAAAAAAGTAGTCATTTTTGAGAATATTTTTTTTAATTTAAAAAAATGTATACAATTTAACACATATATGAGTCCGACAAATTAGGTCTCCGAAATCCATATTTTTTAAGGTCATTTTAGAACCATAATTTCTGAGGGCTCCAAAACTTGCTGGCTGGGTATTATATTTTCTATTTTGTTATGTTCGTTTTTTCAAAATCGTCATATTTGCTTTAAACTTCAATACCATCACTTCTGCGTGCATAAAAATATTTTTTAATATTGGTTTTAACATTTAATAATAGGAGAGTTGGCTCCAAAAAAAACTTAGACAACATGATAAGAATACTTTCTAGAAGAATATCTTAATATCTGCCACATAATTGCTCAAAGTCTGAACAACAAAATGGATGAATTTTGTTTTATCTTTGATTAATCTAATATTGACATTTTGGTTTGAACCTAAAATCCAAGATAATTTTTATAACTTGAATGGGTTATTGCCTTTTCCAAGCAGATATATCTTTTTATGTCAATTATGTCAAATGACACTGCAATTTATGTGAAATCGTCAATATGCTGCAATCTAAAATATAAATTTTCTCCAAACGATCAAATTGAGTATCTGTTTCTCTATGTTCAGTAATAAAATATGAAGTTGAAAAACAAAAAAATAATATGTAATGAAAATATTCATATTTTTTATTTTAAGATCTATACTCTCAATAAAAAAGATTCTTTAATAAATAATATTATGGAAATTATGAAGCTTTTTATTAAATTTGAGAAAGTTATTTTTTTACTGTATAATACCCCATAAGTTTACTAAAATTTTGTAATTCAATTTGTTCCATAAAATTATTGAAACCCATTATCGATCTAATTTAACCATTTAATTAATATACAAAATTTATTTTCAAAAAATCACAAAATATATTAAAGTTAATGTAGTCTATCACTGTTCTCTTAATACATATTTTGTACAGCTTCTCCACTCAATTACTCTATAAGGACATATTAAAGCCCATTGATAGTTACTACGTTTACCATGCATTATTTCTGAATTTGATTGTTTGTTGCCAAACAACTTCCATTTGTACATTGATGACATGCCTCAATGTGAATACAAACCAAATTTAGTTCCTACTAACTCATGTTATTTGTATGTGACAAACAGCATTGACATTGGATTACGTTTGTTTTGTTGAGAAAGCAGATTCTTTGCGACAACCGAATTTCTTGAAAACCGAATCATTCCAACCGAATTATTCACTCCGAACGAAATTTTGTAGTATTAACCGAATTTCGGTTGCAAAAGCATCGATGGCTGCAACCGAACCATGCGGTTGGCTAAAAATTCGGTAGTTACAATGAATCTATTTTCTGTGTGCATCATTCAGATGTTTGCATAGAATCAGTGTTGCCAGTTTTGTTGGGCTTAAAATCGTCAAAATTTATGAAAAAAAATCGTTATTTCGGTCTAAAAAATCATCAAAATGATATACTTTTGTTAATAAAGCCACAAAAACTATCCGATTTCAATAAATATTTGCTCCTTCGCTTGCACAAATTTTTCCAAATTTGTATCCACACGCAGAAAAAAACTCGGGGAATATTATGGAAGTGCTTGCACTTATAAAAATCCAAGCGTAAAAATAAGAAAAAAATGTCAAAATAACCAAAACTTTCGTAAAATACACGAAAATTAGATTATTTTGCAAAAAATTTCGTTATTTTGATATTTTTTTCGTATTATTAAGCAAATATCATTACAAGTGTATTAATTATTAAACTACATAACTTTCAAATTAGTTTTACAAATTTCTTGTAAAATAAAGGTTGTTTTTTTATACACGTATATAACTTTAAGTTGGCAACACTTTTTTAACTGGCGGCCATTTTGCCAGCTGTCAAGTGATTTATGTTTAGTTTGGTTTGGTATTTCAACATAAATAGACTGACTCCTGAACAACGCTTCCAAATTGTGCAAATTTATTTTGAAAATCATGGTTCTGTTCGAAACACGTATTGCGCACTACGTGCATTTTACGTACAACATAATCGTCCATCAGAGCAATTAATTCGATTAACTATGGAACGTTTTCGCGTCACGTTTACTCTAAATTTTTTTTTTTTATTTTTATTTATTCTACAACTAGTCATAACTGACTAACGAGCAGATTTATTCTAATAAATACAAATTATAAAGGTTTATAAAGATATTACACTAAAAATATCTTCAGCTATTAGTTTGTCTCGTGAGATCACAGGGTTTTGTACGACGCAGTCTTCTTGGGTGACTACTGTTGCTTAATAGATTTCTGGCTTCAACATTGACATGATTTTCTAATTTCTGGTGATAAGATTCGGCAGTTTTTGTAATTACTGATTTAACAGTTTGAACTCCCAGGTCGCGGTGAAGGTCACTCATTCTGATGTACCAAGGTGCATTAACAAAATTTTTTAAAGTTTTATTTTGAAATTTTTCAATGTGTTTTATGGCCGCGGGCTTTGCACAGCCCCACAGTTGGCATCCATAACTCCATATCGGTTTAAGAACTTGTTGGTAGATAATTAATTTGTTTTCGAGGGATAGTGACGAGTTTTTAGCAATAAGCCAGTTTAGCTTACGTGACCTTATCTCAAGTTCGGTTTTCTTTTTCAGAATATGCGCTGACCATGTTAGCCTTGAGTCTAAAGTAAGTCCCAAATACTTAGCTGTATTTGAATACGGAATTTCTAATTCTTGAATTTTTAATGGCTCATAAGTGATGTCTTTCAGTGAAAAGTTTACATGAATTGATTTTGTATTGTTTATTTTAATTTTCCATTTGGATGCCCAAAATGAAATATTATTTAAGGCAGGTTGGAGATAGTTTGCTGCCTCTTTAGCAGAGTTTGCTACAGCAAGTAAAGCTGTGTCATCAGCAAAGGTAGCTATTGTTGTGTTTGGTGTTTGTGGGAGATCGCTGGTGTACAGAAGATAGAGAAGCGGTCCAAGAATACTTCCCTGAGGAACTCCTGCTTTAATTTCTTTAATTGAAGAGAATTCATTTTCATATTTAATTTGAAAGTACCGATGCTGGAGGTATGACTCCAGGAGGTTGTAATAATTTAAAGGAAAAAGTTGCGACAATTTTGAAAGCAATCCTTCGTGCCAAACTTTGTCAAATGCCTGCGCTATGTCAATAAAAACAGCAGAGCAGACCTGTCTATTTTCAAAAGCATTTTCGATTTCGTTAGTTATCCGATGTACCTGTTCTATGGTTGAGTGTTTTTGCCTAAACCCAAACTGGTGGTTTGGTATTACGCTATGAGTTTCTAAAATTGGTTTAATGCGTTTTTGAAGTAGCTTCTCAAAAAGTTTGGATATCACTGGTAGGAGCGAAATTGGCCTGTATGAAGATGCTTCGTGGCAATTTTTACCTGGTTTCAATACCATTGTTACTGTTGACACTTTCCAATAACTCGGTACATATTGTAAATTAAAAGATGCTTGCAATATTTTTGTTAGCAAAACAACAGCCTTATATGGAATTTGTTTTAAGACTTCAGCGGTTATTAAATCATATCCTGGAGCCTTCTTATTTTTAAATCTTGAAATTTCTCGTTTAACTTCGCTTGCTGTTATCGGATTTTGATTTGTTGCGGTATGTTCTGGAGATGAATGTGATGCTATATTTATAGTAGCATTGGGTTTAAAAACAGTTTCTAGATAATTAGAAAAGAGAAGAGCTTTATCGTAATCTGACCTTGCCCATTTTCCATCTGGTGTTTTAAGTGGGTATGATTGGTTTATTGGTTGAACTAAACGTTTTGTTGCTTTCCATAGGGAATAATTATCTTGTCTAATGATAATATGCATCCACAGAGACGTCGTAAAGTGCTTACAGAAGGAGGCATTGCTGCTGTAGAGCGTAGCGTAGAGAAAAACCAAAATCAGTCTATCCTTCAATGGTGACAGCTTTATAGCCATGATTACGGACATTTTCGTTCATCAATTGAACAACCATGATGTGCAGGAGCTGTAGTTTCAACAAGACGGCGCAACATGTCACAGAGCTCGTGCCACAATTGATTTATTGAATGCACCGTTTGGTAACCGCATAGTGTCACGTTTCGGACCCGTGAATTGGCCTCCAAGATCGTGCGACTTAACGCCGCCGTTATTGCCAATATACGGCCACAAATGTTGGAAAAAGTCATCGAAAATTGGACCTCCAGATTAGACTACGTCCGAGCCAGCCGTGGCGGTCATATACCAGAAGTCACATTTAAATAATAATGCCAGAAGATTATCTTTCGAATAAAGTAAATGTCATGTCAAAATTCATCTTTGTTTTATTCCATTTCAAAGTTATATACCTCTATAAAAAAACCCCTTTTATATACATTTTTTTATAAATTTTTTACTAATCTTGTATATATTTTACAAAAATTGGTAAATATTTTACTAGAACTTTGGAAAATTAACTTGAAACTTATTTAGTTGTATAAGTACTAAGCACTTCGATAATATACTGATAATAATCCATGAAACAAAAATTTGTTGTTTTGCCATTTTTTTCACGGACGAATATATTACCAGCGATATTAAACATTTCATGAAAATAAAACTAAAAAAAAAAATTGTAAAGATAATAGAAATACTATGTTTTTTCAATTTTTGCTATTTCATATTTTCTATTAAAAAAATCGTAATTTTAAGGGAAAAATCGTCTTTAGATTATTTTTAATGGTAAAACTCGTCAAAAGGATGATAAATCGTAAAAACCTGGCAACGCTGCATAGCATGCATCAAATGAGATGATCTCTTTTAATTCTTATTTTTGTTGGTTTTTTTTTTCTTTTTTTTCTAAACTCATGACTCTCATCACTGTCAAAATATATATTACAGACATTGTCATACATACATTTTTTGGTAGTTACGTATTTGTATTATTTTTTGTTTTTCGAAAGAATATACTACGTATGAGTGTGTGTATCACTAAGTGTGTATGTGTGTGCTGTTATACAAACTACTTTAGAGACATTTTGTTTAGCTTTTAATTAACTTAAGCTACATACCTATTCTAAAATTCTGGTTTGCTGTGTTTTTGTATATGTGTGTGTCTCATATACAAACACATTGAAATTTATACATCAATTTTATGTTTTTAATCTTGATGCTAATTTAGGCAATTGCTTCTCTATGTACCTACTTTTAAGTGCAACATTTTCTATTGTTGGTTGCAGGTTTTTGGTTAAAATAGTTAAACTTTATGAGTGGCTACATTTAATGTCCATATGGAAAATTTTAATTTTAATTAAATGTTCAGGTTTTTGATTTTTACGAGATAATCGTATGAGATTGTATTATATTTGAACAAAATTAGAAAATATTTAAAGTTGGATAACTGAAGAAATTTCTTAAGGCGCGGACAATTTGCACTAAGAAAGTTTCTTAAATATTTCCGGGGAAACTAAAGTCCCTACACGGAGACTTTAGTTTCAAGGGAATACAGAAATAAATTACAAAATTCTGTTTGTAATGTTAAATAAGTTGTAAATACAAAAAAAAAAAGTTTTTTAAATTGGCTCCAATAATGATGATTTGTAAATGCAAACTAGAGTTGGGCATTCTAGTTCATAGTTCATTTGCATTTATTTGCATTTATTGAACTTCATATGAACTATAAGAACGTTCATATGTTTGTTCCACATTTTTTTTCAATTATTCATATTGTTATATTTTTCAAAATATAACAAGAATATTATCGAAATGTCTAGTAATTATACAACTACACTCAAAAAAATAAGTTAGAAGAAACGTTAGTTTAAGGTCTTGTAAATCAAGTATACTATTTCTCAGCAAACCTTTTTCTGAAATTGTGTTTTCAGCTAAAATTATAGTTATACTTATTCAGCACTTAACTGTTTTAAACTATTGTTTTACTAATGTTTAACTAATTTATTTTGCTAAAAAAATGGTGTTGATAAGAAAGATATACCCAGAATCAAGTAGATATAGCGGCGTGTCAAGATGTAGTAGAGACGAGGAAACTGATACAAAAAAGTACAACTATTGTAAAACCTACACTCAAAAAAAAAAGTTATTAAAGTCAGCAAAAATTTTACTGAGGCAGCAACATTTTCGTCAGGAGAGTGCTTGCAAAAAAATTGCTTATGTCAGCAAAATCATTTACTGAAAGTCAGCGAGCTGCCTTTTAGCAACAAAATGAGTAGATTCAGCAGAAGTTTTGCTAACACTTAGTGGATTAGAAATTAAAAAACCCTTGCTAAAACTTAATAACATTTTTGCTGAATATTATTAGACTAAAAAAAAAAACTCAAAAACTTTATAGAAAATTGTACTTTATAGAGCTTTTTTTTGTGTGTAGAGAATATTAATGCTTCATTCTCTGCATTATTTAGTGCCTCATTGCATACATTATTTACTGCCTCCAAAAATGCATTCAGGGAAGCACAGCAAAATGCCTTCCCAATTGCTTTATTGTATGCAAGACGTTTAAGCGCTTTCTTGGAAGCATACAAATGTAGTTACTGCTTACCAAATCGAGATTATGTTTTGCTGGGCAAGTATTGAAATTAAGGTGGAGCAAAAAACAAAATTTTTTTTTGGGAACCACTAGTCCCCCTCCTCCCGAGCTTACCTCAGAAACCATAAAAAACTCATCGTTTCAATCAGACTTGGGCGACGTCAATTACATTTCAAAATCGTTCACTTGTGAAATTTTTCTATATTATTAATAATTTTAGATATACGCTCACACTTGTGGGCTTAAACGCTTCCTTGGAAAATTTTCAATTTTGTCAATACCAGACATGAGACATAATGCCAATAAATGTTTATTTAATTACAGGCAAATTATTTTTTTATGTTCAATTACATGTAATTAGGTGTAATTGAGTAATTGACCTGTAATTAAATACCCAGATGTTTTTCCTAATCCCCATATTTGGTATTAAACATTTTCCAAATTTTCCAAGGAAGCGATTAAGCTCACAGGTGTGAGTGTAGGTCTAATATTATTAATGATATAGAAAAATTTCACAACTGAACGATTTTGAAATGTAATTGACGTCGCCCAAGTCTGGTTACAATAATGTTTCAAACACTCGCAAATCCCTAAGAGGATACCTTTAAACGACATAATTTAATAGAAAAACAAAGAAATGAAAAAAATAAAATTCCAATATCTTAGTATGCATTCGCTTCAAATTTTTCATAATGTTACTCAAAATTTAAGTATCCCCAACGAAATACATATTTACACAATGTTGCAAACTGGTTTAAAAAAAATATAAAATTTATCAATTGAAATTCTTTAACAATTCAAAGACTAATGTAAAATTTATTGAACATTTTACAAAGTATTTTGCAAATGTGTCTTATGGTTGTACGAAGAAAACGGGTAGAATTATATCTTTAGCATAAACAACAGAATAATAAAAAAATACAAGGAAAGATTTTTTTTCTTGTGATGATAATATTTTCAATTTGCAAATGTGTTGCTATAATGATGCAAGTTTTGCGTTAGAAAGACTATAAAAACATGAGAAAAAAAACTGTAAAAAATGCTATTACATTAAAGTTATGTTTGCATAGAATAAAAAACTAAAAAAAAAAAAAAATTTAAATAAAAATAAAAAATTACATTTTAAAAGAAATAAAAAGAAAACGCGATAACAACTGAAATATAACAATTAAAGAAGTGTTATATTTATATTATATTACACGCTGTGGTGTAACGGTTAGCGCGTTGGACTGTTACACAGATGGTCCCGGGTTCGATTCCCGGTGACGGCAACATCAATTTAGAAAAATAATATGTATGCGTTTTCTATCCCTCTATGTATCGTTTTCTATCCTTCTATGTATCGCAGCTCCCACCTTCGGTGTTCCCATAGCACTTAACCCCACCGAAGTAAAATAATTAATCAGGGCTATGAACCAAAAAGCTTCAATAAGTTCGCCAACTCTCCATCAGGTGGCGAGCAACAACTGTTCTATGACTTATCATCTCGCGCAACTACATTGTTGCCATATCTGAAGCCCTTCATCTCTCCTCACCCTTCATCTCTCCACTATCCCCATTCCAAAGAAAGCAACACATTAATAAATAGGAAGAATTTGCAAAGTGTTGCTTCTCTTTAAAAAAAAAAAAAAAAAAAAAAAAAAAATTTCAACATGTTTTAAAAATATATATTTAAGTTATTATTGTGAACATAAAACTGTTAAAACATATGTTTAAAGCAGTGAAGCGCATCCTGCCAATTTCCAATCCCAGCGGGTTAGGCTACATACTCGATTAGCATCTTCGTGTGGCTAACAATTATGAACGTTCGGCTGTTGTGTTTTTGCTGCTACACAGGCAAGCGTAAATGTAATAGTATGTGATATGCTCATCACTAGTTTAAAGAGATCTTTATTTAAAGTGCACCATAACGTATGAGTAATAATTTTTACATATCATATTGAGTATACGCTATAGTAGCCTATTAATAAACATTACAAGCTTACATTTTAATTAGATTTTTTAAAATCTAAATTATGTTCAGAATCATTTAATATATTTAAAAACACTACTCAACAAATTTCCACTTTTCGCATAACCTGTCTTTAAAATATATATCTTTTTAATAACCGGTGATTACTATTAAATAATAATTTGTTTGCCGGGCTGCTATTTAAACATTTCTCAATCAGTTGAGCTGGTTTAGATCTAAAAATAATATTTTGAGGTTTTACTTTTAATTTCATATAACTTTTGAGACTTTGTGTAAAATTAAGGTGCATACTCGTAAATTAATTGCAAAAAAATATTTCCAAATTTGATATAACAAATTGGATATAACATTATTGTGGAACATTTTATGATGAAAATAGTGTCGATTTCTATATGCTGAAAAAGACCAAAGTCATACAAAACATAATTCTAAAAAAATACGCCAGTAAGATTATTCAAGTCCAAAATCATTCGTTTTTTATTAAACGACCGTGCAAAGTTATACAAAATATAATTCTAAAAAAGACGGGAGTAAGATTATTCAAGCTCAAAATCATTCGTTTTTTGTGCAATGCTATTTATTAATTAAAAATGTCTTCATCTGGTAATTCAATACAGATTTTATCCGTTGGCAGGTCCTTACATGTTTAATTTCGAGTCACCGAAATTTTTGAGAGGACCAATGTAGAAGGGGCAAACAAAACGTTCAATTTTAAATTTTTGAAGAAAAAAGATCAACCCTTTTTTGTGTTGTACTTTTTAAAAGTTATAAAGCAATAGCAATGAACAATGCGTTTATTTTGCAAATGCAATTTTTAGATGCATTTTCGAAATTGCTCTCTCCTTTAAAAAATTTTTTAAGCATGGATAAATCAAAAATCTAATTTTTGTTTATAAAAAATAAATTTCGTTTTTTTCGTGAGACGAATGTCATCTAATTTTCTAGGTTAAAAAAAAAAACCCTTATCTATTATTTCCATACAAAAAATTTATTTTGTTGCATAATTTGGAATATGTTGATGTAACAAGTTTTAAAACAGGTTATAATTCAGAACACACTATTAACAATACAAAAACGTGATTATTTAAGTTAATTTGCCAAAGAACTCGTTTTGCTGTAGATGCAATTTTTTCATGCATTTTGCAAGAGCGCCCAAAAATTGTATTTGCATCGGAAATGCATGAACAGATAAACCTAAAGAAATAACTTTTTTATATAAATATATTGTGAGTTTTAAACTGTTAAAAAACCTTGTTGAAAGCATAAAAATTAGAAAATTCGATGATATTTCCGTAGCAGAAAAAGTAGAATTTAATTTTAAATAAAAAAATTATAAATTTTTGATTTTTTAATGTTAAAAAAATTTTTAAGGTGTAGAAAAACTTCGGAAATGCATCAAGAAATTGCATTTGCATTAAAAATGCATTTTTTATATGACTTTTTTTGCATTATTGTGAAAAAAGGACAACCCTTTAAATCGAATTCATTTGAATCAGCGAAATCCGATAACAACTTTCTAATACAGAGCTGTACTAAATTACATACTTTGCGATTTTGTGATTTTTTTGAAAATCAAAGCGGTCAAAAATCGTGAGTTTTTGAAAATTTTAAAACCTGAATAAGGCGATTTATTAAGGGATCCATGGAGTATGTGAGTGCAAAAAATTAATAAAATTTCAAGACACTCGGTTAATTTCGTTTGTGGATGAATCATGTAATTTATGATATAGCAGAATATAATTGCTAAATATTAAACTTTTTGAAAACTATTTTATTGAGGAAATTCTCATTTAATAGTAATAAGACTTGGGCATTCTACACTCAACAAAGAAAAGTTAGTAAAGTCAGCAACATTTTTGCTGGGAGGATCCTTTCAGAAAAATTGCTAAATTCAGCAATTTTTTTTTCTGAATTTACTGATTTTTTTTGCTGATATTATCAATTTTTCTGCAAGGATGCTGATAGAAAAAATAATAATAGTTTTTCAATATTGACAAAAAAAATAAGAAATACAAATTATTTGAATTTGTATGAACTGCATATTTGTTTAAAAAAAAATACTTAAAATGAAGTTAATGCAAGCAATATTTAATGAACTTGAATTTTAAGTTTTCAATGCTTAATTTTGGATTTTAAGTTTTCAATGCAACTTAAAGTAATTTTCTGTAGGCTTACAGTGGGGACAGTTGTGGCCCTTTGTTTCTCTTAAGGAACCATAGGACATTATATATATACAGTGGGGAGCACTTGTTAGTACATGTAAGTACTTTTAACACCTACAGATTCAGGTCGAAAAATGTTTGACACTAGAGCTAAATTATACTTTTCTAAATGTACAAGGTACGCCGAATCCAAATCTGGCCTTAGATTCACTCTCCGACATCAGGCGTTCGAGCTATATTAACGGGAAAAGTGTATTTTTTTGATCAAAATACTCCGATTTTTCGCGTTCCTGGAAATGTATTATTCATAATACTTGTAACGGCAACTGAACACACTACTCTTACCATTTTTTGCCAGTTTTTCAGTTTTTAAGATAACTTATTTCCTTACGACATTATTGTAAATTAAAATTGAGGTTGTAACAGCAAAGTCCCGCAATGCAAAATTTTAAATAATTCAAATTTTTTATGAAGTTTAACCGACGACAATGTCATAAGGAAATAAGTTATCTCAAAAACTGAAAAAATGGAAAGAGTAATGTGTTCAGATGCCGTTACAAGTATTATGAAAAATACATTTCCTGGAACGTGAAAAATCGGAGCATTTTGATCTAAAAATACACTTTTCTCGTTAATATAGCTCGAACGCCTGATGTCGAAGAGTGAATCTAAGCCAGATTTGGATTCAGCGTACCTTGTACCTTTAGAAAAGTATAATTTAGTTCTAGTGTCAAACATTTTTCGACCTGAATCTTTAGGTGTAAAAAGTACTTACATGTACTCACAAGTGCTCCCCACTGTATATTATTAAAATTAATTGGTTGATTTTGCTATAAAGTTTCGTAAAATTGAACAAAATATAATAAAAAATGGAATGAATGATATAAATATAAAAGCCGCCATATTTAACAAATTGCAAATGGCAAAACATTTTTTTGCCAGATTTGAATTTAGCGTACGTAGGTAGCTCTATTCAAAAAATATACGCTTTAATGCAGTGTTTTTTTCTTTGGCCGTTAAATAGTGTAATTTTATAATACTTTTTCTTTTGCTTAAGTCCTATAAATTTTAAAATAAATTGTTTTTTAAAACTCAGAATTTAATTATTACTTATCTCTGCGCCGCAGAAAGTATAAGTACATATTTGTAAGAAAAATTATTATGCAAGTTTATTTATTAATCATTTATACAAAGGTTTTATGTAAAGAAAATGTACAAAAAACTTAAAAAGAACGAACTACAATATGAAGTATAAAATAAAAATAACCACTTAATGTATCCATTTAAAAGCTCTTTTACATGTTTGTAAACGTATTACAAAAAAATATTCTTTCTTTGTATATATTTTTTTGTAGTCATTTCTTAAATAATTTTCTTTATTTTCATTTACTGCATAAACTATATAATACAGGGTGTTTGAAGTTCGCGTTTGTTTTTTAAATATAATTAATAATATAATGATAATGATAATTTAATACTTGATGCAAGTTTATTTAGGAATTTGTACCCTTTTTCTGATGTTAATTTGGGAATTGTTTCAGTATCTAAAGATGAGGTTTTACAGGCTAATTTAGATGTAAAGGATTCTTCATACCCTTCTGATGCTGATGGTTTGTGTGCTTTCTTGTTAAAGAAATGCTGCTTTTCAATTTCATATCCGTTAATGAATATTTTTAGTTAATCTTTAATGTAAGGTATTTTTATTGATCGTTGGAAATATACTATAATATCTCCAATATTTAAATCTGGCCGCAAGGAGAATGTGACTAGCTACAGGTCAATTTCTAAGCTAACAATAGTTTAAAAAATTTTTGAACATGTGATATATAATAGATTATATTTTGCAACTAAATCTCTTATAATTCCACAACAGCATGGATTTCGTAGTGGAAGATCCACAATTTCGAATCTAATGGTGTTTACTGATTATTTTATGTCGCAGTTTGAAGTTTCTTCACAAGTTGATGCAATTTATATGGATTTATCAAAAGCTTTTGATAAATTGTCACATACGATTTTATTAGAAAAGTTGTCAAGCTTGGGCATTCATTCGGCTTTTTATAGTTGGTTTTCTTCCTATTTACATAATCGGGAATGTGTTGTGAAGATAGATGACTATAAATCGTCACCTTATATTCAAACTTTAGGTGTGCCACAAGGGAGTGTATTGGGCCCTTTATTGTTCAATATCTTCATAAATGACGTATTTATATGTTTTAAATATTATCAGTTTCTACTCTATGCTAATGATATGAAAGTATTTTCCAGAGTTGGTAGTTTGAATAATGCATTAAATTTACAAATTGATCTTGATAATCTAAATACATGGTGTTTTCATAATGAATTGAATTTTAATATGAACAAGTGTTTTCATATGTCATATGCAAGAATCCGTAATCCTATACAAACTTCTTATAGAGTTGGTGCTAATTTAGTTAAATCTGTTAATGAAGTTGACGACTTAGGAATAGTATTTGATTGTAAGATGACATTTTTGCCGCATAAGGAAAAAATGATTTCCCAAAGTTTACTCTACTTTTGCTTTTATTAGAAGAAATTGTAATGATTTTTCAGATCCCTATACCTTGAAATTGTTGTATACTTCTTATGTGAGGTCTAAATTAGAATATGATGCAAGAATTTGGAGCCCTCATGCAGATATTCATATTAAACGTATTGAAAAAATACAGAAAAAATTTATTAAATTTGCATTACCGCATTTGAATTTTGTTTATCCAGTTCCTACATATGAAGTCCGTTGCATGCATCATGGTTTGAAAACGTTAGAAACTCGGCGTAGGATTCAATCAATGCTATTCTTATTTGATTTAGTAAATGGTAGTATTGATTGCTCCAGTCTCTTGGAGAAAATTCCGTTCAATGTACCCAGTAGACATCTTCGTCACAATGATTTGTTTTTTGAAATTTGTCATCGTTCTAATTATATCTTGAATAGTCCTCTAATCAGGACAGTTAGATAATTCAATTTATTGAATGTAGATCAAATTGTAGAATTTAATACATCAAAATGCAATTTTAAAATTTTTTTGCTATTTAATTCTGTAAAATTATTGTAGTTATTTTAATAATTAAATAATTATTTAATTTTTTAAATTAATTTTAATTAAAAATTAAGATATTCTTAGTCTGTAAGGAACTATGTTCTGTAGACATTAAATAAATAAATAAAATAAATAAATGCAAATTAAATACACATTTTGGCTAGAAATTTATTATCTGTTCATTAATCTATGCCACTTTAGTAAATGGACAATTTTAAAACGTTTGTAATTACAAAACTAATTAGTTATTTTTTTGAAAAAGTATTATTATTATAACATATTATGGACTATAAATTATTAATTCACTTTTTGTAGAGAGCCAACTGACCGCGATCTTATATTTGGCGTATTTTATGCTCGATAACTCCAATTATGCTTTGTACGACATTTATGTACATTTTGTTTACACTGCTTTTAATTTTTTTTTCTTCGATTCTACAGTGCAACTATTTTCATATACTTTTTGGCATAAAATACCCTAAAGCCTCAATTGGACTTGCTTTTGGGATGTTCGGAGAATTTACGTATTTCGGTACAAAAAGTATGTTTTTTGCATTAAGCCATTCTAACGTCGAATTGACATAATAACAGCTTGCTGAATCTAGCCAAAATACTATTACGTCTTTAGAGTGACTATCCCCGATAAATTTTTCTAGTTTTACTAAACATTTATTAATGTAATCATCCGCGTTTACAGCCATATCTTGTGAATACTGATCTTAGAATACTATGTAGGTAGAGACAAATGTAGTTAAAAACAAATGAAATATCACTTGAAGAAAGGACGACTAGCATTTCAGTAAATTCAACTAACATTGTCATTTGTTTTTTACTGTTCAAAAAATTAACGACAATTGTAATTAAAATGAACCACATATGCAGTAAAAAATAAACAAACATTTAATTGTTTTATTTTAAAAAGAAAAAGAAAAAAAATACTGCATAAAATGAATGTAAAATCATAATACAGTAATTTGATGTGGTTTATTTTTTTAAATAACTACAACTGTAGTCAAAACTGAAATTTCTTTTACAAATGACTGTTTTTTTACTTAAAAATAAATATACTGTATTACAACTCAAACGACTACAAATATTTACTGCAGAAGTTCCCTGAGTGCGGATGTAAAGTTGTGTTATACTTTTTGCTGAGATTGTTGCCCACACTAGAACTCTTGGTTAAAACTTCGCTTTGGCCGAATATCATACCTTGTCGGGAGTTTTTTTTCAATTCATTAGAATAAAATCCAGAATTAATACTTTCGTTGTTCCAAGCAAAAGAGAAGTGTTTCTCATCAACCAAAATTATTTGAAGTTTTTTTTCCTGAGGTTTTTTTTTTCAGTTGTCTGCATTTTGTTGATATTTCTGCCAATTGGGTTTTACTATATTTGGGCACTGTCTTACTCTGGTAAGTGTTTCATGTTCATTTGGAGTAAGTTTTTGCGAATTGTGTTCTTGGAAACGCGGAATTTTCAGTCCAACTTACGACTTGATGCCCTAATTTGATTAACTGCCAATTTTATGAAATTTAACAAGCTTAGCTACGTTCAACTTTTTTGAACGTCCTTTCTTTGTTATCCTGGTTGATGCCACTCCATTTTTAAGCCATTTGAATTTTGAATATATTGTGCTACGTGGTACTTGTTCGTAATGGAAATGATGTAACTCTTTGTGTTTAGGATACCGTCATATACATTTATTCTTAAACTGTTTTGTTCAACCACTTTCATTTGATTTTTTTCAATTTTGAATATTTACAATAATGTTTATAATATAAAATTTTATTGACATGCATTTGAAAAAAAACATGCCTACTTAGCAGAAATTTATATTTGAAATTTCCCCATTTACTTAGATGGCATATGTCAATATATGTCGTAGATGGTCTACCATTTATGAATGAATTCTTCCAAATGTCTCCCGCGCTCACGGTTGTAGATGTTGATTCTTGTGTTACTGTTGGGTGCGCATTTTGGTCTATTGGTGTCATTGGGCCATTTTTTTTACAATGCAGCTGGAAATGCGATGACCGTCAACGGATTACGATATCGTGACATGTTGTCAAATTTTTTTTTATCCTATTGTTGATGATCAACATGTCAACGTGCCACGCTATCGTAATCCGGTGATGGTAAACGTATTTTCAGCTGTATTTTCAAAGAAAAATGGCCCAATGACAACTCCAGAATCGACAAGTGTAATCGTGAACGCGGGGGTCATTTGAAAGATATCATTTGCACCGAAAAAACTAAAAACGGGTTTAAATTATTGAATTAATTAATATTTTAATTAATTTTGCTTCTACCACGGCAATGATAATATCAATTAAAACTTTTATTGAAATTTGAAAATAAAAAAAGTTATAAATAACTTCTACAAATAAAATATGATACTCACAAAAAAATGTGTGAACGATACGTTTGTATGTGTGTTTTATTTTAATGCTGCGCCTGTTTGTTTGTGTGTTTGTTTGGATTGTAAACTTCAAATGTATTTGGTATTTTATACTGAAAATTTTCTATTTGACCTACAGTTTAGAAAAAAATAAATTGAGAATTACTTCTAAAATTAAATATGTTTTATATATTTAAAAGTTAATTAAAATATTAATTAATTCAATTAAATATTTCTTTAGAAACAAATTTAATTTAATTCAATTCAAATCAAATATTTAATTAGATATTTTAGATTGATATTTTTTTCTGTGTATCATTCATAAGTTGTAGACCCTCTACAACATATATTAATAGACAGATAATAAATTTCTATTCAAAATTTGTGTTTTATTTGCATTCGAAAATGAAACTCGAGCTTGAAACACCCTGTATATTTTACATTCGTTTTTATATATATTATATTTTGGGTTCCTGTTACCGTACTTTAAACATAATCTCTTATGCAAAGACATGATACTGTAATACTTTATTGTCGAGTGTTATGGGTACTATATTAAAAATGTTGAAGTAAAAAAAGTACAAGAACATAAAGTAACAGAATAAACTTAAAGCAATAAGAAATATTTAAATGGGTGGCTGTCCCTTTCATATTGTCAACGGTTGGGTTTAGTTGATAGTAACTACTTATATTGGTATTAAAAAAGATGATTGATGAAGAAAATTTTACATAAAAGTTTATAACTTAAATAAATTTAACATAATTGTAAATTTTTCATTACCAAAAATTTTTTAGTTTTTGTATTATAAATACAAAAATTGTTTTCTTTCGGAGTTTCTATATTTTGATATAATTAGATAGAATATTGTTCTACCTAATATAAATATATATAATTCTCATGATATACACTTGATAATTGGGCATCACCACATTCTTCTGCTTTCCACATTAAGAAAATGTTGACTGGCTGAACTCAAAATGAAGCAGACAAAATCAACTCTATGAAAATTTGATCTATTTGCATGTGTATAAACAGTCTGATTGGGTGAATATAAAATCATCACTATTTATAGATCAATAATGTTTACATATCAATATAATTTGTATATCATTATATGTCTGTGTGTTTGTTGTATTACAAATTTTCAATACCACTTTATTTTCATTACCATTAGTTGGAAACTAATGGTAACGAAATTCAACTAATAAGGGAATGTTTTCTATTATGAACTGTTCTCTTTCTGTTATTTTCATGTTGTTGCATGGATACGTCAAAACTGTGACCGCTCATTGAGTTTAATTTCCGCCATCGCTATTTTAAAAAAGTTGTGACACTAAAGCACACACTTTTCTTGGTTTTATTGTAATCATAAAACGCAATATAAAGTATAATATTTCGTAAAACTAAAAAGTAAATAGTGAACAAGTTTTAAAGAACTTTCTATGTCGGATTTCTGTAAACGGTAGGAATTTTATTCACAATTTTAATAGAACTAATTGACTCCATAAATAAATATATTTAATAAAACAAAAAAAGATTTTAATAATGTTCCATAAAGTGGACCTTTGATATGTTTTTTTTTTTTTTTTTGTCGAAGTTTTAGTATTTTTTAAACGGTTTACGCTTCACTTTTAGTCTGGATCTTTTGAAAATTGTTTCATAACTTTTTCAAATCAGTCGCCACAAGAAAATTATATAAAGCCAAAAAATACTTGGGCCAAAAATTAATAAATTTTGACATAAATTACAGTCCAAAAATTACTATTTTTTGGGTTTTACTTAAGAAAATATGGCGATTTTCGTTTTTCGAAAAACGCGAAATTGAGCGAAGTTGCACCTAAACTTTACAAAAATTTTACAAAAATCCGTCTGTACGTTTTCAAGGTAAGACGATGCATATTTTAGTACTTTTTAGAACAAAGACATATTTTTATTTAAATTTTTCGTTATCGAAAAAAAAGTTACAACTGTATAAGTTTTAATACACGAACTGAAAATTTTAACAATCAACTGTATAAGTTTTAACACATGAATTTTTAAAGAAAACTTTGTTTTTAAGAGCATGCTTAATATTAGTAAGATTAAAATAGCAAAAATAAATCAGTTGAATCTGCAAATATTTAGTTACATTTAAGCAAAATTTTAGCTAACTTTGAGAAGCTTTTTTTTTTTTTTTAAAGATAAGCAACACTCAGGAAATTCTTCCTATTAATTAATGTGTTGCTTTCATTGGAAAGGGGATAGTGGAAAGATGAAAGGTGGTGAAAGATGAAGGGCTTCAAACATGGCAACACTGTAATTGCGCGAGATGATAAGTCTTAGAACAGTTGTTGCTCGCCACCTGATGTAGAGTTGGCGAATTTATTGAAGCTTTTTGTTTCATAGCCCTGATTCATTATTTTACTTCGGTGGGGTTAAGTGCTATGGGAACACCGAAGGTGGGCGCAGCGATACATATAGGTGATAGAAATCTCATACATATTATTTTTCTGAATTGGTTACGTACAACCGGGAATCGAACCCGGGACAATCTGTGTAACAGTACAACGCGCTAACCATTACACCACAACATTATTTAAAACTGGCTTTGCTGTTTTTTATGCTGCTTGATCTTAAATTTATTAAAAAAATCAAATTTACAAAATATTCTACTAACACAACGTATATACGCTCTAACATTGCTGAAATTGCTATTAATACTTCCCCCCAAAATAGTACTAAGAATTAAGCCCAAATTTAACCCTTTTAACAAAGAGAGTCTTCCGATGGGTCCAATCCGATTTTAATAAAGCTCGGATATGTGATAGAAAACTTTGGAAAAATAAATCTATTTACAGCTATTATTTTTTTCTGATCTTGTCATATTATTTCGGTAACTGTATTTTAAGGATAACGCAATTTCAATTATTTCGGTGGAGATATTTTATTTATTTCGGTAACGGCATTTTAATGATATTGGTATTTTAGTTATATCGGTAATGGTATTTTAAGGATATTGGTATTATAGTTATGTCGTTCGCAATTATTTCACTAACGGTATTTTATGGATAGCGATAGTCAGCTGAAAGGCTTTTGAATCAATAACAACATTTTAGCGGTATTGCCTGCCATCCATGCTTATTTCAAATTGTTTCAAAGAAATTTTAGACAAAAGGGGTACCAAATGAAAGAGTTTTCGGAGACGCATTAACTAGTATACGAAACATGCCCTATAACTTTTAAGAAATTTGTTATTCAAGAAATTGTGTTTCCAAGTGACATTAAAATTTAAACTTTGAAGATTTCGCGCTTCCAAACCGTGCCATGAACACAACAATTTTTTTCACAAACTATTTTGTAAATTTGGAGCAGTTATGGCCAATTTAAAAACATGTTTTTGAAAAAAAACATTCATTTGAAAAAAAAAAAAATAATTTATTTAAACTACGATAACAGTAGTTTAAAATGAGGTATTAACGAATAACGTACACTCAAAAAAAAAGTTTGTAAAGTCAGCAAAAAATTTTGCTGAGTCAGCAAACTTTTAGTCAGGAGGATGCTAGCAAGAAAATTGTTAATGTCAGCAAAATCTTTTGCTGAAAATCAGCGAGCTGATTTTTAGCAACAAAATTAGTAGATTCAGCAAAAGTTTTGCTAGCACTTAGTAGATTAGAAATAAAAAAGCGTTGGTAAAAATTAATAAAATTTTTGCTGAATTTTAGTAGACTGAAAAAAAAAAACGCAAAAAAGTTGTAAAAAAATTGTAATTTAGTTAATATATTTGCTGAAAATCATAAAACATATTTTTGTGATTCTTTTAAAAATAATTTACAATAATTACGAAATATAAAAAATTTTATTTTCCCACATTGATGTCATGAATTAGTTTAATATCTGAAAATATATATAAATAAATATATATAACATAACAAACATTTTCTTTCAACTACTTACATCAATGGTAGTCTAAATGATGCTATCTTTTAAGGACGCAACTGCCGAAGATAATTATAGAAACGAAACGAAAAAATAAACAAAAACAAACGAAACGAAAAAACAACCCTTTTTTTGCAATAAGAAAAAGGAACTATACTAAGATGTGTGTCTTTGTCTTTCGCTTTACTCTGTCTACATGTCTGTATATGTTTGTTTGCAATTTGACCACACTAGATTATTAATCTATTAACATTTATTATAGAAATACATATTAAATTTAAATATTTTCTTTTGTCTTTTATTTTATTAATAGACAATTATTTTCACAAGCCGGTGACAACGTAAAATTTAAGTTGTTTTAATCCTCAATTTTGTTTTATGTATGAAAAACAGATACAGAAGTCTTCCATGGTTGATTTTTTTATATGTCTTATTAGAGTTGTACTTTTTAGTATCATTTTCCTCTTCTCTACTACATCTTGACATGCCGCGACATCTGCTTATCAGTACAATTTTTTTTAGCAAAATTAATTAGTAAAACATTAGTATATTAGTAAAGCATTAGTATAAAACAGTTAAGTGCTGAATACGTATAACAAAAATTTTAGCTGAAAACACGATTTTAGCAAAAAAATTTGCTAAAAAATAGTATACCTGATTTACAAGACGTTTTACTAACTTTTCTACTAACTTATTTTTTTGAGTGTAGCTTTAACCGCTAAAAAGATTTGCACATTTATCTACGAATAGTTTTGTTAAGATTCCGATTTATTTTCAGATTTTCAAATTAAAAAACGGGATATTTCCACATCTGTAAGAGCTAAAAATATCAAATTTGGACTATGTCATATTTATATGACACTTACCTTTCGTATCAAGTTTGGTTTTATGGTTTTAAGGAGGGCGAGAGGAATAATCATATTTTTTATGGTTTTATATGGAATGAGCCATATGATATAAATATTAAGAAAATTGAAAGACATAAGGTCACATAGAAAAGTTTTTTTTTAGGATCTTTGACGGATCTCATGATTTATAAAATGTAAAAGCTATTCCCTGGCACAACTTTATATAGAGTTAATATTAATACTGCCATGTTGCTATTAGTGATAGTAGAATGGCCAGTTGTAGGTTTGTTTTGTTAAATGACATTACTAACCTAAATATATTTTCTATCCTATTTACTGTTTTTTTTTTCATTTTTTCTGTATGTAGAATTTATATTTCTTTTAGTTTACTTTCATCTACTTACTTTATTTTCTAAAAGACTTTGTCAATTTATAAATAAGTACATTGAAGTATAACTTGTATAATACTTCTTATTAAGCTTTGTCATGCTTTGTTTATAACAAACTAGTAAAAGTTATATTAGTTAATAATATTTTGCTATTAAGGACTTGTTTAACATAGATACATTTATTTTAAATAATAATTTTATTTTGCAATACAATATAAATTTAATAGGAAAAATACATAATTATTTATAAGTGAATATAAATTGATAATTTATTATAAACATTTGAGGCTTACAAGAAAACTACACTGTGGTGAATCTGGATATTTGAATGAAACTTGGATATGTTGCAGAGGACAAAAACAATATTAGATACGTATTTTTTTTAGGTGCGTATTTTCAAGTTAGGGGTTAAAAAGTGGGGTCAAAAATAAATTTTTTTTTTAATATTTTTCCTACATAAGTTACTAAAATATAATCAGAAAAGGAATTTAAATACGAATCCACTGGTATATAAAACACGTCATGTAAACAAGTCCGAATATTTTTGTTATTCCAAAAAGATTTTGTTCGAATACCATATTTGTATAGAAAATGGTTGTTGGTTTAAGCAAAGAGTATATATATATAGAGAGATTACAATTCCCATGCCTCTCTGCAAAAAACTACCGAACTCCGAAAAGCAAATTAAAGGATATTTTTTACACTAAAAAATATAGGAACATGTTGATAAGAAACTGTTGCTTAAAACACTCAGTTTTATTTTGCTTATATTTTGTTATTTTATATTAAAAATTAATATATTTAAATTTTATCGTACTGATTTTATCATTAATATTTGAAATAGAGGTTGTTTTTTATTCGACCTTTCCAATTTAATTATAAAAATAAAATGTTTGAGCTCGAGGCCTGGATTTTTCTTTAATTAAAATTCTTCTTTATTATTTTCCAATATTTCGAAACTCTTCGAGTTTCATCCTCAGGGAGTATAATGGATTTTAAATAAAAACAAATGATTCTAAAAATTAACGTTGTTTATAATGATGATGACGAGTTATAGACAACGTTAATTTTTAGAACCTTTTGTTTTTATTTATATAATGGATTTTAAATAAAAACAAATGATTCTAAAAATTAACGTTGTTTATAATGATGATGACGAGTTATAAACAACGTTAATTTTTAGAATCTTTTGTTTTTATTTAAAATCCATTATACTCCGTGAGGATGAAACTCGAAGAGTTTCGAAATATTGGAAAGTAATAAAGAAGAATTTTAATTAAAAAAAAATCCAGGCCTCGAGCTCAAACATTTTATTTTTATAATATTTGAAATAAATAAAAATTTTATTAAATTATTATTCAAAAGCATGATAAAGAGTAGCTTAGACTTTAAAATTTCTGCAATATGTTTTCAATTGCTCGGTGCGAGTTTACGAGCAACGAAAAAGAGAGCAGATTGAGAGAGACTGAGGTGGAGAGATATAAATCCACTAGTTTAAGTTAAAATTAACATCCCTGCTAAAAATAACCTGGATTTGGTAAACAGTAACTACATTTGTATGCTTCCAAAATAGCGCTTCACCGTCTTCCATACTATAAAGCAATTAGGGAAGGCATTCTGTAGTGCTTGCCAGAATGTCTTCTTTGAAGCAGTGAATAATGCTTACAATGAAGCAATAAAGTATGCATACCATGAAGCATTAATGTTGTCAACACACAAAAAAGCGCTTCTTAGTGCCTAAGAAGGGATGAATTTATTGCTTCTAATAGCACATGAAAGAGACATACCAAATAGGACATCGCGAAAAAAATCATGCCTTCTTTATTTGCTTTGGAAGCGCTTTGTTATCAAATAATGCCTTCCGGAAGCGCTTCTGGGTAAGCACAATTTTTTGCTGGGATAGAATAATGCTTATTTAATTTTATGGAAGGAGTGTCTGGTCTTTTTTCAATTTTCGTAATCGTTCGGCTTTAACACGACTTTTCTCTAAGAGCTTTTGTAAACCTTATTTTAAATATTTCAAATAAATGCCAACCCTGGGCCCACACTCAAAGGAAAAACTTTATGGATTTTCATCCAATGTAACGCTTCATAAATATGATGAATCTGTTTTATCATATTTATGAAATGTTTCATAAATAAGAAGAAGTCTCATAGCTTTTCATGAAATGTTTCATAAATATTATAAGAGGCTTCATAAAAATGTTAACGCAAATTTATAAATTTTTATGAAATGAAAAATTTTCTTTTGGCAACGTACAAACACAAAAAGTGCTATAGCCAATGACGAAAATTTATTTTTAATATATTATTTTAAAAACCCAATATTTTTGCAACTGTAATTCAGTATATATTAATTAAAACTTAGAATTGCAAATTCAAATTCATAAACTATCAATTTATATTAATTTTTATTAAAATTCAGAAAAAACAATTTAAGACAAGAATTTCCATTTGAAATTTAAAAATATTAATTGAGGTTAATAATTTCAATTTTCCCCGAAATTTATAAGAGTTCATTCGGACTGGTGTCATATAACTTTTTCCGTGTTTTTTCTCTATTATTCAAAGTAAATCATCACAAATAAATTCTAATTGTTCTATTAATTTAGAAAAATTTCAATTTTCTTAATTTTAAATAAAAATTCTTAATTTCTATTCATGATTTCTCAATTTTAAAGGGAAATTCTGAATTTAAATCAATAGGAAAACAAAAAAAAAAAAAAAATATGTTCACACGGTTTATGAAACTTTTTTATGAAATGATGAAGATTTATGAAACATTTCATCATATTTATGAAGTTTTCAATAGAGGCCGAAAAAATTTGGTGAAATTTTCTAACTAAAAATCAGACTATGCTTTTCCGAGGGTTTAAGAAAATTAAAAAAAAAATTTTAACGAAATTTGAGGTGTGTGCCTGTAAGTCCACACATGAACATGCATGAACACGTATGATCATGTGTGTAGATATTACCTCAAATTTCGTTAATGCACATGTATGGAGGTATATGGAATCATGTATGGAGATTTATGTATACATGTATGAACATGTATGCGTGTTTATGAGCTTGAACCTTTATGGATACATATAAGAAAATTTTTGCCTGGGCATATAAAAATATATTATCTATAATACTACTGAAGAATTTGTAACGATTTAGGTAAGAAGTGTCTAAATATGGTAAAAAAATTCTTCTTCGTAGTTTTTGAAATATCGCGGTTTTTATATTTACGTTAGTTACATACTCCATTTTTTTTTGCATATAAATGTTCTTCATTTCTAAATATCTCACGACATTTTTAATTGAATTGGAATTTTAATACAAAAATTAGTTAAGTGGAATGTTTTAAATTTCATCACTTTAGGCTAAGTAATAAAAATTTAAATTTGTTTTAGCAACTTCCTTGCAATCAAAAATATATCTATCAACACATTCCTGAAAGTGGTCAATTAATGAATTTGAAAACAGTGCGAACCGGTAGGCTTGGTAGCGTGCTGGCTTATCAGTGCGGGGGTCATGGGTTCGATTCCCACCAGAGGCACTGGTCTGTTTTCGCTGCAATGCGCCGAAGGCCATATTAGCTAGTGTTCGGTTAGGGTAATTTATAATTATATGATTATTAATTAATAAAAAAAAAAAAAAATTTAAAACAAAAACTATAGATTATTTGTTAGGACAATATCCTAATAAATAAATATAGTGTTTGGCCTCGAACTTAAATAATTTTCATTTTCATTGAAAAATTAAAAGTCGAAAAAACATAATTTTTATTTTTAATAAAAAATATCAAACTTGTTTGTATATTTGTTTAAACATTAAAAAAAAAAATCCAAAAAAATTTTACTATTTGAGCCATAATGGTATTTTTTAGAAGTTTTTGAGTAATTTTTGATGAACTACTTTTATATAAAATTAAAATTTTAAAAAGATTTTTTTTTTTTATAATTTCTTATTATCTAATTTTTGAAATTTAGTAATTACTCGTTATGTCAAAGAAAAAATGTTTTTTTTTTTTAATGAAAGTACTGGAATTAAATTAAGCTAAATCCAAAATATATTAAAAAAAATAATAAATCCATTTTGAATTCAGCTTAATTTAATTTCAGTATTTACATTATTGAAATATTTGTATATTTTCTTTACATTATATTTGAGAATAAATGTTAGATTTAGATAAAAATATGTTGTTATTTTCAAACTAAATATCAAATTATTGAATCCGGTGATTAAAAAAACTGGGCTATTAATAAAATTGTAAAAATTATTGTGAAATATTTTGAAATTTGTTTTAAACAATAATTTTGTCGGAACTCTATATGGATCCCCTAGAATACCCTAGAATCATCCTAGGGTCCGCAGACCCCCATTTGAGACCCGTTGATCTAGAGAAATTATAAATAGCATTGTTTAAAAACGCCGAGCTTATTTCTTCATTAATAGAAAACAGTTGGCATGCAATTGGTGTGATTACGAGTCGCATCATATTTGCTGTCAAACGTTTGCTTAAGTAGAAGAATTTGTCAACAGTTAACCCTAGAGGAAGGCATAGACACGCCTGATGAGTAGATTGGTATCTATGAAAATGCAATAGTGTTAACCATCGCTTCGAGGTAGTTTTCTTAATGTTTTTCTCTATATGTTGGAAAAAAGTAATTATCAATTTCTATTTTTGATTCGATGATATGATCTTAAACCGAACCAAATAAACATTCATTTTAAAATCTTCAGATCAAAAAAGTCAAAATTATTTATACCTATTTAAAATTTTTTTTCTTTTTTGGTTTTGCAGAAAAACTATTCCTTTGCTCCCTACATGACTACGTTGTATATAAATATAAGAAGGGTAAGTGTTTTTTATAAATTTTAACAAGGATTTTTAATACAAATGGATTTAGTAAAATTATGATAAAGTTCCCAAAAACTAAAGTTGTTTTGTTTCTTGCTCCACCCGCAATTTATGATACATTGGGTGCAAAAAATAAGATCTGCGAAAAAAACGGGACTTTTATTGCGCAAACCCGCCATGCCGTTTTAACTTTTGACCTAAAAAATGGACTAAAAATGTTGTTCTGCAACTTTTTAAATAATGGGGTTTCGTTAAAAAGCGTTATAAAAGTAATTATGCACAACAAAACAGCAATTATTTTTCTCATCGATAATTTTAACCTATATATAAAAAATTGTGATGTTTTTCGCGATCAAAATTAAGGAAAAAAAAAATTTTATTAATTTTTGTAAGGCGATAAATTTGTTTTTCTACACATTAGCTAATAGAGAATTAACTGCAGTTTTAGCAAAGGTTTCACTTTTTAAAAGCATATCGTATATTTCACGATTAAATGACACAAACCATATAAAGAGATTGTTTTTTTTACTCTTATACAGATATAGATTTTCGTTTCTTATATAGATATTTTTTTTAAACATTTTTATAAGTCAATAATTAAAATTTGAAACCTATATCTCAAAAAATGGGTATCGTATATCAAAATTTTATGTTAATTTACATATTTTCAAAATGTATAATCGAAGTTCATAAGATAACACCTACTACATACATTTTTTTTTGCAACTTCAAATAAGAAACTTCGTATAACTTATAGCTTAAATTGTAAAACAAGTTGTAACTAAGAAAGTGTCCACTTATGACCATCGAAATTCAAAACTTGTGTTAAGTGTTTGTTATTCAATAAAACTTTTGCTAAAAACTGTATTTGTAATGAAAAAACTAAACTTTAAATAAAAATATGGCAACAAAAACAGGACTTTTGTTCTCAATGTCCCAAAAGAAATAGGTACAATATCGCTTACACAATGGGGAAAAATAATGGGTACCCATAACCCTCTCACTAAAAACAATACACAAAATACTAGGGACCAATTACCTTTGGGACATTATAAACAAAAGCAATGTTGCGAGTAAATGCCGTTATAATGAGTTTAAGCCCTATTTTGGTTATGTTATTTGTATTTAAAGTTTATTTTTTCTCATTACAAATACAGTTTTTAACAATAGTTTGTTTTAATAGTGAATTTTCATGGTTGATCTATAAATTGTGTGTGAGATGTTGGTTAGTTCGATTAAAGATCATGAATATTTTTCTGTTAATATGGAAAAAATATTCATGATCTTTAACCGAACTAACCAACATCTCACACAAAAGGTTGTTTTGCATAACAAACTCTTAATACAAATTTTGAATGTCGATATTCATAAGTGCACACTTTGATAGTGACAACACTTTTTAGAATTTATGGTATATATGAAATTCTTATTTCAAGTAACAAAAAAAAAATTATTTATTTCTTATGCCCAGTGGTTTTTGTTATACATTTTTAAAATATTTAAATTATTATAAAATGTTGATGTACGATACATATTATTTGAGATATAGCTTTCAAAGATTAATTATTGACTAATTTACTTTTTGGTTAAAAATAAATGAAATTGGGAATAAAATGGCTCTATATAGCATTCCAGAGTACAAGACAGAACATAAAAACGAACAAAAACTATCTAATTGTATGGTTCTTGTCATTTCGTTGTGGAATAGACGATACATTTTTAAAATAACAGTTAATACTCTATTACAGGGGTGGCAACCCTGTTTTCGTTGCTTGCCACAAAAATACAACATATATCGCGTGCCACCTTAAGAATATTTATCTTTTGAAAGCAGTTTTACTGTCATCTTCGTATTAAGTTTTTTTTTTAGAGTTTTTTAAAGATATTATGTAGGTAAAGACGACGTCAAATGTAGTCAAAAATAAATGAAATTTCACTTGAAGAAAAGACGACTAACATTTCATTACATTTCATTATATTCAACTAACATTTGTAATTTGTTTTTACTATTCAAAAATTACTAACAACTGTAGTAAAAATGAACCACATATAAACAAACATTTATTTTTTTTAAATAACAAAAAAGGACTATAAAAAATAAATGTAAAATCACAAAACAGTTATTTGATGTGGTTTGTTTTTTTTAATAAACTACAATGTTAGCTAAAAATTAAATTTGTTCTACAAATTACAGACATGTACACTAAAAATAAAGAAAGTATTACAACTCAAACAACTACATATTTTTAAAGCAGATGTTCCCTGAGTGTACACTCAAAATAGCTTGCAGTTTAAATTAAGTGAAACTGCAATTTAACATTACGGATAAATACCATAAAAGCCGGTCTATTTTCTTTTCAATTAAATCAAAATTTAGCTTTTTGAACCGCGGTTTTTGAAAACAATACATTTTGCCGTTAATAAGTAAATAATATGTGTGCACTAGTAAAACCACAATTTAAGTAGCTTTAGAATGAGGTACAACTCGTAGCTTAAGCCGTTTAAAAGATGTGAAATATTATGTACCAATACTTTTTGAAAACTTTTGAAAATTTTCGAATATTTTTCATATTTTGAAACGCGATATTTTCGCTAGGATTAGCTGTTCCAGATTTGAACGAAGTTATACTTATGTGATGTACATCTTCTGCACCAATTTTGGTTGCAATTAGAAGGGGTGGTGGAAATCGATTGGATGATTTTATATGTTTTCAGTCTAAGAACAAATGAATAGTAAGTTAAAAATAAATGTACAAATTTTAACTACAGATCAGTAAAAATTGATTTTAAAATAAAAAGCCATATTAATTAGGGAACGAAGGGATTAAAAACAAATCTCAGAAGGGAGGAATCCGGACCGGTTATTTTTTAGCTGCCCAATCTCATGTTTAGGCGTTAGTAAGTGGGATCAAAAATTACCCCTTGTTAAGTTTTTTCGGTTTATTTCGTTCTACTTAAAGAAACTATACGCAATTTGGTATCAAATAAAAAGTTTTTTGAAGACAAATTCACTGGTGCTCAAATTATGCCTAAAGATTTTCAAGTACTTATGTTGTTAGTGCTTTGAGTAACATTAAATCTGTTTTTGTTTTATTAACAGATGGTATTGTATAAACATAAACATAATTCATAGTAATGCCTATTTAATTTAATCGAGTGGGTGTCTGAACTTTTTTAGATATTCGTAATCGTTCGGTTTTTATGCAACTTTTCCCGAAGATCATTTTTACCTATATTTCAAATGAAAAATATGGCAACTCTTGGTCCATTACATAAGCAATTTAGGTATCAAAATTTTTGTTTTCTTGAGTACTTTAACCCTGTGTAATTAAAGACAAGTTTTCATACAAAAACAAATACATTTTAACGTCAGTTTTTAACCCTTAAACGTGAGATTGGGCAACTAAATAAAATATACGCGTCTCTTTTTTTTTTCCTTTACAACATATCGAAAGTTCATTGAAATCTGCGAGTTTGGGTAGGCTTAATTGCCTTGTCAGGGTTTTTTTTTTATTAAAACTTTGTTTGGATGAAGATTTATTTTATAAGCAAACTAAAAAATATTGGAAAAATTCATATTTCACAAATAAATCTAAATTAATGAGGAAGTTTTTCTTAACGAAATGTATTTGCTGTTTGTATGCTGGGTTTCTTCGAAAATTTGTATAAATACAAACAATATTAATCAGTAAAATTTATTACCTATCAAATCTATTAAAACCACATTAATGTCTTTCAATACATAATCTTGAAATATTATCCAAATATATACAACATAATATCATTTTCAAATATATTTACTATATGGAGGCAAGTATATTAAGAAGAAAATCACAAATATATATGCTTTTTTAATAAAATTTATTGGCGACATTTTATGTGCACATGTGATATCATTTTCACACTTTTTGTCTATTGGTGTGAGTTAAACAAATACCGAAATAAACACAAACACATTTTGTTGGTATATTTAGGGAAAACTATGTACACTCAATCCTTTGAAAAGGAGAGGCTTAGCCGGTTAACTGGTCTTGCCGCATATGCTGCGGCAGTCAAAAATCTTAATAGCTAATATTACACAAGATTTATTTTTAAGTACAAAATAATGCTACGTTGATACATTAACAATTAACAGTACTACTTACTTTTCGTTTAAAACAATTGTATTTTTTAGTTTATTTTCAACTGTTGAAAAATTAATTGAAAAATTAATTGACCAAATTGGTAAACACAATAGATTGTTTTCGTTTATTTCAATACTCAATATAATATAGCAACTTTTTGTTTTAAATAGAAAATGTTAACTGAATATTTTAACTATTACCGAAAGTCCGTTTTTTGTTTATTGACTAACAGACAAAAATTTAAAAATATATTTCTTTGATAACACAGTGCAACAAATGAAGACTTTTGGAAAAATGCCCGGACTCGACAGTATAGGTTCGATTGTACTACCAAAGATTAGTAAAACCCTGTACTCGGTTTTGCCAGTTTGACTACCAATTTTGTTTTATGGACCTCAAAAGATTTTGAAAATCAGGCGTCCTCAGTTTTTGGCCAACAGCTAATTCAGACTTGATGATATTGCTTAACTATATTTGGCAATAATGTAGTGAAGAGTCTACTGAACAAATTTTATAAAAATTTTATGTGCATAAAATCATTTTTTCCTGCACTTTTTTGATAAAATATAGGAGAAAATTATATTTTTTTTTTGCTTTTTTCAGCATAACTTACAGGGACTCATATTCTTTCACTAACAATATATGACAAAATTGTAGCCATTGTAAATCTGAACAACTTTTGTGAACATATCAGTACAATCTGAATGTGTCTAGGCATCCGAAATAGTTACAAAGACCACTTTGTACCTTATAAATAGTCGTTTTTGACTAGACTACACTTTTATTGCATTTTTGTTTACTTTTTTTGTTATTGAAGTTATACTGTCGAGTCCGCGCATTTTTTTTAATTTAACTCTTTATTCCATTAAAACAACTTTACCGATAAACTTTTTAAATAATAGTTGAAATTTTATGAAAAAGTTGTTGTGAGTGTACTTTTAATAGTATGAAATTTTATCTTTCATTTGAGACACTAATTTTATTTCTTCCAAAGCTTTTGAAAATATTAATTTTGTGATGATTACTAAAAAATACAGCAAAAATACATAAAAATTCAAACTAATAGGCATTTGGCCTTTAAAAGAAACCTCAGATTATGAAAAATATCAAAATTTTTATAAAAAACTTCATACTGAAAAAATTTTAGTGAATTAGATAAAAACACGTTAAGGTCTTTTAAGAAAAATAATTCAAATAACTTTTTTTCCAAAGAATATTCCGATTTTAAGAAGATTTTCATAAAGAAACTGATATTTAAATATTAAAGCTTTCATTTCCTAAGCACGTTTTTCGAAGTAAACTTTTTTTTTTTTAAACAGGTTTCCCACATAAATACTTTTAGATTTCAAGAAATTGTTTTTAAATCTTTTATCAAATTATTATTTTTTAATTTGAAAAAAAAAGTTTCTATAAAACCGAAAGCATTCTTAATCAGCAATGCTTTCGGTTTTATACAGGTTCTGAGAACTTTATTTGAAAAGGATTCATCGAAATAATATAATTTTCTTAAATGTAGAAAATCAAAATCAAATTAAATTAAAACAGTACACGTTTTTTTTTTTAAGTGCGCGTAACCAAAAATCAATACATGAGCTGCCACATGCAATATAAAATTGGTTAATAAAATCAAATATTTTGAGTGTAATTTATTTATTAAAATTTTATATTTATTTTTTGTTAAAACATACACTAAGGGAACTTCTGCTTTAAAAATATGTGTTTTTTGTTTATTAATTAATAATCATATAATTACAAATTATATACTATTAGCCTAACCGAGCACTAGCTACTATGGAATTCGGCGCGTTGTAGCCAAAACAGACCAGTGCCTCTGGTGGGAATCGAACCCACGACCCCCGCACTGATATGCCAGCACGCTATCAACTAACCTACCGGGTCGCACTTAAAAATATGTAGTTGTTTAGGTTGTAACACAGTTTCTGTATTTTTAATTTAAATGTCAGTCATTTGTAGAACAAATTAAATTTTTTACTACCATTGTAGTTTATTTAAAAAACAAACCACATCAAATGACTGTTTTATAATTTTACATTAATTTTTTACAGTAGTTTTTTGTTATTTAAAAAAAATAAAAAAATAAATGTTTGTTTATTTTTTACTACCATGTGGTCCATTTTTTTAGAATTGTTAGTAATTTTTTGAAAATTAAAAAACAAATGACAATGTTAGTTGAATTTAATGAAATATAAGACGTATTTTCTTTAAGCGAAATTTCATTTGTTTTTAACTACATTGGCAATAGTCTTTACATAGTATTCTAAGTGCAGACAATGTTAACGAAATGAAATGTAACAGGGAACGAGTGGATTTAGTATTTGTGATATTTATTGATTTGAACATATTTCATCCAATTATACTGATATTTGTAATTGACAACTAAATACTCAGATGCTTTAAAACATTATCATCAATTCAAAAATGATATCAATGTAATGCAGTCTTAAATTAAAAAGTCCACAAAATAATTTAGTCCCAAGCATGGTCCATATTTACTAAAGGCGTAACGTAGTTGAGACAAATATTTAAAAACATATTATTCATGCTTAAGTTTGTATGCATACAAACACGATGAGTTTCTTCTAAAATTTGTGTAAATAAATGCAAACAATATTACCCGGTTAAAAAAGTTCATATATGATCATATATATTTTTTATATGGTCATAAATGGTCATCCATATTCGTACATAGTAGAAAAATTAACCTACATTTCCATATATGCACAAATATGGTTAATAGGGTGGGGCGATTAGTATGGAAGGGAAAAATCTTAATGGGCGCTTCGCGTTTCTGATTCTTGGGATTGTACTGTGCAAAAAAGTCCACTAGACCATACGTCTACGGTGAAAATCGAGCATCCTGATTTTGACTTTACCAGACTTTGACCCTTAAACCCCACCCACAAATATGATTGATGGATTAATCTGCTAGAGAATCTTCCAAAGAAGAGATTGATACCATAATCTTGGATAAGCTCCTCCTACTTCCTGAGATATGTCCATCCCACACATTGTTACTTTCACAAAATTCGGCTTAAAAGTCAAAATCTGGAAGCTCGATTTTCACGTATGGTCTAGTGGGCTTGTTTGCTCAGTACGATCCCAAGAATCAGAAACGCGAAGCGCCCATTAAGATGTTCAAATCGCCCCCACCCTAATATGTATATATGTTTATATATTATTTTATTTGTTCATCCATACATACGTTCATACATTATATATTTTTGTAATTTTTTGAAAATTTAATATTTTAAAAAACTGTTTCCATAAAACAACAATTGTATTTAAAAGACCTAATTGCGATAAAGAAAAATTGTTGTTTCAAATGGCAAAACATGTATGTTATGTATTTATGTCAGCACAAACATTCTCATCAGAACAAAATATATGCCGATAGTACGACACTTTACAGAAAATTTTAAATTCAGTCTAATATGACCACATTAAGTAAAAAATACTGTGAACAATATTTATATTATAAGTCTTATGAACAGAAACTTACAGATAAAAATACGAATTACTCAAATATTTAATATTTTTCTCTCTTACAATTAAAAAAGCGTTGAAACCACTTCTGACCTTAATGAAATTTTAAAATGCGAAGTAAATACGTTAATATTGTCGCTATGAAGACAAAAATAATAAAAAAAAATTGACTTATTTTACTGACAAGGAGAATACCGTAAATATTGGGGATTCTCTACTGAAGTACTTTTATTTAAATGAAATTTAGGTATGTCCTAAAAAATAAAAATATCCTTCAGAGTCCTTGTGAATTAAATTAAGAATTTAAGTTGTTTATAATTGATCTTTAAAATAGATTTATAAAACTGATTGGATATAAAACTTTCATATGTTTCAAAATCTTTCCTGTCATTTTTGCAACTTTAAACAATATATATTTTAAACTATGTAAATTATTTTAATATATTTTTAATAAATTAGTCTTTGGGTTTGGTATGGATTTGATATGGATTAATATATGAGTATTATATTATATATGAGTCCTTTTTGCACATGTATAATTCCATGTTTGGCCATATATGGCCCTCTTTTGAAAATATGAATTCTCATATACTTCCATATATGTCCATATATGATCACCTTTTACAAATATTAACCTCTTTATAAATGATATTCAATTTTGTTTTTCTCATAGCGAATTTTTGTTATATGTTGACGACCTCAAGGTCTACAATCTCGAGCATAAATGATGTTCGTGGTTTCCAACTTGATATTGATAAAGTTGTATGTTGGACATGGGAAAATGGTTTAACTTTTAATATTGATAAGTGTTATTTCATGTTCCATTGATTGTCCGCTACTGTTGTCGTATATACATTTACGTGTTCCAGTCTATGCACTTAGATATCATGAATATTTTTATGTCAAAACACATCGTACTGAATATGGGAAAAATTAACCTATTGACAGGGCTCTTATTTTATATAATTCTTTAACATTTGATTGTCAATATTGTAAAAATGTAAACATTGCTTATTAGATTTTAGTTTAAATATAAATGAATTTAAAAACATGTTATTAAATTTTTCCTTTTATGAGAAAAATAAATAGATTTAAGAATTAATTGTTCTACCCATGTGAAAATTGATTCGTATATGAACATATATGATCATATATGGGCTTGTATATGATCATATATGGGAATAGCTGGCCATATATGTTCATATATAGTTCAATATATGACCATATATGGTCTCATATATGATTCGGATCCGAAATTTGAGGGTATATGGTCATATGTGATCATATATGTGCATATATGAACATATATTATCATATACGACCATATACCCTCAAATTTCGGATCCGAACATATATGGAAATATATGAGGTCATATATGGTCATATATCGAACCACATATGAACATATATGACCAGCTATACCCATATATGATCATATACAATCCCATATATGATCATATATGTTCATATACCATGCCTTTTTCACCTGGGTAGTCTGTAAGGACTTGTATCCAAAGACTTTATAAACAAATATTAGATCACATATACCTCCATATATGACCATATATGAGTCTTTTTGAATATATGTAGTTTCATATACTTACATATATGCCCATATACAAGAGATATGTTTCCATGTTTGTCCATATACGCAACCATATATGTTCATATATGAAAATTTTTTTTCATATATGAACTTTTTTAACCTGTTAATCAGTAAAATTCATTACGTAATCTATTAAAAGCACATTAATGTCCTTCAGTACGTAATCTTGAAATATTACGCAAAGATATATAACTATAAGAAGGAAACTATATTAAGGAAGAACATCTCAAATATATATGCGGTTTTTTTTAAGGATTTTTTTAAGATAAAGATAATAAAAAAACAAATTCACCTTAAATAAAGCTTTATAGTGACATTTTATATGCACATGTGATGTCATTTTCAAATTTTTTGTCTTTTGGCAGCAATATGTGAATTTCACCAACAACGAAATGAACACAAACATATTGTGTTGTGTTCATTTCATTGGTGTTGGGAAAAACTATGTACACCCAATCCTTCGAATGTAGGAAATTTAAATATTCGTATGTGGAACAAACTTCCCGCAGAAGTCTTCCCTGTTACTTACAATTTAGAAAAATTTAAATCAAATATCCACAAACACTACTCCCTCTTTCCTCCCTCCCACACCCTATTTTCCTGATCAATACAATGCACTGCATGAGTAGGGGCATCCCCTGAGTATTGGTTAAAATAAAAAAAAAACTGGAAACTGAAAAATTAAAATTTTAATATTAAATTTTTAATTTTCATACATTTCTATTTTTCCATAATACGACCGAATTCAATTAAACTCTTAGTTGAATTAACAAATATTTTAATTGAAACTGGATTTTAGTTTTTTCTTTGTATTTATTGTGGTAAAATTTTCAATTT
The DNA here is from genome assembly GCA_021234595.1 of Delia radicum. Taxonomy (NCBI): domain Eukaryota; kingdom Metazoa; phylum Arthropoda; class Insecta; order Diptera; family Anthomyiidae; genus Delia; species Delia radicum. The sequence goes on from CM037854.1 coordinate 81,221,894, forward strand.
ATTCAAAATGATTTGCTGCGTTGACAAAAATTGCTATGTTAAATAAAACAAAATTTTGATGGGGCATAAAAATATGCTTTATTTAATAGTTGCGCGATATTTTTTTCAATAGAAAACACATTTTTTAAAAAAAAAATTTGCAAACGCAATATATAAATAAATTTTGTAGTTCTCATTAAATAACTTTCATAATATTTTGTCGGCGCAACGAACGATACTGTAAAATCTTCAACTTTTGTTAAATATCAATTGAGTCAATTTTCCCCTGCCTGTTGTTATTTGACAAAAGGGAAAGAATTGAAAATGCAATTTGATTCTTGTTAAGAAGATTTCTCAAAATTTCTCCAAATTTCTCCTTATTTTTGTTGTTTTTTTTTGTTTTCATTTAAACATTTGATATAAAGAAATAAAGTTTTTGAGATCTTACGTTTTCTTTTTTTTTTTTTTTTGTCAGATTCAGACTTAAATATTTTGTGTGTGTTTACTTCCATCATGTTCAATGTGATTGTGTTGTTTTATGTTTTTTATGATACAATTTCTGTTTATTTCCCTAGTGTCACATTAAATTTGCATATGGTATTTTTCGGTTTGTTTTTTTTTTTGTTAAATTTTCAATAGAAATATACAGAAAAAAGCGTTTTAACAAATAAAGATTTCTTAAAATTTTAATATAATAAAACATTTTTTTAAAATTGCTTAAACATATTATTTTATAGTGCTTTTAGTAGAATTATTGCTCTTAGCTTAATTTTAAGAAAACTTTTTAGTATTATTTCAGCATTTTATTTTCCTTTCAGTTGCTTTAGTAAAATATATTGTTAATTAAAAGTTTTTCAAGTATAAATTCTTTCGTGTTTTAAACAGGACGAAAAAAACTTTAAATTAAAAAGTTCGTTCTTATAGTTTTTTATACTTTTCTCTTTTAAAATCATGTACTCTTTTGTAAAAGGTCATAATCTTAAAATCCGAATTAGGTACGACATATAAACAAATTTACTTTTTATGTACATTTGTATTTTGCTGAATTTGTTTTGCATATATTAAAGATTTCACACTATATCAAAATGACTGGACTAAAAACAGTAACAAAAATATTCTAAAGAAATGTAAAAAAAAAAAAAATCAAAACAAACAAATATTATTATGCACAGTGGGTTATTATTTTACAAAATATGAAACTTGGTACTATATGACACTCGGATTTTTATTTAGAAAAAGTCCTGTTAAAATTAGTCATATCAATACAAGGTTAAACTATTAAGCATAATTAGGTTTTTTCTTCAAAATTCAAGGGTTTGTCTATTTATTTTCCAAGTGTAGAAAAGCATTAACATAAGTGCTCATACAGAAATATACAATCGTCACAGTGCGTTGTCAGAACATGGGATTAACAATCTTGACAGTATTGTCCTGTTACCCGATTGCTAACAATGGCCAACCGTTAATTTGAACGAACTTGCCACCGTTGGCATAACGTTGGTAATTACAAATATGTTGTGCTTTTAAAATAGCTTAAATTAAATTAGTTTTGAGAAATATGTATAATAAAACACATTTAAAAAGCAGCAATGCAGTTCGTTCTTAGTATTATATTTAAGTGAGTGAAATATAACAAAATAAATAACAAAATGTTACTAAGTGGTTGTATAATTGGTAAAAACAATATTGGCAAAGAACTTTGCTGGTGTTACTCGTAAAACCCATGCTTTGTAAACAAAATAGTGTTCTCCTAGTATAATATTAGTTGTACCTTTGGTAATTTTTAATACGATGGGCTTGTACAAAAATATCAGTGGTTTGGCAGTACTTGTTTTTTTTTTGGGTACGGTTAGCGATTTTTACCTGAGTATCTTTATATTGCATTTTATTTTTAGTCGTAAAAGCTAATATTTAGTTGTCTCATTCAATTTGGTATTTCACCTTTACTACTCTTATTACTTTTATATGTGGATGTCGCGTAATATAATGACATATCGTTACAAAACACCTTTCGAAAAATTAAGAAATATGTTGTTACTTATATGCTTTTTTTTTTTTTGGCAGAAATTAAAAATATTTTTCTTTCCAGAAATTGGTTAATGTTAATACATTTTAACCTTGAAGGCAGCTAAAAAAGTGTCCTTTTCCAAAGTTCATTAAAATCTGCGAGTTCGTGTCGGGATACCTCCGTTGTTAGAGAAGAACTTTACCCATTGAGAAGCTACAGCCCATTTGGCTTTAGTACTATATTTCTCCAATTGGGGGAGCAGTAAAGCGGCTAAAGCATCACAAACTTTATATTTGGTCATAGAACCTAGCCTTAACGAAGTTTCGTCATAAAATCTTCAGTGGTTCAAGTTTGGTGGTCCAAAATTTAAAGTTGGTATTTTTTTAAAAAATTTATAAAAATACATACTGTTCAAACCGGTCGATTCATCTACAAACAAAAATTTAAAAAAAAGATGTGCATTTTGAAAATCAATGACATTTTTAAGTTTTTTATCATTTGTTTTAAAAGCGTATATGTGTCATTAAATGTGTGACCGTACGGTTTTTACTAAAAATTGACTTTGATGTCTCCGATGCCTTTCAAATTTTAGTACCAGAAAAAAATTAAACATTTTTTTTCAAAAAAATCGAAAAAAAGAATCCATTCGACTTCCATTCTGAAATTTACATTAAATATTAAGGTTATATTGAGCTTCAACAAAATATCTTTTTTCAGATTTTTCGACTTGTTCGAAGATGATAGAAAACGGAAATTATGTAAAAAAACCAAATTTTAAAAATAAAAAAAAATTTACAAAGAAGGTTCAAATACCTTTAAAATAAGGTATTAAACTTTAAATCCATTCACTAGTTTTGGAAAAACATCACTTTAAAAGTTGACTTTTTACAATTTTTTTTCTGGAAACACGGGTAAAATATTTTTTAAAATTTAAAGTAAATCGGAAGAGGTGTTGTAAAAAAGGTGTTCGGTCTGACATGGAATGACTCATATATCAAAGCTTCACCTATGTCAGAGAAGATAAAATAAGCTTTGAAATGAGATATTAATAATTAGGAACATTTGAAAGATTCTCAGGGAAATATGTTGTTGTTTGGGTTGTAATACAGTTTCTTTATTTTTAATGTAAATTTCAGTCGTTTGTAGAACAAATTTAATTTTTTTACTAACCTGTTTTATGACTTACCATTAATTTTTTGCATTCGTTTTTTGTTATTTAAAAAAATAAATGTTTGTTTATTTTTACTAACATATGTGGTTAATTTTTACTACAATTGTTAGTAATTTTTTGAACATTAAAAAACAAATGACAATGTTCGTTGAATTTACTGAAATATAAGTCGTCTTTTCGTTAAGTGAAATTTCATTTGTTTTTAACTACATTTGCAGTGGTTGAGTGGTGGTATAGTTTTCTAAGTGTTTGTTTTTTTTATAGATTTTTAAGAAATACCAACTTTAACGAATAAAAAGAAAAATTTACAGATTTCTTTGTCATACTAATTGGGAGATTCCATATGGCAATTGTAATGTAAATTGGAAGGGGTATAGCTAATGACTATCAATGTTGCTCTTGGAATGACCCTATATATAAACTGTTGCATAAAATTTATTAAATTTCATCCTATATTGACCACTGTAAGAACTGAAAAATTATCTACAAATGCAATTGACAGGGCAATAAAAGAAATTGATAAACACTTTACTGCAATATCCATAATAAGAAAAATATACGGTTTACTAAATTAAATAAAAGCAAACCATATTAATTTTCAAAAGTCTAACAAAAAGAAGAAAATACACAAAAATTTCCAAGGAAATATAAGAATGGACAGATAAATAAGCGAATGCAGGACAACACAACAAAAATGAAAACAAAACAAAGGGAATACAAATCTGTTCAACTAACTGTGCATAATTCATAATTTAATTAAAAACTTAACCAACTGTATGAATAAATGCCAACAATACCAACAACAGCAACAACAATAAGCTTTTTGCATAACTTGTGTCTATGGATAAGTGGGTGGATGGGCGTATGGCTGGTAGGCACTACCAAAACCAGCAAGTGTCGCAAACGCTCAAAGCAGAAGATGACTCAGTAGATGAAATTTAAGTTGAAAAAAACTGTATTTAATGCATAAACTAAGTAGATAAGAAACATTATGATGTTGTCTAACTAACAAAACATTTTTTTTTGTAAATTAAACTGAAAAAAATATGGAAGACTGTAAATGAGATAAAATATATATAATAGCAAAAAGTTATAAAATAAAATTCCCAAACTAACACTACTTTTGCACTATAAAAACGAATACACAGCATAAAAAATACGAAATAATTTTAAGAAAAGAATACCCAAAGGCATTTCGATAAACAAAACACTAACAATGTTGAGTGTTGTTTTCAGTAAAGACGAAACAAAATATACTATTCAGCCATCTTTGTACCTATAAATGAAACACAACATACATTGCCTTAAGTTACATTTATTATAAACAATTTAACATACTGAAAACAAAACTGTAGCTTTCCCCCCCACCGCCCAAAAAAATAAATAAAAATGGCTGATATAATGTTATTTGCAAACAAAAACGGAAGTAAATGTAAAAAACATGAACACCGACAAAAACTCTAACCAAAATTGTATCTAAAAATATTAAAACAATTTTCAGCGTAAAACACAACGGCACAATATCATTCTAACATTTAGGCTTTTCAACATAGCGAGATACGTGTGCGCTCATACAGACAATAAACAAAACATTCACGCACACATACATAGCAACGCACATACACCGGATGTAGATTATGAGTCCCTAGCATGAGCACGTAACAGTTTTCATTTTTGTATACAAATACTCTACTAGTCAGTGTATCCTTGTGAGTAACAATGGAATGTGGTTTATGTTTATGGCATAGTTACGTGTACAAATACACCTTCCACTCAGAGGCAAACTATTTACGTACGTACCTATATTTAAAGACAAATATGTACGTACATTAGAGCGGCATTTTTTTTAATGAATAAAACATTTTTTTTGAAAAATTTCAATTTTGTTTAGATTATTGTACACTCAGGGAACTTCTGCTTCAAAAATATGTATATGCAGTTTCTTTATTTTTAATGTCAATGTCAGTCATTTAAAAAAACAAACCACATCAAATGACTGTTTTATGATTTTACATTGTTTACTAACATATATTATTCATTTTTACTACAATTGTGGTTCTTTTTTTGAACATTAAAAAACAAATGACAATGTTAGTTAAATTTACTGAAATGTAAGTCGTCCTTTCTTTAATTGAAATTTCATTTGTTTTTAACTACATTTGCAGTGGTCTTTACCTACATAGTATTCTAAGCACAGTGTTAGGCCTAAAAAGTATTTGGTGGATATTTGAGAAAAATTGGATAGCTTTAACCCGTGGCGCCCCGCTATCAACATTTTAGATTTTCGAAAAAAATTCTGAAATAGCTTTGTAGCAAGACGACACACATTTTTTTTTGGTTATTAATTTTGGCATGTTGAATACAAATATTGTGAAATCGGAATAAAGGTTTCTGAGATATTGTGATTTGATTTTCACTTTAAAAGTTTTTCTATATTCCAGAAATTTTTTAAAAATTAATTTATAATTTTTTTCTTTTTGTACTCAAATACTACACAAAACGTGATTTCATTTGATAATAATTATGTGTGAAATTAGAGATGATGTAGCGCAAAATATATTTTTAAAATTAGTTTTTATTTTTGCTCCATATATCAGTCACATAGTGCATAGGTCCAATAGTTTTGTGGTGCGACATTTATAAAAAATTGGATTGCTTAAGCCTTGGCGACATGCGCAAAATGTCTTTGATATCACAGTGTCATCGAGTGTAATATGAAGTCATCGAGTCCATATTCCTTCTCATGTATAATTTATCGAAGTTCTTGTAGAAACTAACCAAACCCCATTTGGGTTTTGCTAGTTTAACTGCTGTTTGTATGTTAAGGCCTCATGTATATTTTGGCTAAAACTTGTTTTTTCCGAAAAACATTGCAATTATTCTAACGGCTATATCACGGATACCAATTGGAATTTTGTATTCCTGTCTGCCACTATAAACTGGGAGAAAATAGTGGAATACAAACTAACCCGAAAAAAATGCATCTAATGCCTCAAAATTGCTAAAATGTCCAAAAATTTTAATTTTTTCGATCTTTTTTCAATATTTTCGGCCCATAGCTGCTAATCTGGGGGAAATTTAGTTAGGTAATCGTTAGTATAATAGTCCTTATAACAAAGTTCATAATTCCTTAGAACATTATAAATCTGGAAAATGGTTTTTTATAATTTTCAGCTGTATTTTACATCGAAAATTCGGTAATCCTATGGAAAATATAGCAAAAGGCAAAAAACATGAATTCATCAATATCCTTTGCAGTTGATGCTTTCGGTGAAGCCTGTAAAGTTGTTTTTTTTTCGTTTGCGGTTTAGGTCCATGATCTGAATCATCACTATCATCTGAGCTTGATAACACATTTAATGGCATATCTCTTTCGGTGTGTCTTTCAATTCTATCGTCCCCCGCATCCAGCTTTTTTTCTTTGTATCATTTTTCCATTGTCATGATGACCTGATGGAATCGCACTCCTTGTTCGTCCGATTCGATGTTCAATTGATATAGGAACTTTTTAAATTGGAGATGCAGAAAATGTAATTTCAATGTCATAGATGCATTGATTTTATGAAAGTAACTGAGCATTGTTTTCATCAATTTCTTTGCTTCGTTTCGCTGTACACGATTATTTCCTAAAATGCCCTCGTTGTTTGCCAGCACGTTCGTAAATCTTTCGATTTTCATTAATTTTTTTATATCCGACTTATGGAGAATACCTGTTGAAAGTAAAAATGCATTTGCGAAAAATTAATAGCAATACGAATAGAGCGAGTGAACAAACATAGATATGAAAATATGCATTGGCGGCAGCAATTTATCATCGATAATCTTTATTAAAGGTTTATTGACCAATTTTAACCATCGTTTTTTTCCAGTCGTTTCACTGATAGTGATCGACTTGGCTTTACTAATCCCAATCACAAGGGAAACAAAAGAATTTCGGAAAACCGCCTTTTGATATAACACCTTTCAATATGTTCACAACTTTCAGGTCACGGCAATTCTTCCATTTATGTCCATTCATGTTTAATTTTTTTCTATATATTGTCTAATTCTTCACTCAGGGATTTTCTGCTTTAAAAACATGTAGTTGTTTGGATTGTAATACAGTTTCTTTATTTTTATGTAAATGTCAGTCATTTCTAGAACAAAGTTAATTTTTTACTAACCTTGTAGTTCATTTAAAAAAACAAACCACATCAAATATCTGTTTTATGATTTTACATTCATTTTTTAAAGCTGTTTTTTGTTAATTAAAAAAATAAAAAAATAAATGTTTTACTAACATATGTGGTTCATTTTTACATAAATTGTTAGTAATTTTTTGAACAGTAAAAACAAACGAAAATGTTAGTTGAATTTAATGAAATGTTAGTCGCTCTTTCTTCAAGTGAAATTTCATTTGTTTTTGACTGCAATTGCTGTTGTCTTTACCTACATAATATCCTAAGTCCTCATAAATTTCATTCATATTTGTGTCCAATGCTAATGGAATTTACGATTTTTTGAAACTGAGCCGTCAATGAATAATCGCCAGGTGCCAGCGTTATATTCCATTCCCAATTTATTCAATAAACCTTGGATGTTATTGCAGTAAGTGAACGTACATGTATCGTCAACGGTATGTAAATGCTGAAATTCGGCTTGGCCTTTCCGGTAAGCCGCGGGGGTAACGTTCTGCGGTGTGAGTTTTCTGCTCTTCGAAAATCAGGTAAAAAATTCTGAAGATTTCCTTGGGCAGGAATGAAATCCGGATAGGGACACGCCTATATCAGATTGCTTTTCACAATTTGTTAAATAAGTTTTGGGACTTTAGCACATTTAATTACTATAAATGCAATTAATGTTTATTCCGATGAAAATAAATTTAAATTCTGAATTTCGTTTCGAAAATCCCAACATAGCCACAATATAACAATTTTGTTTTGTGTTAGCGGTTTTGGTTCATTATCTTCTATATTGAGAGCATAATCATGACCTTGCAAATTTTATTGAAAGGAGAAAACACTTTCGAGTGACCATGCGGACATAATCTCAGGACTCGGAGGTTTAGGTGGTTCGACACCATCAGAGCGTGGCACTGGAAGTGAATGCCTCTTATTGTCCCAACAGCATAATTAATGGAAATTTTTCGAAATATTAGCAATTTTGTGGCCCTATGTGCAGTTTTTCGGGTTAGTTTGCTTTACACTTTTTTTCTCCTAGCTACTATTGTGCCGAAGACAGTAAATCCAAATTTCAATTGGTTTCTTCGGAACAATTAAGTTTTAGCCAAATATATAGGAGGCCATAAACTCCGAACAGCAGCTGAACTAGCAAAACCCAAACGGAGTTTTGTTAAATTCAATAAGCACTTCGAAGGCCGCACACGAGAAGGACTTTTCATTTTATGTGTTGACACAGTGCAATAAGAAAAAAAAATTAAAATAAATTTTTAAAAATATATTTTGTGATTCGTCATCTCTAATCTTAGATATAATTATGATCAAATAAAAGCATGTTTTGTGTGGTATTTTAGTAAGAAAAATTTTTTAGGAAATTTTTAAAAAATTTCTAGAATAGAGGAAAAAGACGCCATTTTTAATGAAAATTTCAAACTATTCGTGTTCAGCATGCCAAAAGTATTAAAAAACTTATGTATCACAAGATATATTTTTATTTAAGCAATTTAATACAAATTTTCAAAAATCAAAAACTTTCGCAGCGCGGCGCCATGGGTTAAAGCAAGTCATCCGATTTTTTTTAAATTTGCATAATAACTTTTAAACCTAATACAACAATAATCTGAACAATAAATTGAACATTTTCTAACAAAGTTTTTCTTCATACAAAAAAATGCCGCTCTAATGTCCACAATTGAAACCCGTAATGAACAAACCCATGGGCTGTGTGAACGTTTGTATAATTTGAATGACAAATTTTCATATATTTTGACGGATTTGAAAAAAAAATAATAGCAAAACAAAAATTCACAAAAAAAAAAAAAGAAAATGGATTTAATATTTGCCACTCAACTGGCAAAACGCCTCACCAGGAGAGAATTTAATCCAAAAGATCGAACTGATGTTTTTATTTTTATTTTTTATGTTTTATTCTTGTATTTTTGTTGTCTCAGAATAATTTTGCGATAAAAATCAAAATCTTAGATCGAGCACTTTTTGCAAAAATCTGTTTTGAATTTGCTAAAACTAAAATTTTCAAATTTTTCGAAAACAATGCGAGATGATTTATTTAAGTCAATGGAATATAAATTCCTTACAGACTACGAAAAAAAATACAAAATTGTATTAGTATTCCATTGTAGTCAACACTATTTAATCATTATTCAATAATGTTAATTGGAAGTACTTAAAATTCATCATCAGAATAATTAAACTATATTGTAAACAGAAAATATATAAAATTAACCAAAACACAGTCACATCATTCAAAATATAGGTTTTCCTTATCAGTATCAATAAAATATTATCTTCTACATTACCTTTAATACCAAGAACCAACCACTTTTCTGAGATTTTATCCCTTGAATAAATATTTGTAGTTAAAATCGAATATTAGTTTCGCCTGCAAAAAAACAACCACTCTATCTATCTCTATTTCGTTAAGAATTTTAAAATAATATAAAGTTTTTTATTAGTTTTGGTAACTCTAATAAAATATTAAGATTAGCAACTCAATTCATGTTGTACATACAAATCTATTTTTAGACATTAATATGTAAACTTGAAAGAAAAAAAATATTAAGGTAGAAATTTGAAAATACAAATTCAAATAGAGTTAAGGCTAGAGGTATTGACTTTTTTGCAATTTGTAAAAGCCAAATTATTGCTAGAGACCTGTCCAACAATTAAAATTTTTTAAAAAATTGATATAGACAATTTTTGTGGTGCTTATGAAGCTAGAGCAAAATGTTGGAAATTTTTTTTTTCATGCTTTTTGAAAATATTTTCCACAAAACAAAGTCTTTTTTGCTTTCTCTTTGATGTATTATATGCTTCTCAGTTTCTTCAATAAATTTCATTTGAAAAGAAAATAATCGTAATACAAACCTTGCGTTTTCCAGCTTAATATTAATTTACTTCTCATTTTTTATGTACCAATTTTGTTCAGTGTTGGTTTTGAAGTAACATTTTAATTGTTGGACAGGTCTCTAGCAATAATTTGGCTTTTACAGATTGAAAAAATATCAATTAGTCGACGAGTTATAGCCAAAAAACCATATAAACAATATGCTGAAAACATAACATAAACAAACGCCGCGATACGGGTCTTCTAATTTAGCCTCTATTTTCACCCCTCACTCTCAGAATCGACCATAAATAGGACTTAAAAAGATTAAAAATGTAATTGATATGTCATACTTTAGAATTCAATATCCAATATCCAAAACATTGAAGTTTTTGCATAAATAAAATTAACCGAAATAAGTACAACATTGTACATCTACTAAAAATATGAAGTCCACTCTGAGTTAAATGATGGTATTTTTGTTGTTGTTTGGGGTCTTTCTTCATAGTTGGAAAGCCTGAAGGTCAAATGTCTACCCTATAATCGCATACCGTAGCAATCAGCCTGACGGTTCGAGTAATATGAAAGTTTTAAGTTCTATCTTAACATATTTCCCACTGTGCGTATAAGTGTTATTAATACATGGATATATTAATCATACGCTATACGTGTCTTTTTATACATATTAAAATTCATTTACTACAGTCCACTTCACTTTGGTAATTGTCAGTTGATTTTCGTTAATACTTCCAAGGAAACTACACAGTGGTGAATCCGCAGATTTAAATGATACTGGAATATGTTGTAGATGGCGAACAAATATTAGATACGTTTAGCGGTTAAAAAGTGAAGTCAAAAATTACGTTTTTCTAATGTATTTCTTATACAAGCTCGTTAATTGGATAGGAATTGAAGGATATTTTAAAGACGCATTCACTGGTATGTAAAACATGCCATAAAACATGCATGCTCGAAGATTTTTGTTATATAAAATATTTTTTTTTCCAATACCATATTTGTATTTGAAGTTGTTGTTAGTTTGAGTTCAAATCAACATACACACAGAGAATTTTTTTCCAATTTCCAACTGAAATTCGGTGGCCGCAATGAAAATCGGTTATTACAGAATATTGGGTTTTGCAACTAAAATCGGTTAACACAACTGAATTTTAATTGTAACACCCAAAATATTCATAAATAACATTTGAATATGGAAAAATAAAATCAAGTAAAGAATATTTACAAACAATATTTTTTATTAAGGGATTATTGATAAAATTATCAATTTTATTTTTGTGTTGCTGAATCGGTTTAAATTTTACAATTTATTCTTTTATGTTGTATTGCTTCAAAAATTACGATTCTTCTTAATAAAACACCGTTTCTTACGTTTTTTTTAATCTATATATTTCGAACATCAGTTCATCATCAGGATCTAAAAAATGTTAACAATGTTTTTATTATATTTTATAAATTAAAAATAAAATGTAAAATTACCAAAAATTTATGTTTTATACAAATAAATTAAAATCAAATTTGACTATTAGAATATAACATTAAAATCACAAAAGACAATATTTTTTTAAAAAGAAATTAAATTACAATAAGTGTTGACATAATCTTTTTTATCACTTTTATCGTTACATACAAATTGTTCATATTTAACAATTTGGTTAACTTCATGTACCTGCAATTTAAATTTGTTTTGTTCTGTTTTTAATATTTTTGTATTACCAAAATCAAATTCATGTTTGTTTGATCTAGCATGTTTTGCTAGTGCAGATAAATTGACTATTGTGTTTGTTGTTTTTTTACAGTCATATTCATGTTGTTTAAGTCTTTTTGATAATTTTTGTGTTGTTTCTCCAATATATAACTTATCACAATCTTTGCAATTGATTTTATTTGGATACAACTGTTCACCATTTATCAAATGGAAAAATCGTAACAAATTGGTACCAAAAACCAATTGCATCTAATCGTATTGTTAACTATTATTCAGCACATCCATTTCATATGAAAAAGAATACAGCTAAAAATTTCATTAAAAAAGTATTTAGTTTGTCACATAAAGATTTTTGGCATCAAAATCTGAAAAAAATTAAAAATATTCTAAATAAAAATAATTATCCAAATAAAATTATTGATAAATTCATCAATTCAGTTCGACAGCAAAATATAAATAACATAAATACATCACAAACCAGCTATACCTATCTCTCGATGACAAAAACTAATAATTCGATTTCTGATCAATTATCAACGCCACCTGTTAAATATGCTTCGATGACTTACATTCCTAACTTAACTGAAAAATTGTCAAAAACGTGTAGAAAATTTTGCACCAAATATACAGATTGCAATGAAACCACCACCAGATGCTAATAATAAAAAATTTTTTGAAAATTTAAAATATCGCCTTAAAAAAGGTGATAAATCAGACGTTGTATATAAAATCAATTGCAAAGATTGTGATAAGTTATATATTGGAGAAACAACACAAAAATTATCAAAAAGACTTAAACAACATGAATATGACTGTAAAAAAACAACAAACACAATAGTCAATTTATCTGCACTAGCAAAACATGCTAGATCAAACAAACATGAATTTGATTTTGGTAATACAAAAATATTAAAAACAGAACAAAACAAATTTAAATTGCAGGTACATGAAGTTAACCAAATTGTTAAATATGAACAATTTGTATGTAACGATAAAAGTGATAAAAAAGATTATGTCAACACTTATTGTAATTTAATTTCTTTTTAAAAAAATATTGTCTTTTGTGATTTTAATGTTATATTCTAATAGTCAAATTTGATTTTAATTTATTTGTATAAAACATAAATTTTTGGTAATTTTACATTTTATTTTTAATTTATAAAATATAATAAAAACATTGTTAACATTTTTTAGATCCTGATGATGAACTGATGTTCGAAATATATAGATTAAAAAAAAACGTAAGAAACGGTGTTTTATTAAGAAGAATCGTAATTTTTGAAGCAATACAACATAAAAGAATTAAATTGTAATATTTTTTATTTATATTTATTTTTTTACAGGTTGGCGATGTCGTTTTAACTTCATTTGTTAATTTTTAACATTTGAGTAATATTTATAGTTATTTTTCTAAAACATTTAATTAAATTTGGCTACTTTTCACTTCTTTCAAACTATTTGTTTATGTAAAATTCAAATATTTTATTTACCATCTGTATCTTTCGTGCCTAATATTGTTCACTAATTCATCTTAACCTTGGATACATTGAAGAACACCGTCTTTAAACAAAAAAAAAAAGAAGAGAATAATTTAAGGCGGATTTTTCATTAACAATCTCACTTATTGTTGTTTTATTAATATTAAAATATAAAGCACACATATTTGAAATTCACGTGTTTATAAGAAGTCAAATTTGTATATTTGCATGTGAGAGTGTGTAGAGATGTACGGCTTTGTTGTGTGAATGTGTGTTTTGTTTTAAATCTTAAATTCTTGACAGTTTTTGAGTTCCCAATAAACATCGATGTAAGAAATTTAAAATTTTTTTTTTCCAGTCAAATTCAAAATATGTGGTGAAATTTCTCATTTTCTAGTTAATCTGGTGCACATTTTTAATTAATTACCAACTTACACTGATATAAATTTGTGCGTAGTATTAATGAATTCCTCATTAATGCAATGATTTTTTTTTATAAAAAATTTAACAAAGAAATGTTTCATTGACCCAATGAAAATTTCATAAAGTTTATGAAACTTTTTCATTAATTCTAGCATACATATTATAGAAGTTTCATGTATTTAATGCATACAATTCATGGTTTGAATGAAATATTTTCATTACCTTACTTACGAAACAAGAAGTTTTCTTGATAATACACTTTAAAGAGGTTGAGATATCAGCCAAAACAAAATTTTTTTCTTTAAATTAAATTAAAAAAAAAAAATAAAAATAATCTGTTGACTCTTTACAAAAGCGCTTATGTCGACTTAAGAAAAAATTTTAAGAATTTTGTAGTCATTTCAAATCAACAAATTGTATTTTTAATCCAAAAAGTACTTATAGGAAAAAAATCAAATAATAACGCTAAACAATTTATTTAACATCTTACAAGTTAAAATTGTTATTGAAAAAAATTTGAAAACTTTTCATTGATTTAATGAAAAAATTTACAATATTAATGAATTTTAAATCAGTTAATGAAAGTATTAATCAAATAAATGAATCCACTTTAATGAAATTGTTGAAACAGTTCGCTATTCGAGATCTATTTCAACAATATCTCAGCACTATTCTCAAAGATTAATATTTGAAAACATTTTTGATAAAAATTTGAATTTAATATATTTTCCAGAGTAAATGTTTATTGGGATTGTTGTTTTGAGATTCTATTGCTGTTGCTTTTGTTGTTTTATTCATGTGAATGTTTATTTTATAATGCTCTACTTTGTATGTACCTTTTTTTAAATACACTGGAGTTTTTTCTTAAAAAAAAGTTTGTGAATGTTATTTCGAAAAAAGACAAACAACATCATAAACATTAGCTTTAAAATTTTGAAATGTGTTTTTAGGTGTTTACCCAATCAGAAAAATACAAACGCACCACCGCTGGCAAGGCACATTAACAAGTGGTATAAGTGCTTTTCCAATACAAAGCACTGTTGAAACAAAATTTTCAAAGTTGGTTAAATGTTGGCAAAACCATGAAATAGGTGGTCTAAAAATTTGTTTTCCAAAATAAAATTACAAAATAGTTCATGTATATTAGAATGGTCCGGCCGGGGTTCGAACCCTGTCTGACGGATTTGCCGCAGACAGCTGTAACCATTGAGCTAACGACTGAGACTTGATAGCTTAAAACGTATGCTGGGTAACAAATATGTCACCACTGGCGTAAGCTTTGATGGAAACAACTTACCAACGTTGGGAAAACAAAAAAAGTTGGTCTTAAATGAGTTTTTCCAGAACAAAACAACAATTTGATATGAAAAAAATTTTAAAAAGTAAAAAAAAACAACAAAAACAATGGTTGCCTGAAACCGAGCTCGAACGCGGAACCTTCCGACTAAAAACTTTTTTAAACAAAGCATCATAATTTTTTTAAAATAAATGCCTTCCAGTGGTTAGACTTTTGAGCCGTTAGTAATTTTTTACTGTATATCACTAGGAAAAGACTTTTTCTTAACGTTGGTTTAGTGGTCTCCGTTGCCACTGAAATTCTTGTATAACAAATACTGGCAAAACGCTTTTTGGAAAGGCTGGTAAAGCATCTTAAAGTAGTGTTCTGCCAGTAGTTTATTTACAATTCCTCGGTTAGCCAGTGGTATGTATACCAGTGCTCGATTTTTTGTACCACTGCCATTTTCTGACTGGGTATGTATGGGTGTGTTTGTGGGGAAGTGCATAAAGCACTCCTCAAAATTATAGCAAACTTACTTATCAGTATTTTACTGTTCGAATATCTCGTTAACAACTTATTAGAAAATTATAATTTTTGGCCTTTAAAAACACAATTTTACTGAAAATTAAAAATGCACATACTTACCTTAACTGTAAAGAAAAAAAAAATTGCAGTTAGGCGACCTTACCTATAAAAGTAGTGTTACAAAATTATAGCGCACTCTAATAGAATTTTAAACAAAAGCTCAAAACATGGGAAAATAATTTAGTTTTACCATAAATTTCAGAAATTTGTGTTAAAATTTTCATAAAATACCTAATTTCTATAAGTTTTTTCAAGAAAAATGAGCTTTTTTCATAAATCAATTATTTCAAAAAATTTTGAAAACAGATTTTTATTTATTTGATATCAGATTGTCTTAGATTTATATTTATACCTTGTTAAAAATCGTCATATATGGATACATATATGATCACTAGGGTGGTCTTTCGTTGTATGGACGAAAAATAAAAATGAGATTTTGACTGTACCCCCCTCTTGAAATATTTGTTAGGGTGCCAAAACACGCCACGCAAAAAATTAGAGTTCTAGCATAACGGGAAGATGTCCCGCATCGCCCTTGAAAATCGTGCCCCTTGGAAAAATGGGCATAATTAAAAAAAAATTTTTTTCTTCAAAATTAAAAAAATATAAAATAATTTTTGTGTTGGGTTTAATCATAACTACTCAGACAAAAATATTACTTTCCCAGAAAATCGCTAACTTACCCTAATTTTGTGTCAAAAAAATTGACAAATATTTTGGGTGCACCTCAAAGTGACTTTTTTGCATTTTTGAAAATTTTATTCAACAAAAATAAAAAACCTAGTGTTTGCTGTCAAGTATTTTATTAAACACATCTCAAGTATTAAATAAGCCAAGTACTGTGGATATCCGTTGGCAAATTTTTTTTAGAGCATTTTGATTCTCGGGGATTTCAAGGTTTGTTTTTTATTTTAATACATTTTTACTTTAAAACAAGGTTTTAATAATATTTCATCAATATTATTGTATATGCTCTTTGATATGATTGTAATAACTTTATTATAAAATACTATTTTTTCTGTTGATAGTTAACCCATGTTAACCTGGGGTCAAATATGACCCACGTAAGAAAAATGCAGCTTTGTGTCAAAATTTATAAATAAAATAAAAAAGGAATAATTCAATTTATATTTATTCTAAAAAATTTTCGTTAACCGTTTCTAGTCTTCGAGTAGGTCAATTTAGTAAAAATTAGAACTTAAAACTTTTCCACAATAATAATTTAGAGAGAAAAAAATTTACACTATTAAATTAAAAATACCTTTTTTAAAAATACTCCTGAATATGTAAAAAAAAAAAACAATTTAAATATGAATACAAATATCAAAATTTATACTAAATAATTAATTTTAATTCATTTTAAAATGAAAATAAATTACAATTAGAAACATAAACTAAAATTTATTTTGTCATCTTTGTGATTTTTGACTCTTTAAAATACGAGGGTCAGTTGGGACCCCATGAAAACACAGGTTAACTATGAACACGAAAAATTATACTTTATAATAAAGTTATTACAATTATATAAAATAGCATACACAATAACATTGATGAAATATTACAAAAATTTTGTTAAAAAAAAGTCTATACAAATTTAAAAAAACGTTGAAATCCGCTAGAATCAAACTGCTCTAACAAAAATGTTTGCCAACGGATATCCGTAATACTTGGCTTATTTAATACTTGAGATGTGTTTAATAAAATACTTGACAGCAAACACTAGGTTTTTCATTTTTGTTGAATAAAATTTTCAAAAATGCAAAAAAGTAACTTTGAGGTACACCCAAAATATTTATTAATTTTTTGACACAAAGTTAGGGTAAGTTAACGATTTTCTGGGAGAGTAATATTTTTTATCTGAGTAGTTATGATTACACCCAACACAAAAATTATTTTATATTTTTTTAATTTTGAAGAAAAAAAATTGTAGTTTCTTTTTAAATTATGCCCATTTTTCAAAGGGGCCCGATTTTCAAGGGCGATGCGGGACATCTTCCCGTTATGCTATAACTCTAATTTATTGCATGGTGAGTTTTTGTACCCAAACAAATATTTTAAGAGGGGGGCAGCCCCAAAAATCGCAAGTTGAAAAATAAGGACCACCCTAATGATCACACATGTTTCATACAACACCACATACATCCGTACATGATTCATATGTGTTCATAAACAATTCTTATGTGTTCATATGAGGAGTCATATGCGTTCATATGTGTTCATTAGCGAAAATTGAGGTTATATTTACATATAATCATACATGTCTATACATTTCCATATATGGTCAATGTGTACATTAATGAAAATTGCGGTAATATGTATATATATGATCACATATAAACTCTTATTAACACAGATGAATCCTATATGGTGGTGCATGGACATGTATGGCCTCGAATTACTTCATATATGAGCATGAATTGGTTCATACATGTTTATAAATGGATGCATATATGTTGATTTTTAACCGGGATGCTAAAAAAAATGTAATATATTCCTGTCCAGCTGTTTTGGGTCCGAAATACTGTAGACATATTTTATTAAAAATCATCATCAAAAATGAAGCGAAAGTATTGAACGATGGCTTTAAATTAATTTCTGGGATTCAAAGTTTATTGAAAACACCAAATTATTGTCGTAGTGACAACCGAAATAAAAATTATAGTCCTAGGTGTATCCGCGTTATTTGACATTGTTATCTTACAAGTATATCTTTGTGAACATAACCAATACAAATTACATATTTTTTGTGAAAAACTACTTAACCCTTCGACAAACACATGGTTCTGGCCAGGCATATTTAATTTTTGAGTGTTAATTACATACTTATAGTTTAGGTAGATACCTGTATTTCGCGGTAGCCGCCTAAATATTGCTGGCTTTCTATCTGTAAAAAAAAATTCAAAAATATCATTCCAACACGACGAAAACTGCAAAAGAAAAAAGTCCCCCTCGAACAAACACATATGCCTAGCCAGACCCCTATACAACAACAACCATATTTTGGGACAACATTCAACCCGTTTGGCCATTGAATCTTTCTGTGGAAGGCCGTCGAATATTCCCAGCAACATGCTGCCTAACCAACAAAGCGCCCCTAGTACACTGAATTCCAGAAAAGATTGCAGAATTTTTCTTACGCAAGACGAAAAGCTGCGTAGGAAGACACGTTTTTACTGCACCAAATGCACTAATCCTGTGTGTCAACAACATTCTAAAGTTGACTATACTTGTTTTTCATGCATTCCACAAAATGAAAAAAAATTATTTTGCATTTTTACCAAAATAATATACGAGCATACTTCATTCAATTCAAAGTTACGGTACCTTTTTTGCCATACAAATGCATGAAAACGTATAGGCGGTCTGGCCAGGCATATGTGTTTGTGAGAAGGTTTCAGAATATGTGTTTGACGGGGGGTTAAAAGTGATTTTTTTTTTTTTAAATATTATAGAGCTAGTAATTTTTCACTAAAGAGTTATTTACTTTAATTTATTTGAATTATTTTTTTATTACTGTTAAAGTCACTTTTGTCCTTGCTTCACAGGGTATCCATAGTATTTCCCGAGGGTGTTAATGCTATTTATTGTTTACGAAAATTAGCTTCGAGCACCAGATACTAACTTGAAGCCATATTTCAATACTTTCGTCTCAATTTTGATGATGATTTTTAATAAAATATGGCTATAGTATTTCGAAAAGAGAACTTCTGGACAGCAATATATCATATTTCCTGCCAGATGCATCACTCTTTTATCTGAAATATTAAAATAAATCTAATATACGAAAAGTAAAGATGATCTGATATGAAAGAAATAAAAATCTGTTTTCAAAATTTGTTCAAATATTTGATTTATAAAAAAGCTTATTTTTCGTGTAAAAACTTAGAGCAATCAGCTATTTTAGAAAAATTTTTACTAAAATTTCTGAAATTGATGGCAACAACTACCGTACGTCTTAAAAAACCAGCTAGATAATAAATTGAAATCAATATACCAAATTATTTTACCATATCTTGAGTTTTCTTTAAATACTCTATCAAAGTGCGGTCTACTTCTAACCATGCGCGGCTCCTGCAATTAATATACAGGAAAATTTCATACGCCATGATGTGCAATTGCATGTGTTTGTTGTTTTTTGTACACTGAGACGTATGAAATTTCCCATTATAATAACTGCTGGAGCCGCGCATGATTTTGGCAGACTACTTTTATAGGTAAGGTCACCCAATTGGAATTTTTTTTCTTCAAAGCTAAGAAAAAAGTAAGTTTAAAGCATCTTTAAATTCTCAATAAAATTGTGTTTTTAGATGCCAAAAAAAAATTATCATTTTCTAATAAGTCGCTAACGAGATATTCGAACAACAAAACACAGATAAGTAAGTGCGCTATCATTTTGAGCAGTGCTTTATATAGGTGTGCATGTATTTGTTTGCTGTTTTAACATTGTTAGTCGTTTAAAAATATAAACAATATAAAAGAAAAACATTTAACACACTTCATGGTGTAACCAGCTGCAAGCGGGTAAGTGTATTTGTGTGTGTGTGTGTAGAAATATATAGACGGGAGCGTTTGTATATTTATGCGTTTTAGTATGTTTGCCCAGGTAGTTTAGTGGGTTGTGCTGACAATAAAATTAAATTGTTTATCTTGTTTGTTGTGTTTTCCGTTCTTTTCTGAGTTAAATGTGTTTAATAAAAAGTTAACAAGTTTTTTTTTTTTTAATTTTTGCAGATTTTTCCTTTTAAATAATTATTTTGATTTAAATATGAAAAATCAAAATAAAGATTAAAATAATGAAAATATTTTGCATATTTTAAAAAATAAGAAATATGTGGCAACTCTGTTTAATGTTCTCTAATGTGGTCCTACATCTAGGTTTTGGGCTATATTATAAAAACTAAATGGAATGTTCCATTTATCAGCTTATAGGGCAACTCTTTGGGGATTTTTAAAAATTATTTAAAAAATAAAAAAATCTAATCTTTAATATTTATGATGATTATGTTGGTAAGAAAAAATTAAAACGTAATTCTCTGCTAAAGACCCATATTGATATTAATTTAAAACATTGTTAAAAAATTAAAATAACCTTTAACATTTAACGGACAAGACGTAAAAAACGATTTTTTTCCTTTAGTTTTGAAATTTAAGAGGTTTTTTTGTGATTACAAAACAGAACTCACACACAAGCCAATGTTTGTATTTAGTTGTATGTTGGAATTTCTTGTAAATTCAATTGAAAGAATTTTGTATTTAAACAAACTTTTTTTGTAAAAAATATTATGGGAATTATTGGAATTATTTTTTGAAAGGGAAAACAAATAAAATTCAATATTTAACTGCCAATAATTTTCTACTATTAAAGTTTGTTTTTTAAACTACCGATAGAAGTTCAAAAAAATATTTCTATGTATTTTAAGTGATTCTTCATTTAAAAACAAACCTTTCGTAAAACTTTATAAATAAACTTGAATCGATAACAGAAAATATATTGTGAATGAATGATTTTTGAAAATCTGACCGATCGGACCATACAATTTTAATGTACACATACTTTAGCTATTCTAAAATTTATTTCGTTTTCACTCAAAACATAAATAATGGCTGACTTTTATTAAAAATACTACTGCACTTATTAAAATTATAATGTCATGGTTGCCACTGGACAATTAAAAAAAAAAAAAAAAATGGGCAAAAACCACAACAATTTTGCAAAAAAAAATATTCATTAAATTTTTTAAATAAAGATTTCTTAACATTTTTCCAAAAAAAAAATATTAATTAAATGTTTTGATTAAAGATTTCTTCACAGAATTACACAGAATTTAAGTTTTTAAAATATAGTCATCCGTCTAGGAATTATATTCTGTTAAACTTTCAACTTTGGTTACTAATATTTCCACTAGCAGGCTCATTAAAGCAAAAAAAGTTACAAAAGTTTCTTACGAAGCATGGTTCTATATATGTGCAAAGTTTGGTTTAAAAATGTCGAGCGGGACTATGACGTGTTTCTAAAGAGTTAGAGATCTGTTAAACGATTCACCAAACAAATAGAAAGGGGTATATGTTTATTTAATTTTCCTGGGGTCATTTTTTACTCCTTTAAATGTAAGTTTGGAACGATAAAGCATTGTACTGGTTCGCCAGTTTAGTACCCTTTATCACAAATCCAGATATAATAAAAATCCGAAAGAAATAATTCTGTAAATTTTCTACACAGAAAAATTTTAAAACGGGTTTCAATTGAAATATTTATGAATCAATTAATATTTTAATTGATTTTGCAACTATCACGGCAATGCTAATACTAAATAAATCTTTTATTGAAAATTAAAAAGAAAAATAACTATAAATAGCTATCTACAAAAATAATTATATTACTCAACAAAAAAATGTGTGTGAACGACACGTTTGTATGTATATGTGAATTTAGTAATGCTGCGTCTGTTTGTGTATTTGTGTGTGCTTGTTTTGTTTGTAAACTACAAATGTATTTGTTATTTTATAATGAAATCTTACTGTTTAACATACAGTATATGAAAAAATAATTTGAGAGTTATGGCTAAAATAAAATATGTATTTATATATTTAAAAGTCAATGAAAATATTAATAGATTAAATTAAATATGTGGTTAGAAACAACTTTAATTCGAATCAAATCTTTTAGTATATATATTAGGTTGATAATTGTTTCTGTGTAGTGAGTTCTTTTTGATCAAAAGTACCAAACATTAAATCTAAGTGGATCAAATTACATAAAATAGTTAATTTTATAAAGCGAACATTTTTTTTTGGATCAATTTAAAAGCTTTGCAATCTTATAGGCACAATTAAAATTACATTTCGTTGGCCTTTTTGTGCCCAGGTCACTAAGGGTTAAATATTTTTTAAATAAAAATAAGATAATTATAGTTTAGTCAAAGTAAGGTGATATTTTTCTGAATATTATGCAAACTAGTGAATTTTTATTGTTGATCTATAAATTGTGTGTGAGTTGTTGGTTAGTTCGGTTAAAGATCTTGAATATTTTTTCATATTAACAGAAAAATTATCATTTCATTTGTGATAATTTACTTTAATTAACAGAAAAAAACCTTAGAAAAAAGTTATTTGACACCTGCATGAATGGAGTTAACTTTCTAGCCCGCAACGGCCTTCATCAACATTCTTCGTGCCTTAAAGTGTTAAATTGTAGACATCATCTATTTAACTCAACTAGTTAAGTTAAAAACATAACGTGACTTAGTTGAGTATGTTTAGTTCTGTTAATTATTACCACAGTTGCCAGTTCAACTAATTGTGTTGAAAATTTGACTGGCAGTTATTTTCAAATGTCATCATATTTTATCCTTTACATTGTAAGTGAAGGAATATCGAATATCGAACATTGAAGATTTTATTCGTTTTTCAACATATGTCGAGCATATATATTAATCGAATTTTTGCACTGTACCTTGTGAGTGGTTAAGAGTGAATTTTTTTTTTTTTTGAACTTTTTAGTTGAACTGGCAACTGTGGTAATAATTAACAGAACTAAACATGCAAACTTTCATGAAAACATTGAAATTTTGTTCAGCTTTTGAGAACACAATAAATTTTCGGAAAATGTTCGGGAAAGAACTCGCTACACACACAAACACGAATTAAAATTTTTGCAAATAATTAATTTTTCTTTAAGTACAACTATTATATTATGAAAAGAGTATTCGAGGTTTCCTAAAAAAATCTTTAAAATTAATTTTAATTTAATTTAATTTTGCATTTTTATCAAATTTTTGCGTCATTTTTGATTTCAGTCTAAAGTGGGTTAGCGATAACCGTTAAGTCAGAATTCCATATCCAAATAATTTTGAGCATATTATAGACATAAATAAAATGTGGGGGCTGTGGTGTATTGGTTAGCGCGTTGGACTATTACACAAATGGTCCCGGGTTCGACTCCCGGTGACGACAACATCAATTTAGAAAAATATATGTATGGGTTTTCTATCACTTATATGTATCGCTGCGCCCACCTTCGGTGTTCCCATAGCACTTAACCCCACCGAAGTAAAATAATGAATCAGGGCTATGAAACAAAAAGTTTCAATAAATTCGCCAACTCTACATCAGGTGGCGAGCAACAACTGTTCTAAGACTTATCTACTCGCGCAATACAGTGTTGCCATGTTTGAAGCCCTTCATCTTTCACCACCTTTCATCTCTCCACTATCCCCTTTCCAAAGAAAGCAACACATTAATAAATAGGAAGAATTTCCTGAGTGTTGCTTCTCTTTTATAAAAAATAAAAAAAAAAAAAAATTTAGCACGGGTTAGTGTATTCCTAAAAATCTAATTTAATATACTCTAAAGTGGGCCTATAACAAAAAGCTCACTAAAATCGGATACAATTCTTAGAAATTGAAGTAAAATCGACGAAAATATTTATTTAAATAAAAATGTATTTTAATATTGTTCATTAAAAAAAATTTACGTATTGTTTTCTAAGCAGTTGAAAACAATACGTAAATTTTTTAATGAACAATATTATTTTTAATATTTTTAATGAACAAGTTTTATAATTGCGGCAAACAGACGCTATTTTTTTGTTTTGAAACATGTTAAAAAATTTCCAAATAGAGAAGAACAGTTAAAATAATGCATAAAAAATTCAAAACAGACTAAAAATGGGGCAAAACATAAAGAAATAACATCAAAGGTCTATTTCAGCGAACATTATCAAAATTAAAATTTTAAAATTTTGTTTTATTTATTACTTTTTTTTTTGGAATCAATTAGATTTATTAAAATTTTAAATATAATTCTTACTGTTTGCAAAAATCTGACTTGAAAAATTCTTTAAAACTGGATAGTTTCTCAAGTTTTATGTTAAAATTAAATTTTTCAAATTTTTTTATTTTTTGCATTTTTTTTAAATCAATTAGATTTTTAAAAAATTTTGTTTAGACTTTTTTTTCGAATATTCTTTAAAACTGGCTAGGTATTAACTTTTCATGATAATGGAAAATTATACTTTTCATTTCGTTTTTTTTTTGCAACGACAATATAAAACCTGGAAAAAAACAATTTAAAACCTTTTTAAAAATAGAGATAGCGCAAATTAAACTTTATGACAGTTAAAAGTTTGAACGTATTCATGAAACAACTGGAAAAGAGAATTAAAAGAGCAGGTTAGGAAACGTTCCCTTGTTTACTTTTATTTCCAAAAAAAAAAAAAAAAACTATAAACCAACAAAATTAAACCATGAATTTATGAAGATCCTTTGAGTCCTGACAACAAAAAAAAAAATTATATATAATGCTTAACACATTGTGGCAGTGGTATTTTCATATTCTTTACTCTTTTAATGCCTCGATTAAACTTTTGCAAAATGAAAAACCAACACTGTCATTTTTAAGCAAACGAATATAAAATGTAAATATGTCATTCTGTTGAGTTTTCACTTTTTTCCAACAAATATTCATACAACTCTATAAAGAAATGTTAGATCAAAAAAGCCAAATGAAACTTAAAAAAAAAATTATTTTATTTTATCATTTTACTCATTTTTGACATTGTATTCTTGTTTCTTTTTTACCCACACAGTTTACTTTTAAATACAAGAGCATACAAGCTTATTTGACAAAGTGTATGTGTATGTGTGTATTTATAGCAGTACTACTTAAGTACACACAAACATGCAAAGACGAATACACTCAGAATAGTATGTAGCTTACTGATTGTAGTTTAATTACAAAGTTTTTAGTGTAGTTAAAATAAAGGAACATTCCATTTATGTTTCAAATAAATATTTATTGCAACTTTTTGATATATTTGTTCAAAATAATTTACCACCATCACCGGTTCTATTTTCAGATTCATTTATTATATTTATTTATTCAGTATTTCATACAAATTTTTTTTTTTTATTAATTAATAATCATATAATTACAAATTATATACTATTAGCCTAACCGAGCACTAGCTACTATGGTCTTCGGCGCGTTGTAGCGAAAACAGACCAGTGCCTCTGGGAATCGAGCCCACGACCCCCGCCAGCACGCTACCAACTAGCCTACTGGGGCGCACTTGTTTTTTTTTTATAATAATGGTTTGTTTATATACAAAATTATATTAATTCAAATTATAAGAAATTACAAAATTTTATACATGTCGTGTACAAACAAACAAAACAAAAAAAAACGATAATTTCAAATTTTTGAATATAAGTTTTATTTCTACTGATCTGTTGTTAAAATTTCAACTCTTATTTTAAACTTACTATTCATTTGTTTTTATGGATTTGTTAGTTATTTAAACTATATTTAAAAATAAATAACGAGAAACATTTGTTTAAAATGAAAAGTTATCTTGAATCTTATTTTCAGTTAATTTAAACTACAAAATGTTTCGAGTGTATTTGTACTGTTAGACAAAAATTGCCTGTATAGTTAGTAGCAGTGAATATGTAAAAAAGCTTTATACTTTAACATTATAATCATCAGGGCAACGACTTTCATGCAAATGCATGTTTGTAGTCAGAAAGCCCAAAGTCGATTTTTACCAAATATTTTTTCGAATCCAACACAGAAAAAACTTAAATCGAGTTTCAATTAAAATGTTTGTTTATCTAATTTAAAGTTTAATTGAATACGGTCCGATTCAGAGCATTGTTATTTGTAACTATTTAATTTATTTGAGTTTCAATTATGATTTTAATCAATTTCCCATTCAATTTCAATTGCAGTATATATTATTAATATTTCCAATACTGAGAAAATCGCCAAAATTATTACACACAGAGAAATAAAGTGACAACCAAATTCAAAAGTGTATATTAATGGTATAAATTCAGTTAGTACAACTATATTTACATTCGATTTCTGAAAATTTTTGGTGTTGCAACTAAAATTCTGTTGAATTAACCGAACTTTGTTGTGAAAAAAAATACAAAGTTGTGCCAACTGCCTGAAATTCGGATTAACCGAGTTTGAGTCGTAGTAACCGAATTTCAGTTGGCAAATAGCTAACATTTTTTCTGTGTGTATTCACTTTAAATGTTTTCGAAAAATTAAACTTTATATTGCGTTTTTTTGAAACGGCAAAATTAAACCAAGAAAAACTTGATCATTCATGCCGAAACTTTTTTAAAAATAGTGATAGCAGAAATTAAACTTGATGGCTGTTTTTCCATTATCATGGAGCAGCACGAAAGATCTACCTAATGGGAACAGCTCACAAAAGGGAACATTCCCTTAAAATATATAAATTATATAAAAAGCTGAGCTTAGTAAGTTATCAAAAAAATCTTAAAAACATTCATTTTAATGCAAAATATGCAAATATATGCATTTGTACCAAAATATATGACAAAAAATGCAACTATGAACTTATAGAAAATATGTAAAAATATATATTTATATCAAAATATGCAAAAGTATGCATTAACAAATCTATGCCATTTTGTTTTCTTTGTCCTCCAGCTACCCTATGGGGAATGGTACCGGTTCTGCGTGTGCCACAGGATCGGTCCCTTCGTGCCAGAGACAAGTCCTCTGGTAAACCCTACGCTATGTAAACAACTGGCAACTTTAACATTGGCTTGTCATAGGAGTGGGTCATTTGTCCTGCTTTAAACCACATAGTAGCATGCCAAAGGACTAACCACAGATGGACATACCACAAGACTGTCGCAAAAGGACCATGTCGTATAAAATAAACGAAAACTAAACAACTTCCAATGGGTAAAATTCTGGTCAACTGGCTTTTTCTTGTTAATAAGCATTCTGGTTAAGTGGTATGTCCTCCCTTCACCAGTCACACGATTGGTAAGTTTAGGACAATTGACACTGCTTAACCCACTTCAGTATTAAATTATACCAGTCCTGTGATAAGTCCTTCTTTAACCAGTCACTTTTAGGACAATTGACTCATCATTCCCATAGGGTAACGATAATAAACATGTATTTACAAAAACTTCAGAGCCTAAGCATATAAAGGGTCCGCCAAATAACTTTTCTTTTTTTTGAAAATGCTATAAAAAAAACTACTGAATATTTTATCAAATTTCTTTTTTTATTTGAAAGTACAATCCTTCCGGTTAATAATGGAAAATAATTTCATTCTAATGGATGCCTCGGCTGGCCATGCAGTAGCCTGCACGATCGGTCCAATTTTTAAGCACATTATCGATTGTGTGCAGCTGTATTTCACCAATGGCTTCACGAATATTGTCCTTTAAAGCGTCAATTGTCTCTGGCTTGTTGGCGTAACACTTATCTTTGGCGGCACCCCACAAATAATAGTCCAACGGTGTCAAATCGCAGCTCCGAGGTGTCTAAACGGCATCAGCTCTGCGGCTGATAATGCGATCTTCAAAACAGGGCGCAAAACATCGAGTGTACCTTCGGCTGTGTGGCACGTAGCGCCGTCCTGTTGAAACCAAATGTTGCCAATATCCTCCTCTTCAATTTTTGTGAACAAAAATTCGTTTCAAACATGGCCCGATAACGATCGCCATTGACTGTATCGGCCACTCCTTGCTCATTACCATGATTTTCAAAGTAATGTCGCAATATTTCCCAGCGTTGTTCAAGCGTATACACAACCATAATCGTTCAGCGGAACTATAAAACTAATTATCTGTCAAATCAGACATGAATTAAGTGTTACCATTCACGAAATAAGCACTAGTTGAAAAAAAAAAACGTGAGATGGCGGACCATTTACATTAGAAATTTAATTGAACAACGTTTTTAATTACAAACTAATTTTTCATAAAATTGCAAATATGGCTAAAACCTAAAAAACCCTAAAATTGGAAAAAATCAACAAAATTTAAAAAAAAACTCGCCAAAAATTAAAAAAATCGTTAATATTAAAAAAATTTTCCAAAATTAAAAAAAAAATATATACTAAAAATAGCCATAAATTGCTGTCATGTGAAAAATTTGCAGTAAAATGGCATTGATTTGTCGTTGTATATATTTTCTTATTAATGCATATTTTTCCTTTAAGGGTATGTTTTTTTAATTTTTTATGATCTTTTTTGCATATTTTATTATATTTTCTAGATTTAAAGTACAGACTTGATTTAAAATAAGAATTTATAAACCTAAAATAATAACAAGATCCATCATGTTGCCATCTATTTAGACAAATGGGTGAAATTCCTTTGGGCTCAACAACATTTTTGGATTTTAACAAAAACGAAAAAAGAATGAACAAAGCTTGAAACTGCTAAATAATCCTATCATAAGTTTTTAATTATTCATTGTATTTTATAATCGATACATATTTTTAATATATTTTATTTATTTTATTTTATTAATTAATAATCATATAGTTACAAATTATATACTATTATCATAACCGAGCACTAGCTACTATGGCCTTCGGCGCGTTGTAGCGAAAACAGACCAGTGCCTCTGGTGGGAATCGAACCCACTACCTACGCACTGATAAGCCAGCACGCTACCAACTAGCCTACCGGGGCGCACTATTTTTAATATAAAATTTTAAAAACATTAAAAACTAAAGCGAAATTTAATTGGGTGAACTTAAATATAATTTGAAAAATTAGAGAGTTTGGAGTAAATTTTAAATTTCGCTAATCATAAACATTTTTTTATTTTAGCACAAGGCTCGGTATTTTTAATTTTTAATTGTTTGGATAACTTGACACTGACGTATATTGTTTAAAATTTTTATCAAAAATATTAATCGATTAACAAATAAAAATATTGGCTAAACTGAACTTTATAGGGAGTTCTACCAAAAAATTAGGTGGTCCCCTCCAGAATTAAAAAGGCCCGTGGGCCCAAAACCGCGAAGTAACATACAAATGTTTGTACTCTAATGAAAGGAAATTTTTTCACGATTTCAAAATTTATATTATTTTTAGGATCTATGATACGTAGCCCCCTCTACACCCGTTTACAAATATTTCCTGCAGCGCTATTTTTAAAAGCACGTACAAATACATCGAAATTACAGCAAAATAATTTGTTTTGATAAAAGCGCATAATTAAAAACTTTACTCAGCGAAGCCGCTAAACTGTCTATCACATAGGAGAAAAACCCTAAGCCCTGCCGAAGCCCGGTCACGCAGGAAAACTTTACTTAGCGAAGCCACTAAACTGCCTATTACGTAGTAGGAAAATCCCTAAGCGCGCCCCTATGCCAGTCACGAAGAAAAACTTTGCTCAGCGATGCCACTAAACTGCCTATCACATAGGAGAAAAACACTAAAACCGATCGAAGGTCAGTCACATAGAACATCTCACATCAGCGAATCCTGTCTTTGGACGGTCTTTGGAGGAGCTAATAAATTTTGTACTATAACCTCCACTCGGTTATTCCTGGGTTATGGCAACGATAGCAACTAAAACATCATATTTTCATGTAAAATTCATTATTTGAACAGTAAAATTTACAAAAATATCCAAAAACACTGAAAAAACTTCTTACACACACAAACAACCCACACCACCCCAATTTTTGTACTTAAAATGTACTTAAAATATCTCTAGAGGGCGCTGCATAAAAATTATATAATTTTTGAAATCCTGAGGAAATTTCTTTTCATTTGAGTTCACAAGTTTCCATGCCCCAAACACCCGAAGATACAAAAAATTTATTTTTTAATTCCATAAGGGGTCATATTTATTTATTATTTTTTTTTGAGGAACACCCCATAAAGTGTAATTTTGCCAAGACATTTTATTGCTAACACCGTTCAACAAAATCAGAAAAATTTGGTGCATAGGCTTTGCGACCTATCATTTCTAATTTACTTTAGGACGCACATCGCGAAGGTGGCCTTAGAATTTTAAAGTTAGTTATAGTTAAAAAAAAAAATTCACAAAATTTTCTAGTAAATTAAAAATTTTTTGAACAACTTTTTGGAAAAAATAAAAAATGTAAAGAAACAATGCTTCTTTTTTTTTGCAACATTCAAATAGTACGAACAATTCCTTTTAATTTGATATATAACACGTTTAGAAAGATACAACAATATTCCCTAAGCACGTATTTAAATTTTAAATTTCTCATATTTCACGATTTCGTTAATAAAAAATCTACGTCAAAAAGAAGATTCACAATTTTAATGTGTAACTTTAGTAAACATCACAGTTGACTTAATTTATTAAAAAATTCGAGCAATTTTTTATAGTTTTAGTTAAACTAAACTAAAAAATGTTGACTTATTTTTATGCCTTAAATATATGGAGTCTGTGACAAAGCTTTATCAATAAAATTCAGATAAAAACATTCAGATATGTTTAGCACATGTTTTCTTATCAATACCAAAAAGTTTTAGTTAATTGAAGTGCGCTTTCTTAAAAAATACCGATTTTAAATGATACATGTTCAATAATGAATTTTGTCGATTTAGTAAATACATAAAAAATTAATTTAAACAAAGAGTCAAAAATTTTGAACTTCAAATTGAATTTTCGTGAAAATTTTGATATGAAAGCGATGGTTCTTTCGTTGAAATTAATTAAGTGCAATATAAATTAACATCATGTGCTAAAATTTTCCAAATTACTTTAGGAAATTTTATAATATTCAAAAAAAATGAAAAAGAGTGAAATTTTCATTTTAATTGCAAAGGTATATAACATTCATCACCCAATCGCAATTAATTGATATGGTTTTAAATGCTCAAAGTTCATACTTTAAAAACGTATAAAAAGTTATTCGTAGTTTATCCTGGTATACATATTAAGAAGAATTTTTAAAGAAAAAACTTGAAAAACTTGAAAATCTATCAGAATTGATAAATTGCACCACCGATGCATTTTTAGTGTTGAACTGTGTAACTAATCGAATGAGCAATATTTTGTTGTTTTTAACTATTTTCCCATTTTATTTGTAAAATTTAAAAATATCGCTGCACCCACATTCAACTATAATATATTTTGTTAATTTTTCACTGGAAACAATCTAATTATTGTGTTCTTTGTACAACAACTTTAAAAATATAAACACATACAGCTGTTCTTGTCTCACAAAGCTGAGATTTGTGACAAACTACTTTGTGTTGCCAGACTGTTTTGTATGCAGTAACGTACCTTAATCTATTACCAAAATTAAGGTGACCAACTTATAATTTGCTTTACATAGCATGCTATTTAAAGCAAAATGCCAAAAATATGGATAATGCTACCTCGCAAGTTTTACAAAATCCTAATTCCAGCCTAAGCTCTTTTAGAGTAAACAAGCTAAAGGAACTCGAAAAGCTAATCTGCAACTTTGGGAAAGAATAGCCCAATTAGAAATATTATGCAATGAGCTTAAACTAGAAAATGAATTTTTAAAAGAGCATTTAAAAACCGATGAACAAGTTTTTGAAAAACAGCTATTCAATTCTCATACTCAAAATGAAGAGATGTCAACTGATGATGATGAAAATGATAATTATGATGAACAAATAGATCTAGCTGAGGCAGCTATAAGCTTTCATACAGATGAAGAAGAACTTGCTCGTGAAACAGAGTGGATTTTAAAAAAGAAGAAACCGAAAAATAAGGGAAAAGTCAATTCATCTCCCGAGCCATCTCATATGATCGAAACAAACAAATGGAAAAAGAAAAAAATGTTGTACGCCAACCTCCACCAATAATGGTAAGTGGCATTACAGAATATTATAAATTTTATACGGAAATAAAAAAAGTTTGTTTAAATAACTTCACCATAAAACTTATAAAGAACTGCATCTACAAGATTTGCACATATGAAAGCATTGATTATAGATCTATTACAAAGCATCTCTCTGAATTAAACATATCTTGGTTTACATATGAAAATAAACAACAAAGACCTTTACGAGTTATTGCTAGAAATCTACACTTTTCTTGTGATCCAGACCACATTGTATCTGATCTTAAATCACAAGGACTAAAAGCCGTAAGTGCCACTAATAAATGGGCTTTGAAATCCAAAGACCCATTAAATTTATTTCTTCTCACATTTGAGTCTGATGAAGATATAAAAAAAATTTATTAAATCAAACAAATTCTTTCATCAATTATTACTATTTATTGAGCCTGTACGAAACTCTAAATACATACCTCAATGCAAAAATTGCCAAGGATATGAACATACTAAAAATTATTGTTCAAAACCACCGAGATGTGTTAAGTGTGCTGGAAAACATGCTTCATCAAACTGCGAAAAACCTCAGAATCTTCCTCCGAAATGCTGCAACTGTGGGGAACCACATCCAGCGAGCTATCGTGGGTGTATAATTGCCAAAGAACTACAAAAACTCAGAAATAAAACAGAACAACAACAAAAATCCAATGATCGTATTTCATTTCAAAACGCTAACAGTTATCAGTCCAATAAGAACACAGAAAGCGAACATATTTATCTAAAAACTCCTAAACCTTCACAAAAATCAGTCACCAAAAAAAATCACCTATGCAAACATTATTAAAAATAAGCCAAAATCTGTTCAAGAAAACAATAATAATGCAACTACATTAGAAAAAATAATGCAAATGTTACAACGGCAAGAAAAATTTTATAAAAATCTTGAGAGTCGGCTTGATTTGTTAGAACAATCATCATCAAAAAAATATCATCATGAATAATATGCTTAATATAATGTTATGGAATGCAAATGGTTTACGGAGCCATAAAGGCGAATTAGAAATAGTACTTAAAACTAAACAAATTGATATCTGCCTCATTGCGGAAACTCATTTTACTAATCAATCGTACATTAGATTTGAAAACTATATAGTTTACTCCTCTAACCATCCCCAAAACAAGGCCAGAGGCGGTAGCGGTAGTGCAATCATAATAAAAAATAACATTGAACACTATGAAGAAGAGAAGCTCTGCAGCGAAGAATTTCAGGCTACAACTGTGACAATCAAAACTAACCAGAAATTGCTTTCGCTGACTGCATTATACAGTCCACCAAAACATAACATTACGTCTGACCAGTACAAAAGGCTGTTCTTACGACTTAAGCACAGATACATAATTGGGGGTGACTTTAATGCAAAGCATATATATTGGGGGTCACGCCTAAACAACAAAAAAGGGAAAGAACTGCTTAAAGCTGTCAAAGACACTGGCGGTGAGTTTATTTCTACTGGCAAACCAACCTACTGGCCAACCGATCCAAAAAAGAAGCCTGATCTAATTGATTTTTTTATATCGAATAAAATTTCAAAAAGCTACACTCACGTCGAAGATGGTCTTGACCTAAGTTCGGATCACACACCTGTTTATCTTACAGTAAGCGAAAATGTAATACTACAAGAACATCCTCCTAGTATTTCTAATAAAATACTGATTGGGAATACTTTAGAGAAACGTTGAACAATGAAATAAGCTCCGATAGTATTTGTAACACAGCAGACTTAGAAAAGCAAGCATTATTATTTTCACAGTCCATTCAACAATCGGGTTAGAGAAGCACCCCATCAACTGCTCCTCGCACAGTTGTAAATACATATCCCCGTAAAATTAAAACTTTAATTGCCGAAAAAAGGAGATTAAGAAAAAAATGGCAACAATCGAGATCGCCATGTGATAAAACAAATTTAAATCGAATTACTTATCAAATCAAATGTAAAATAATAAAAATGAAAAATGATACATTAAATCAACAACTTCTTGGGCTGACGTATGATAAAAACACTGATTATTCCTTGTGGAAAGTAACCAAAAAATTTAAAAATCCTGTTCTACAAAAGATGCCAGTAAAAAATCCGAATGGCTCGTGGGCAAAAAGCGATTCCGAAAAGGCTGAAGTTTTTGCAAGTTTCTAGAGAACTTATATACGACGATACTCTAATTGCAGATATTACTGTTGCAGAACTTAAACATGAAATTAAGATACTTAAACTGAAAAAAGCCCCTGGCTATGAATTAATAACTGCGGAAGTTTTAAAGCAATTGTCCACCAAAGCTCTATTAAAGTTGTGTGATATATTTAATGCTGTTTTTTATTACAAACATGTTCCTATTTATTGGAAAGTTGCAGAGATCAAAATGGTGCCAAAACCAGGTAAATCACCATATGAAATAACATCGTATAGACCAATTTCACTCTTAACACAATTATCCAAATTATTTGAAAGATTGCTATTAAAAAGAATTAACCCTATACTAATTTCCAAAAATATAATACCCAATAATCAATTTGGCTTTAGAAGCAAATACTCTACTATAGATCAGGTACATAGAATTACTGATATAATTGAAAAATCATTAGAAGAAAAGCATGTCTGCTCTGCAGTATTTCTGGACGTCTCTCAAGCCTTTGATAAGGTATGGCACAAAGGCTTATTGCTAAAAATTAATTCAATATTTCTATCACAAATATGTAAAATTCTGCACTCATATTTAACTGACAGATATTTCTATGTGAAGCATGAAAATGAACGGTCTAACCTGAAACCAATAACAGCTGGGGTACCCCAAGGTAGTATGCTAGGTCCTCTTTTGTACCTTATTTACACCTATGACATGCCTATACCAGCCAATTGCACGATTGCTACCTTCGCCGACGACACCGAATTGTTATCTGTCGACAAAACAGCAGAAAAATCAGTGGAAAAACTGCAGTCTGCCTTAACACTAATTGAAGAATGGACCAAGAAGTGGAAAATTTCATTAAACAACTCCAAATCAACTCACACTGATTTTACAAACCAACGCATGACATACCATCCTGTTCGATTATTTAATAACATAATTCCATACTCCAATACTGCAAAATACTTGGGAATGACACTTGATACAAAACTTCGATGGAAAGCTCACGTAAAAAAGAAAAAAGAAGAGCTAGACATGAAATACCGAAAGATGCATTGGCTGCTAGGCCGTAATTCAATATTATCAATCGAAAATAAACTTATGCTGTACCAGCAAATACTCAAACCAATATGGTCCTACGGTGCACAACTTTGGGGTTGTGCGAAACCAACTATAATCGAAATTATACAGCGGTTCCAGAATAAAGTTTTGAAAAATGCTGTTAATGCACCATACTACATAAGAAACAAAGATATTCACAGAGACCTACATGTGGACTCTGTGCGTACCACAATAAGCAAGATTGCTGAATCCCATAATCAAAGATTACTATGCCATGTCAACGAAGAAGCATCATCCTTAGCTACCAACAATGGCCCTACTCGTCGATTAAGGAGAACTAAACCCTCTGATCTTCGTGGCCTTTATAGATACTAATCAAAAATCATCTTAATCACAATACTTTAGCTGTTTATATAAAATAGAATTAAATTGCTCGTTAGTTTTAAGTAACTAGTTGCAGTGTAACAAAACAATAGCTATAATAAAAATTGTTTTAAATATAAAAAAAAAAAACCCACAGAAATTAAAACTACAATTTTTCAAAAGCGTTACATTTTAAGTGCCTTTTTTATTTTTTGTGCGTATTTCTGTTTTTTAGTGGATACTTTTTTGGTTCTTAGTGCGTACTTATTTAAATTTAAATGCATTTTTTACTGCAGATTTGAAACGCATATTTTTAAATATTTTTTCATTCATGAAAGTAGCTGCCCTGGTAATCAGTGATAACTAATCACATAAAGTTTTCATCATTTTATTTTTTAGTTTTATTTTTAGTTTGTAGTGTTTAACAGGAATAAAAGTAAGTAATAATTGTACTTGTATTATGCTACAAAAGCACCTCCAAAGGAGTCGTTTGTCAGCATATAAATAGAAAAGAGGAAAAAAAAGCAAGAAACTCAAGTTTCTTGCTGATATGCAAAATTACGTATGTTGTACAGTGGGGTGTATCACATATATTTTGAAAATAATTCACCCATTCCTTACTGACTGTTCGGATTGCCCTGAAATTTCACAACAATCAACGTAATTTAGAGCTTGAGTTTCAAAGAAGGATCCACTAGATCCATCAGGCGCTGATCAATTAGACTCCAAAGTAGGACGCCTCGGGTATTCAAAAATTGTTAGAGCTTGCCAATATTATATTTATCAACCGGATTTCAAAAAATTTAATATTTTTGTAGTCTGCTTGTAATTTCCAACAATAAATACACTCAGAATATAATGTAGTTTACTGTTTGTAGTTAAATAAAAAAGTTTTCAGTTGAGTTAAAAGTAGAGAAACATGCATTTAATAAAAAAAAAAAAAAATTCAAATTGTTTATACATTTGTTCAAAATAATTTACTACTATTTAAAGATTTTTTGAGTTTCATTTAATATTTTCATTTATTTAAAGTTCCACACAAATTTTACCATAAATCGGAATATTGTCGTTTATTTACTTTCGTTACTGTTATTAGAAATTTAATTTTTTTTCAAAAAAAAATATTTAACAAATTCGTGTCAGTCTTTTTTTTATTAAAATGGGTTGTTTACAAAATTATTTCAATTCCAAATACAAGAAATTTAAAAATTTTACGCATGTAGTGTGTAGCAAAAAAAAAAATAAGCAAACAGAATCAAAAACTTAAATAATTTCAAGTAAATTTTATTTTAATACTTTTCACATATTTATATGAATTTTAAAATAAAATTTGAAAATATTTTGTAGACAATCGCTGTAATGAGAGTGTTTGTTAAAATAAAATAACTTTCGCATATATAAATTTTTTTGGCGGTATTTTGGTACAAATCATTTTTTAAGCTATTTACACATTATACTAAAAGATGAGCTCATACATAGGTCATCCTTTTTCGCTATTTTTTTCTTTTTAAACGAACTAATTGTTCAGATTTATCTTTTTACTTATTCACAAAAATGCTTTGATTGATTGCGAAATGGGATGATAAATTGCGGAAAAAAGGTAAATATAGTAACAACTGAGAAATAGCGCGAATTTACTTATTAATGCTCGGCATTTATTTACCAAATTTAAACCCGATGAAGGTCTTTTATATATTTACCATAGAAAAAAAATTTGATTTTTAAAACTTTATATCTGAAAGCCTAAGTTGAAACATACAACATTTTAGTGCAAATTCACTACAAATCTGGCCCGAAAGCGAAGAAACTATGTACGCCATTAAAATCAGCGTAGCCGAAATATTTATTATCTGTACGTTTGTTTTCGAAAAAACTTTTACTCTGAAGGCAAACGAGTCTTGCTACCTTTTTGACTAAAAAAATTACTAATATCACATTTTTTTTTAATTTACAAGTTTAGTGGCATTTTATTTTAAGCGTGAATAAGATACATCTTTCAATTTTTTTTTTTTTTTTTTAATTAAACAACTTATTAGTAATATCACAAACACTTTTCAAAGTAATCGGACTTGATTTGCCTTTTATATTGG
Organism: Delia radicum; assembly: GCA_021234595.1. Lineage (NCBI taxonomy): Eukaryota > Metazoa > Arthropoda > Insecta > Diptera > Anthomyiidae > Delia > Delia radicum. The sequence goes on from CM037854.1 coordinate 81,259,823, forward strand.
GATATAACCGGACTAGGCTATTGTAAACATGCATTGTAAAAATGATAACCAACATGATTATCTGTATTTAATGTTGGAAGTTACAAACAGGTTACAAAAATGGTTCATTTTTGAAAATCTTTAGATAAATATTAACTTGGGAAGCTCTAACAATTTTTTAACACCCGAGGTCTAAAATATCTAGTGGCCCCCTTCTGTGAAACTTTAGCTTAAAATTGCATTAGTTCATGGCAATCCGATCAGCCAGCAAAAATGTCTGAATTATATCAAACATATTTGTGATACACCCCACTTGTTAGTGTTAATGTTGCTTTGAAGTGTTTCATATATAGTTTGCGAAAGAATCAAAGCATTCAAAATTTCTTTGTCTCCTTTCTCGATATTATTACAAATTTTCTAATATTTTTCAACTACACTGTAATGATGTGGGATATAAAAACAAAAAAAAAAATAATAAAACTGTAAAAAATATTGCTTGAGCCAGAGTAAAAACCAATTTTTTTTATATAAATAGAACATGTTTGGTCAAGCAATAAAATAGAAAAAAATCATTTAATGGTTTTGACTTTAATCGGACCTCAGAGACAAACAAAAAAAATCATATAAATATAGTAAAAGCATTCCAAATATCAAAATACACGCAGAGAAAAATATGATTACAATATGATTGCGGCTTCAAAACTATGTTTCCTACAGCCATAAATGGTGTTTCAATTAAATTATTATTGCATCGATCATACTTGACCAATAATATAGTTGCTTTAAACATGCTATAGTAAAAACCTCTCTTTTTTAGGACATCATATTATTCTCTTCTCTACAATCATAATATAATATTTATTATCATATTCCTCTCTCTAACTACATCCACATTATAGTTTGCACCAACTATAAGATGATCTTTCTGTTTTTTATGAGCGTCTTCGCTCATTTAGTGTCAATCTTATTTAAATTTTGTGAAAAGATGTTGTGAGAAGCAGTCAGTCCGAACAAATTAAATAATATTAAAAAAAGAAGACATACAAATATAAAAACAAAGGAGTGGTATTTGTTGTAAGGGTATTATTTTTAGTGGAAGAAGGAATAATTTGGTAGACTCAACCCGGTCTACCATGTAAGATATAAACTCACTCGCATCCCTTAAATGAAGTTTTTGTTTTATTATAATTGATCATTGGTGGTAATCTGCAATTCGAGTTCATATACAAAGTTCTCATTTTGTGGATCAACTAGGCGATATGAATGTATGCCGAAATGAAGTGCAAGAATTTGTGACTAATTCATTAAATGAACTTAAAAATGTGGACGCAGGGGTACGTATTCTTCTTCGGAGGTAGTCTCAGTTTCATTTTGGAATATAAATTTTAAATTTATAAGAATTTTTTAACGGGATAACACCGAGAGTCTCAATGATATTAAAAAAAGTTACACAGAAAATTTTTTGTTTTAAAATATAAGCAGCAACATACTGACATTTGTTTGCTTTATGAATGTCATATGCAGTTCGAACACGAGAAATTCTCTAGATGTAAAATGTACAATAATAATATAATCTTCAGTTATGGAGAAAGGATCATAAATTTCCCATTTTTAAACGAATTTTCAATTAATTGTCATGATTTCCAAACATTTTTGACTTCTTTGCTTAGATAATTTCGTTCTACGAAGAAATAAATCCATAAAGAACAATTATTCCACTCATCATGCCAAATGTCTGTATATAGCACTCCGATCATATCTCAATACAGTGTACATATAAATATTTACAAAATTATAAATACTACTAACAAGGAACAAAGTAGATTTTAAGTTTATATACGTTGGTTATTTCGTGCCCTGTCTTTGTAATATATTGGCATTCATACATTTGTTATATCAAGGAAATGAATTTTTAAATATTTAATTTAATATTGTACTTTACATTTTTTAATAAATAACATCTGTAGAAAAATGTTAGCAAAAGTAAAGCATGATAAATTTTAAGAAAATCCAAGGATTATCTTAAAATCTATCGCACATTTTTACTCATAAAGAACGAGCTTTGCAAAAATAAGTTATTAATGGAAAGAGATGTTTAAGGGTCATTCATATACCAATATTATATTTATCTTTTATCCTTCGATTTCTCCAAAGAAAATATTTTTGACACCCTCGAAACTTTATAGGCTTATACATTATGTTGTTCTGGTAATTACCCTAAATGTTTGAGAATACACTCAAAATAGTTTGTAGTTTAAATGAACTGAAAATTTAATTTAATATAAATTATATATCACTTAAAGTCCGGTCTTCTTACTTTTCATTTAAGACAAATGTTATTTATTTTTAAATATTTTTTAAATAACTATCAAATCCATAGGAACATTAAGGAATATTAAGTTAAAAATAATTGTTCAAATTTTAACTACAGATCAGTAGAAATAAAAGTTATGTTCAGTTATTTGAAATTATTTCAGTTTGTTTTTAGTTTTTTTTTCCTACAAAATGTATACTAGAGAATTAAAGAACTGAGTACGGAAAAAATAAAGAACTTTTTTTTTGGGCTGTACTTTTGGGTCCAGGTACGTTTTTCTCAAAAAAAGTTGTAAATTTTGTTGAAAACTGGCTCAAAAGTTTCGTTATGTAGAGCTTATTATTTGAAAAATATTCATATTTTTTTAGAATACTTTTGGTCCACAACAGCATTTTTTATTTCTGAGCAAGTACATACTAATTATATTTTATTTTTTTTTTCAAAATTTTTAATAAAACACTCAAATAACACTTTGCTAATGTCAAAATTGCAAGAAAAATAATTAAAAATTGTTCAGCATAATTTTTTAATCCGCAAAAAATAGATAATTTTTCAACAAAATTTTTGCAATTCCAAGTTTATTAAGGAAAAAGTATTTTTTTTTAATTTTTGTTTGTTAGTCAGTTGCAAGGAACTTTAATAAACCTCATGCATAAATATTCTATTAGTTTTTTAGATTTCTCTAAATCAGGCTTTTAAAGTCAGGTACGTATGGAAATAAAAGATTATTTACTTAATTTTCTATCTCCACCGTTTCGTTGGTGTTTTTTTCCAACATCTTCAGGTTTTTAATTAACATAAACAGGTTTTTAATTAAACTACACAGAACTCTTGTATGTATAATTTTGAAGCCCTTCATCTTCCACCACCTTTCATCTCTCCACTATCCCCTTTCCAAAGAAATCAACACATTAATTAATAGGAAGAATTTCCTGAATGTTGCTTCTCTAAAAAATTAAAAAAAACAAAAAAAAATAATTGTAGAAATCAAATAAAAAATATCACAGAAAATGGAACTTAATAATGATAAAATCACAGTAGAGTTAGAAATTTTTTTTTTTTTATAAAATGCAAAATTTTCAAATTATCTCGCGAAGTCATATTATTTTTTTTCTAAATTGTTAATAAAAACACTCAAATAACATTTTGCTAATGTCAACATTTTAAGAAAAATAATTAAAAATTGTTTTGCATTTTTATATAATATGAATTACAATTTTTGCAATGCAAAGCTTGTTTAGAGAAAAAGTAGTTTAAAAAAATCGTAAATATATTTCGCCCATAATTTTTTTTAGTTTGAGATAATCAGTAAATAAATAAATTTTGTAACTCAACCGCGATTTTAGCATTAATAAGTTCCATTTACTGTGATATTTTTTATTTGATTTCTACAATCATTTTTAAATTTTTTCTATATTTTTTCCGTACTCAGCTCTTTAATACTCATCGTTTGAGTGCTACATAACAACCAATACAAAATCTCAACAATCACAAAACTATAAGAGTGTGTTAACATTTTTTGCATGATTATAATTGTACTTATTAATTCATGATAAGTTTCTTTCATTTATTTACTTTTTTCTTTCATTCAGATCGAAAGTCAACATAACAACTTGATGTATATTAAAAATTTTATATTTTGCAAAAAAAAAAGATGAAATCGAACAAAAACTTCCAAACTTCAACCCAGTTTCTTTATCGAAATATTTAAATTTTCTTTATATTTTTCCAAGGCATAGACTGTTATGGCATATTATTTATGATATTTGGAAAAAAATCTCCTAAAGTTATATCCCTGACCGGCTCTGGATCTGGGACGAACGAGGGCGCTCCTGTCGCTTTCCAGGGGGAAGTCTCTGACATTGTGGCGGTGATAATCGGCAACTGTCTTATTGGTAGGCACGCTCGTAGGTTGGGGGTGTTATCGCCTGATTTCTGTAGGAGCTGCGGGGACGAGGAGGAGAAGAGTATTGAGCACTTTCTCTGTTCATGTCCTGCGCTGGCGCTACGTGGGAGGGCCTCACTTGGATCGGCGTTCTTTCACGATCTTGGGGATCTTTCAGGTGGTGGTATTCTGCACCTCCTTAGCTTCGTAAGGAGATCTAACTGGTTCAACGGTGGAGTCTGATCGGCTACCACTCCGACCTAACCTAACCTATATCCCTAATGTTTTCTTAAAGTCGATTTTTATGAAAACGAAAGAAAATAAAGTAAAACACCTCAGTTGTATATTAGCTTAGAATATGTTTTAAATTGTAAATTAATTACCTAACGTACATATATTTTTAATTATAATAAAATACATTTCGAAACTCCTGATTTTGTATTTATTTTGTGTTTTATTATGTATTTTAAGGAAAAATTAAGGAAATAAAATTATCGAAATTATTCGAGTTAGTCAGATAATTTTAAAATCTTAGTCGATTAATAGAGTAAGTTAAAAACCTCAACACGAATTACTCGTTTACTCGAACAAAACCAAACCCGAGTAATTTGAATACCCTAGTAAAGATTACCAATATTTAAATTAAACGATAATAAAAAATTTTTAAGTTCATCCATCGCTGAGATCCCAACTATGTAGGGCTTAAGAGTCATTTCGAAGAAAATTTTGAATTCCTCAAACTTTAATTAACTATTTAGTAACATTAAATATTTATTTAATCCTTAAGCTGTCATTTACAATTTTCATAAATTTTTCAATAAACATCAACATAAAGTTTTATGAAAAACTATATAACGTTATAAAATCAATATGAAAGAAAACTCCTGAAATTTGTTTGTATATCAATTCAGTATATTATAAATAAATCCTATCAATTTAAGTCAATGAATCCTGTCAAATTGTTATTTAGTATAGCCAACATTTTTTTTCCACAACAAAAAATATATTTTCAGTTTTCAATATGTTAGTTTTTATACCCTCGAAAAATAGTTTTACTTACCAAACACTATTTTAGGTCATTATCCTTTTGGTATCCTTATATAGATTTAATATTGATATATTAACAAGAAGTTGTTTTTCGTTATTTTGTTTTAGTATTTTTTTGGTTTTTTATATATATTGTAAATAAAGGTTGCCATGTAAACACTAACACATACACACACTTATATATAAAGTATATGTATATTTGTTTTTCATTAAAGGCTAAAACTCGATTTTTTATTATATTTTTCTATTAAAACACGAATAGGAATATTAACATCACTAGGAGTAACTAGGAGCTGACATAACACAAAACAAATTTTATGAATAAAAATTTGAAAGGAAGAAAAAAAAAATGAATTGAATTGAAATTTAACAAGCGATTACAACGACGATGACGATGACGACGACAACGAAACCGACGATAAAAGTTTAACGTTTATATCCTTAAAGGAATATTAAATGAAACACATAAAGCTTTAATGCATCAAAAAGGGAATATTGAAATGAAAATTCACTTGACACTCTAGGCAGGCTTAATGTTCAACAGCAATAATATTAACATATTAACATTTAAAGAATTGTGATATGTTAAGCGCCAGGATAATTAAATTTCAAAAGCACAAGGATTTATTATTTGTTTCGTTAAAAAAACCTCTTTTTCTTACACCGTTTATAATTTTTTTTTTAAGTTGATGCAAAATAATTTACTTTTATTATCCTTTTAGGATTTTTTTTTTTTTTTTGGCTTTATATTCGTTTTTAACACTTTGTTTTACTTTTTTAATAGTGCAATATTTTTTTAAATTTTTTGTTTTTTTTTATTAAATTATTTTTTATGTTTTTAAATATATTTTTAATGTTTTTTTTAAAGTATAAATTTTTATTCCATCATCATTTCTTTGTTTTGGTTGGTTTATATTTCACCGCTTTGATTTTTAAAACACGACCGTTTGCAACCAATGCTCGCCATTAACTATTGCGTCAAGGGTGCAACATTGTGTTAGTCAACCCCTGTTAAACATAATTTAATCGTTCTAACTTTTTTTTTCCATTCGTTTGTTGCAAGTTAATGTTAACCTTATTTCTTTTTTAACATTTTCACTGGTGTATTTATGTGTTAACATTATAATTTCTCTTAGTTCTCTCTTAACGGTGGTGAGTTTGCTTAGTTCAAGAGTTTTATCATATTTTACCGGTTTGTTTACATTTTTTATTATTATTTTTAATTCATAATGCCGGCTTTCATAATGTTCTAATATGGCAAACAATACGGTAAGAGCGTAAGATAAGAGAGAACATCTAATATAAGACTTTTATATGGTTCTCTTAAAAAGTTAATAGTATCTTTTATATTTTAATAATTTATTTGAATATACCATCATATTAAATAATTGCTATTAATGACTATAATTTAGTTTTCGAAATTATTTTTGTATGAAAATAGTACAGTAAGTTTGAGTAATGTGAACAATGCGGGTTATGTGAAACACAATTTATTGAAACTAACAATGTTTTGAGAGCTACATTGCCGGACAAAGTAAATTATAGGGAGGTTTTAAAAACTTTCGGCATAATTTTCGGATAAAGGTCTGTCAAATTTCATCTAACTTGATATATATAAGTTAGTAAAACAATCGCGAGTTAAGTGCTGCTTCATTCAAACTGTCTGATTCTTTATTTTGTTACTCTTTTTATACATTTTTGTTTATACTAACTACAATTTAATATTTTAACCTAATTTAATTGCTTAATAGATTTAAATAAATTAATATTTTGTGTTAATATTTGATTTAATTTAAATTTAATCTAGTTTAATGTTCTTTGCTTAATCTACGGAAGTGCGTTGTGTTGCTAGTGTAAAGTGTTGTTAGTGTAAAGTGTTGTTAGTGTAAATGTTGGTTGTTAATAAGTGTTTTCCCTAAGATGTGTTAACTTATATGTATATATATTAGACTGACTCGCCTTGTATGGAGAATAAAAAAGTGCCCCTCTGAAAGTGTGAATTAGTTTGTTTTATGAGTATTCCCAAAATATTTTTGGTCTAGAGGCCGCTGTTCAGAGCTGGACCGTTTTTAAAAAAGGTATTTTTTGGAAAATTTTTGACTTTAACCCACTACACTATACAAGTTATGCAGATCATATGAAAGCTTTTTTGAAGACTCGTCTAACGACGTATATGACATGAAGAAGCATGCACTATATATACGCGGAATTCAGTGAAATGTAGTTTTTTTAGGTTTTTGCACAAAAATATAATAATTTTGCTGTCATATCAATATATTTTTCGTTTCTTCCTTTTTTTTTATTCGTTCTTCCCATACAACAAGACTTATGTCTTTTTAATTACAGCATGGGAATTATTATTACAGATAGTTTACATATTGATTACACAAATAAATTAATATTAAAATAAATTTTCTGAAATTTATTGCGTTGTTTATGGTCTGAATGCGATTTGGAAGAAAGTTCCAGAGATGTACAGCAATATAGGAGAACTGCCATTTTGAGATTAGGCTACGATGTCTGATTGGTTTTATCTTTTTGCCTCGTTGCAATCTTGCAAACGTAAGGTGGTCAAAGAGATACTTGGGTTCTTTCGAGTATATTATTTTATGTAGTAAAATTAGAACTCTGGTTTTCAGGATGTTGTCAAAAGAGAGTCCATAGAGTCGTTTTGAGTGAAGCAAAGTTGAATCACGTTTACGAAGCATAAACACATACCTTAAGATATTCTTGTAGACCACGTTCATCCTTTTGGCACTAGCTGAATCACATTGAGCAAAAAGCTCACATCCATATAACAGAACTGGCATTAGATATGCTTTCGCAAGTGTTATTCTTATATTTAACGGCGTATAATTTTGAGTTGCCCATAGTGTACGAAGCATACCACACGTTTTTCCTATGGCACTGTTAATGTGATCATTCCAGCTCAGTGTGTTGTTAAATATCACACCCAGGTTTTTTGAAGAAGACACAATGTCAATTTTCTGATTGTTTAGTATGATATCAAAATTCAAATTACGGCGTAAAGACTTCTTGTGTATAACAAGACATTTCGATTTGTGGGTGTTCATAGTCCATTCGCAGATGCCTAGTTATAAATATTATTTAGATCATCATTGAGTTTGGTTACATTTTCATCAATAACTTTTATCGGGCTACTTATATAGATTTGAACGTCATCAGCGAACATATGTACTGCACAATGGGCTATTTCTCCAGGTAAGTCATTAACGTACATTGAGAATACCAACGTACCCAGTATTGAGCTTTGAGGTACTCCTCTGGGGACCAGTCTGGATTTAGAATGTATATTATTCATAAAAACAGATTGTATTCAGTTACATAGGTAAGATTCAATTAGTTTTGTTGAATAGTTTGAAAAATTAAACTGTCGTCTTAGCTTAGAGCATAGAATAGTGTGATCAACAGTGTCGAATGCCTTTGGATGACCAAGGCGAACTAGAAAACTAATATTATTGAGATCAATTTCACGACGAATTTACTCGGCAACATCAACCAGGGCAGTAATAGAACTGTGTTTTTTCCGGAAACCGGATTGTTTCTCTGTCAACAGTTTGTATCTTTCCAAGTAGGCGTTTATTTGATCATGCATAACTCTTTCGAGAACTTCAGACAAGTAGGGCAATATAGCAACATGTCTCAGCTCTGAGTTAGTTTTAGGCACCGGTGTTTCCATTACTTTGGGAAAATGCTAGTAGTAAGGATTGTGATTGAGATATGTTATAAACGGTATTTGACATAAAAGAAGTTATAAAATACTCTTTTTTTGATTATTTGTTTTAGGTCGCGATTTACCATAAATTAAAATAAAATTTACCAACATTTATTACAGTTTCCGCAAAAAAAAAAAATCTAAAAGTTATATATTGACAATATGAGTATTAAAATGTTTCTTGTTTTTTATTTTGTACTAAAATTGTTTAAGAATGTTTTTAAGTCTACTGTTTTTAACAAATTTTCCTCGGTACTCTGGTAATAAAAAAAGGATAATTTATAAACTGTACTACTTTATTGGTAATAACAAAAATTCAAAGTTAGAGTTTGTAAAAAAGATTAACAACAAAGGTATTAAATAGTAGGGGTTCTCACGATGTCTGGTGTAAACGGTACAAACTGTGCACTCATTTGCATCGTTTGCACAGTTTGCGTTTTGTTGTTGTTCGTTTTAAAAAATATATATATTTAAAAAAAATTAATTAAATTTTTTTAACAATATCTCATTCAAAATGTTTTATATCTCAAAGAAAAAAAAAATTGTATATTTTTAAAAAATAAATAACGAAAATATCCAACATAACTCAAATTTACTTGGCAAAAGAAAAATTTTGATGAGCATATTGCCTCTATTAAATTCATACGCAAATATTTTGTTAAATCGGGAATATTAAAAAAATTACCGTAATCGGGAATATTAAAACATTGCAAAATTATGTTATTTTTATGCAAAAAACTTAAATAGAGTATATTTCACTGAATATCGCATTAATATAGTGCAAGCTCATTGATGTCATATACGCCGTTGCAGGAGTCTTCGCGAAAGAAAAATTTTGATATCCATATTGGCCATATTAAAAACATCCGCCAAATTTTGGTAAATCGCGAACTTAAACGAATAGGAAAAAAAGTGTTTACTTACTTTTTTATGTTAAAAAGTGATTAAAATATATTGATATGATTGCAAAATTATTATATTTTTATTCAAAAATCTGCAAAAAAAAAAAAACATTTCACGGAATTTGCACGTGTAAAGTTCATGCTCGCTAATGTCTTAGACCCCGTTGGACGAGTCTTCGCGAAAGAAAAATTTTGATACCCATATTGCCCATACTAAAAACATCCGCCAAATTTTGGTAAATCGCGACCTAAAACAAATAATCAAAAAAAAGAGTATTTTATAACTTCTTTTTTTATAAAATAGTGATTAAAATATATTGATGTGATAGCGAAATTGTTATATTTTTGTGCAAAAACCTTAAAAAAAATTACATTTCACTGAATTTCACTTGCTTCTTCATGTCATATACGTTGTTAGACGAGTCTTCAAAAAAGCTTTCATATGATGTGCATAACTTGTATAGTGTAGTGGGTTAAAGTCAAAAATTTTCCAAAAAATCAAAAAAAAAGACCTTGAGATTGCGAACCTAAAATTGAAATTTATTTCTAATACTATAGTTGTCCTCTGCAACATCTGTATTCAAGTTTCATTTAAATCTGCGGGATAACCTCTGTGTAGTTTCCTAGTAAGTCATAATTTACTTTTCTTTTGAAAAAAGGCCAAACAGATTCTAAAGGATTTTTTTTTTACCTTATCTAATGTATTGCCAACATAACCAAAAGTATTTTTTTGTTTCATTTTGGTTATGTCACTAAAACATCTCTTACTTTGTCATAGTTTGTTGTTAGATTATACAACTTTAATTTGTGTTGCATAAATTTAAAACATTGCTTTAAGTAGGAATTATTAAAACAATTGCTACACATAGAGACCCATTTTGCTATTTAGCAAATGAAATTTGGTTACTAGAACTCAAATTCGTTTATTACCAATTTTAGTCATTTGGTACAACTGAACATTAGTTAGTCAAAAAAATGTCGGTTAATTCAACTGAATTTAAGTTCCAACACCCAACATATTCAGAAATCTAATGTAAATATTTTTGCACTAACTGCATTTATAAGTTCCTTTCAATTCGGTAGGCACCTTATTTCTCTGTGTATAGTTATGACTAGTTAAAATACTTTTATCTCCGTTTGAAAATATGAATTGCTAAATTGCTAAATTTCAAATAAAAATGTAAAATTACAATTGAAAAATCAAATTGTCCATAATCGATTTGAAATCTCACAATTAAATTGCGAACAATAGTAAAAAAACACATTTTGGAAAATTCGAATGAAAAAACATTACAAAAATACATCTTTGCATATAAATGTCTCAATTTATATCAAAACCTCAATGAGCTTTTGTTGTGTATAGATCAGGTACATCCATTGTACGTTTGTAGTAGTGGTGGTAGTAGTAGTTGTTATAAATACGATTCTTGTAATAAAAAGTAGCCAATAAACATGTTTTAAACATGCAATAGTAATACCAACTACCAACATTAAGGACAAAAGCTAATATTGGGTTAGAGAAAGATCATATTTCGTAGGCTAAAATTAAATTTTTAAAGCAGCATTTCCATTACCCTCAAAATCCAGTTTAAACTAGATTTCGAAATCTAGCTCGTGTATTATTTTATATACTACACTCAAAAAAATAAGTTAGTAGAAAAGTTAGTAAAACATCTTGTAAATCAGGTATACATTTTTCAGCAAATTTTTTGATAAAATTATGGTTTAAACTAAAATTTTAGTTATACTTATTCAGCACTTAACTGTTTTGAACTAATGTCTTACTAATATTTTACTAATTTATTTTGCTAAAAAAATTGTGTTGATTAGCACATCAATAGTGTGAACGACAACCAGACTGAAAGATATACGCAGAATGAATTAGATTTCGCGGCATGTCACGATGTAGGAAAAACTATACTAAAAAGTACAACTCTAGTAAGACATATAAAAAATCAACCATGTAAGATTTTTGTATCTGTTTTTCATACATAAAACAAAATTGTGGATTGAAACAACTTAAATTTAGCGTTTTCACTGGCTTGTGAAATTAATTGTCTATTAATTAAATAAAAGACTAAATAAAATATTTAAATTTAAAAAAGATTAAATGTGTATTTGTAGTCAAATTGGGCGGTCAAGTTGATAACAAATATAGAGCAGGTAGACAGACTAAAGCGAAAGACAAAGACATACGTCTTAGGTAAATTTTTATGTTTCCTTTTTCTTATTGCAAAAAAAGTGTTGTATATGCTACATTTTGTTATTTTTTCGCTTCGTTTCTATAATTCTTTGCGGCATTAATGTTCCTTTAAAAGATATCATCATTGAGACAACTATTGATGTAAGTAGTTGAAAGATAATTTTGTTATGTTATATATAATTATTTCTATATATTTGCAGATATTACATTAATTCATGTCGTCAATGTGGGAGTATGAAAATTTTGATATATTGTAACGTATTGTAAATTATTTTAAAAAGAATCACGAAAATATGTTTTATGATTTTCAGCAAAATAAATTAACTGAAGTAAATATTTTCTACAAACTTTTTGAGTTTTTTTTCAATCTACTAATATTCAGCAAAAATTTTATTAATGTTAGCAAGGGTTTTTTAGTTTCTAATCCACTAAGTTTTTTTGCAAGCACCCTCCTGACTAAAATTTTGCTGTCTCAGCAAAATTTTTTGCTGACTATACTAACTTTTTTATTTGAGTGTGCCATATGATCGAATGCAGTTTAATATAAAATATTTTCTAAAAAGAAGAGATATTTATTTCAAAACTGAAATTTCATTTAAACCTAAACTAAGATCGAATCAAAGTTTTTACTCGCAACAAAATATATCGACGTAAATTTTGATTAAATTTGTAATTTTTAAAAATTCTTTTGAATAGTATATAGAACATTTTTAAACATTTCAAGGCCATATGATGATTATTTGTTGAAAATAATTGTATATGTTGGACACCTATGCGTATGTGTAATAATAATTCCATATCACTCATACGTAACAAAAATATGTGTTTACTAGAGTTATTACTTTTTTCATTATCTAATAAATTTGTTTCTATGAGACTAAACCAAAAAACCCCAAGCAACAACTAACCAACCAAATAACGTTCCCAAATAACAAAACCACTTTAAAGTAGTTGAATTGAGTTGAATGGTACAAAATTGCTTTAACACTTTAAGTAATTTGAATAAGAAAATGTACAGATAGGAAGCAAATTTGAAACTTTTTAACAAAAAGGATTTCAAAAGTTGCGTCTTGACGACCCTGTTAATTTTGAATAATCTACGGAACATTTTCAGAGCACACTTGCATTATTTTTATTATGGAAAATGCATAATTGGACCAATATTAATCAAACAATAATATACAACTTATTTTGTGTAACGGCTCATAATAACGCATTTTTTTATACCAATTCAAAAGTTTTAAACTTTTTTTATCGATAAACATCGATAAGGTGATTCTTAAAAAACACATTGTTGAATTTTTTCGGGACGGTGTTATAATAATTTCCATGAAACTTTTTTAAATTTATTTAAAATTTCCAAAAAAAAAAAATATTTTAGTGTTTAAAAATTTTTCTGATTTTCAAAAGGAAAATATTTTTATAAAATAATTTATTTAAAAATCTTAAGTTTTTTTGTATTACATTTGACTTCAACTACTCACGAAAAATATATCCAGTTCCCCTCAGATTGTTAACCTTAGCCACACTAGGAGAATAATATGTCTAAAATTTTGCATTGTTTTTAGAGCTGCAATAACAAATAAAAACAAACTTCAAAGTAGACAAATATTAGAATGATTTTGGGCGCTTCCTTTAAACATTTCCTACACACAGAGAATAAATTGGTTGGAATTCTATTGTAGTCAACACTGTTTAATCATTATTCAATAATTTTAATTCTAAGTACTTAAAATTCATCATCAGAATAATTAAACTATATTGTAAACACAAAATATATAAAATTAACCAAAACACAGTCACAACATTCAAAATATTGGTTTTCCAAATCAATATTGAAAAAAAAATATTATCTTCGACATTACCTTTAATGTCAACCACCAACCACTTTTCGGAGATTTTATCCCTTGAATAAAATATTTGCAGTTAAAATTGAATATTAGTTTCGCCTGCAAAAAAACCAATCACTTTATCTAAAACAGTAGTTTTCGTTACCAATTTTAAAATAATGTAAAGTTTTTTAATAGTTTTGTTAACTTTAATAAAATATTAAGATTAGCCACTCAATTTCTGTTGTACACACATATCTAGTTTTAGACATTCATATTTATACTTAAAAAAAAAAAATATATTCACGGTAGAAATTTGAAAATACAAATTCAAATTGGGTTTGGACTAGATGTAAAGTAATTGCCTGAAAAGCAGAAGGTCACTGGTTCGACTCCAGTACGTGGCATAAGATTTTTTTTTAATAAAATAATTTTAAAATAATATAATAATTTTTTTGTAGTTTTGGTATCTTTAATAAAATATTGACATCGGCATCCGAATTTCAGTTGTACATACAAATTTATTTTCATACATACATACGTATTTAAATTTGAAACTAGAAAATATTCAAGGTTGAAATTTAAAAAAAATTTATTTAAATTGGGTTTACGCTAGAGGTAAAGTACTTGCCTGACAAACGGAAGATCGCCGGTACGAGCCCAGCTCGAGGCATATAATTTTTTTATTAATAAAATAAACTTGCTTAACGGCGACTCAATCTCTAACCTACACTTGGTATCCAACTTTTGTATGTGAATAAAGCGCATCATAAAACGTGAAAAAGAGATAGGATTAAGAAGAAAATTCTAGTTGAGAAATGAATTGTTAATATAGTTAAAATAGTTAATTCTGTCTCTTCTGATCGAAACAATACTTGTGTGTACGTAGTGTGACCAAACTCCACTTTAGCCGCAGTCATCGCTGTGTCGACCGTGGCTCAACTCGTTAAGAGGTGAGATTACGATGCACAGCATGATGCTAAGGCAGTGAGTTCAAATCACAGTACGACAACAAAAAATAAAAAGTTTTTCATATAGAGCAAGTTAACAATATAAAATACTTTGTTCAATTGACACATAAATTAACCACTGACGAGTCCCAGGAGGGGGACGAAACTGCGGCAGTCTGGTGTATCCCTTGTGTCCGTAAAATTTTACAATAAAAATGTTTTATTCTTCTTCTTCCTGTAAAGAGCCTAACTAAGATAAAATAAATTTTGTTGAATGCATGTGAACCTATTTATAAAATTTGAAGTTTGTAAGTAAATGTCGGTTGTTGCAATAGTATTAAAATTTAATAATAGTGATAGTATGTGGAACCACAAAAATTCGGTTGCAACTACAAAACTGTTTTCTGTGTGTAAGAATTGAAATAAAAATAGTACTATAGGTATCCTTAAATCGAGCTAATGCACAGTGGGCGATTTACAAAAAAAAAAAAATAAAAAAATTGGAAATAATTCATTCATTTCTTAGTTTGATTGCAATAAAATTTAGCATAGTGATAAACAAGGTGTTAAGGAATTTACATGGGCCCTTAAACTTACCGATGTGATCCGATTGTCCAAGTTGTAACATATTTTTATTCTACTAGCAAATATGAACAAAAAAAAACATGTATGGACTATCTCATACACGGGACTAATGAACTAATTTAACTAATTAAATGATGATTTCATTACCATTGAATTGATATCAATGGTAATAAATAATATTCAGTACCATTTTTTTAAGTAATGATAATAATTTAAGGATTTAATTGCATTGATTAATGAAAATGGTTTTAAATTGCCATTAATAATGAATCTATTAAAAACAAATTGTGGAAAATCATTAAAATCTGGGATGAAAAGTCCTGGCTCAGACACATTCTTATTTTAAATAATTATTAAGCCCGAAATTTCTGAAACCAAGTAAAGTAGAACGAAATTGAATGAGAAAACTAAAACACAAATTTAAATACTCCAATAATAGAATGGTACATTGGTCCAATATGTAACGATATGGAATGGAACATGAAACAAATGGAATCGGAACACTTAACACATTTGTATTATTGGTATGTATTATTGCAGTCAAGCTTTGCAAACATTTATATTTATATTTTATACCATAATAAAAACATTTAAACATGTAAATTTAGTATTACTAATGGACAGTCAGTTATACCAAAAGTTGCGAAGTAATTCAAGGGCAAGGAGTTTTACTTATTACCAGGAAACGTGTTCCGTAATACCAACGTATTACCAAGGTTTTGCTGGGATGATTTACTCTAAGAATTATAATTACTGAAACATATTTTTTACTGTTGTATGGACTTATTTATTGTCAAATATAACTATTTCAAAAAAAATTGGGAGAAACCACTTCTGGGGCCAGATTCCCGCAGTCGTGACCATTAAAAATTCTTTAGATTTCGCTCTTTTAAAGTTTAAAAGTTTAAATAAAAGAACATGAACATTACTTGAGCCAGAGTAAAAACTAAACATTTTTTTTATATAAATAGAGCATTTGTGATCTTCAAAGTTTAGTAACGTCATGATGCTTGTTACCCTAGCCACGTGTTTGATTACTAAGAAGACAAAAATGGAGCAAAATTAATGATTAGTATGTTTTTTGTTAAAGTACGTTGTTTGTTAAAGCTCTTCTTTAGGCTCTAGCTATTCTAAAACTTCGTGTTCTGATGAAATATTTAGCGATATCAAAATACAGGTTTCAACCTAGCCAATATATTTGATTTGCTTTATTTTTGTAAATATGTGGAGGTTGGAAGCTTGTTATAAATTAAAAATAACATTAAAATAATCTCGATGTATATAAAAACAAAAAACTAATAAAACCGTAAAAAATATTACTTGAGCTAGAATAAAAACTAATTTATTTTTTATATAAATAGAACATTTTTGTGTTTAAAGTTTAGTAACGTTATGTTGTTTGTAAGGAAAAGACCCTTGTCACGTTTTTGATTACTGAGTAAACAAGAATGGAGCAAAAAAAACTTCGGGTTCTGATGAGATCTTTAGCCAGATCGATTTACTAGTATTAACCTAGCTAATGTGTTTGATTTGCTTTATTTTATATATATACAGAGGTTGCAAGCTCGTTAAAAATTAAAAATAACATAAAAATAATCTCAATGTATATAAAAACAAAAAACTATCAAAACTGTAAAAAATATTACTTGCGCCAGAGTAAAAACTAAATTTTTTTTATATAAATAGAACATTTTTGGTCTTCAAAGTTCATGATGCTTGTTAGGAAAAGACCGTAACCACGTGTTTGATTACTATGAAGACAATAATGGATCAAAATTAATGATTAATATGTTTTTTGTTAAAGTTCTGCCTATTATGGAGGCTCTAACTTTTCTAAAACTTTGGGTTCTGCTAAGATCTTTAGCCAGATCGAAATACCAGTATCAACCTAGCTAATAAGTATATTTTATTTTCATTATTTTTTGTAATATTAATTAAGAGTAACACTAAAACAATATCGATGTATATAAAAACAAATAAAACTGTAGAAAATTTTATATATAATCTTTTTTTTTTTTTAAATCCTTAACGCATTTTAGAACATAAAAAAGTTTTTTTAGTTACGAATCTTTTTTTTTCTTTTAAAGTTCTTAAATATAAAAAACACACATATTCCCTACTCAAATAAATTTAAGTGTAAAGCCACAATAAAAAACTATGTTGTAGTAAAGGGTGTTCCCTATTATATTCTTTGATAGTTGGGGATATTGGTTTACATTTATTCATTCAATTCTAGTTTTCTGGTTAAACTACAAAAAGAAATTCTAACTGTAACAATCGTCAAACATTAATGTCAACTTAACTAACAAGAATTTTACGTTTTATTGCAGATGATATCAAAAAAGTAACCCAACAAATAAAGAAGGAGCCAGCAGAAAACAAAAAAAAAAAACAGGAAAAATTAAGTGGAAACAATATTACACACCACCATACACACAATAAAACTGAATCAATTTACTTTGGTGAAAAAGGGATAGTAAAATTTTTTAAACAACAACAGCAACATAAATACCAACAATGATGGCAACAAGAAGCATGAATCCTAGTACAACAGCAAAAGCAACAAAGACGTTGTCTTCATCGACAGCAGCAACAGCAACAATAAAAACAACGACCACAATTACCTCAGATCCGGGCATTTTATGCTTTCATCATTGTAATGTAAAAGTTTTCTGTTTTACATTACCACACACTTGTCCACAATGTAAAACAGCACTTGCTACACATCCCAATGGTGGTAACAACAAAAGCTCCAACAGCAGACATAAGAATAAGAAGATAAATAGTCACAGCAACATTGACCACACTCATGCCAATGATTCTAATAATGTTGATGATGATTATACAGAGGACAATGATAATGATGATGATGGTGATGAGGACGATGACGATGATGATTTAAATGAAAATAGTTTTGTTTGTCATATCATGGCCAGTCGTCTCTTACCATTTCGTTTACCTTATCCCTTTGTCAGAGCCAATCAATATCCATGTGCGATTGTATTACGTCCCACAACAGGTGATTTTCTCAAGTGAGTGATACTATTTTTGTTATAAAACTGTGAAAGGTTTATATGACAACATTTTTGGTTTTCAATTTAATCTGATGGGGAATGTTTACTAAGTGATGCACCTAAATATACTGACATTGTAAATTCAATGTAACTGCACTCGTAATAGTCCATGCATAAAAAATTCGAAATTTATGTCACTACATATAAACTTTTGTTAAGCAAACAAATTTTCGTTCAATTTACAAAATATTTTATTATTTTGATGTTTTTGCCGTATTTTTATATATGGGTTATTATGGGTGTGACACTGAATATCGACAAGCTGATGTCGGGACAAGTGTCTCCAAAATTTAAACCGCTGACTTTCAATCCATACACTAAGAAGTCTATGTAAGTAAAGAACACAGTAAATGTAGTTAAAAACAAATAAAATTACACTTGAATAAAGGACTACTTAAATTTCAGTAAATTCAACTAACATTGTCATTTTTTTTAATGTTCAAAAAATGAACCACATATCCAGTAAAATATAAAGAAACATTTATTTGTTTTATTTTTTTTAAATAAAAAAAAAACTACTGTATGAAATGAATGTAAAATCATAATACAGTAATTTGATGTGGTTTGTTTTTTTACTTATGTAGTCAAAACTA
This sequence comes from Delia radicum, assembly GCA_021234595.1. Taxonomy (NCBI): domain Eukaryota; kingdom Metazoa; phylum Arthropoda; class Insecta; order Diptera; family Anthomyiidae; genus Delia; species Delia radicum. Next base: position 81,278,920 of record CM037854.1, read on the forward strand.
CAATTGTAGTCAAAACTGAAATTCATTAAAAAATAAAGATACTGCATTACAACTCAAACAACTACAAATTTTTACAGCAGAAGTTCACCGAGTGTAACAATCCACACATAACAATTTTCCATGCATTAACTAATTTTTAACAAAATCGTCAGATTAAAGCTCTGATACCTTTTTAATATTATGTAATACATTTTTAATATGAAGACACGATATATTTTTTTAAGTTTTTGTCGATATCAGAAATATGTATCTGTACCCTCAAATAAAAAAGTTAGTAAAGTCAGCAAAAAATTTTGCTGAGTCAACAAAATTTTAGTCAGGAGGGTCTGCAAAAAAATTGCTAATGCCAGCAAAAATCAGCTCGCTGATTTTCAGCAACAAAATTAGTAGATTCAGCAAAAGTTTTGCTAACACTTAGTAGATTAGAAATTAAAAAACCCTTGCTAAAAAAAAAACTCAAAAAATTTGTAGAAAAATTATACTTTAGTTAATTTATTTGCTGAAAATCATAAAACATATTTTTGTGATTCTGTTTAAAATAATTTACAATACGTTTCAAAATATAAAAATGTTCACACTTCCAAATTGACGATATGATTTAATGTAGTATCTAAAAACAATAGAAATAAATATATATAACATATCAAAAATTTTCTTTCAACTACTTTCATCAATGGTTGTCTAAATGATGTTATCTTTTAAAGGACGCAACTGCCGAAGATAATTATATAAACGAAACGAAACGAAAAAAAAACAACCCTTTTTTTGTAATAAGAAAAAGGAACCATAAAAATCTACCTAAGATGTGTGTCTTTGTCTTTCTCTTTACTCTGTCTAAATGTCTGTATATGTTCGTTTGCAATTTGACCAATTTAATCTATAAACATTTAGTTTAGAAATACATATTAAATTTAAATATTTGATTTTGTCTTTTATTTAATTAATAGACAATTATTTTCACAAGCCAGTGACTTTTTAGTATAATTTTCCTCTTCTCTACTTCATCTTGACATGCCGCGACAAATGCTTCAATCTGTGTATATCTTTCAATCTGGTTGTCGTCCACACTATTAATGTGCTTATCAGCACAATTTTTTTAGCAAAATTAATTAGTAAAACATTAGTAAAGCATTAGTTCAAAACAGTTAAGTGCTGAATAAGTATAACTAAAATTTTAGTATAAAACTTAATTTTTGCAAAAAATTTGCTGAAAAATAGTATACCTGATTTACAAGATGTTATACTAACTTTTCTACTAACTTATTTTTTTGAGTGTATTTGGGAAAATTTACCAAACCGTACAATTTCTGATTTAAAATTTTTTTGAGTGCTAAAAAAGTTATAAAAAAACGCAAACATTTTCGCTTATAAAATTTTTAAAATTTTTGGGGTTTTCATGGAAGTGAACGCACGTTTTCGTGTAACATGGTAAATTTTTCTAACATATCTGGTTTTCGCGGAAATTAAGGTAAGAAAAATACAACTTAAAATTAAATCGCACATGCGCGGTTTTAAGAATTACTGGGTCAAATCTTATTTTAATGATAGATATTTGCATAACTATTATTAAACCGTGAGCGAAATTCCTTTGGCGTCAACATTGTTTTTGAATTTTACAATAAATATCGAATAGTTAGAAAAAATGTGAAAAAGACTAAAGAATCTTTTTCGATTAATTGTCAATAATCACACATAAATTTTAAATTTTAAAATTTTTATAAATTTAACAAAATATCTAAAATTGTATAATTTTTATTATTTTCGCTATTTAACTGAACAATTTTGATCTGTTGCATCTCAAAAAAAAAAAAATATATATTTTAACATAATCAAGTGAACCACAAAATAAACAGCGAACATAAGAAGTATCCTGATAAAAAATATAAATTCATATTTTTCTCTAAACAAAGTTGTCGATAATTGCAAAATTTATTTAAATTTTTTTTATTTATTTTTTTTTTTTTTTTTTAATTAATAATCATATAATTACAAATTATATACTATTACCCTAACCGAGCACTAGCTACTATGGCTTTCGGCGCGTTGTAACGAAAACAGACCAGTGCCTCTGGTGGGAATCGAACCCACGATCCCCGCACTGATAACCCAGCACGCTACCAACTAGCTTACCGGGGCGCACGATAGTTTATTTAAATAATTAAATCTAACCATTAAAAGGAAAATCATCTAAAAAAATAACTGATATAAGGCCACCTGATTTGAATCTGTAACGTTGAAACTGTAGCATGACTTTTCAAAAAGTTAAAAATATGCTATAGTGAAAATCAGTCTGCACACATTAAATGCAACAAATTTATTTCAGGAATTTCATTAAAAATAAAAACAAATAACAAAGTTTTGATCTCAGATCTCTTGTTTGAAAACGGTAAATATCATAGTTGCTATTATTATGTGCAAAACGCTAAATGGATCGGATGAACTTTGTATTCTCTACAACATTTATTTCTCCAAAAATCGCTAAAAGACTAACTTCAAATTATGGCACACACGCAACTTCAAGAATTATGCGGTCAAATACATCTTGAATTGTAAATATTATCATAACAATCATTATGTAAAAGTGCTAAATAGATCGGACTTTAGTACAGTGTTATTTTAACGTCATATAGACAGTCGAAATTAATAATTGTCTCTATATATAATCAATTTTTCCAACAACCTTCGGCTGTAAGAATCAAACCTGCGTTTCTTCTTACATCACAAACGTAACAATACCAAGTAATGACCGTTTAACGATCACACCCTAATATGGCCTCGAATGTTATTTTTGGGCTTTACACTACTTTTAACTTAACAGTACGCTAAGCATACAACTTTAGGTTGACTTATACATCCATAGTTTAAAGAGTTAAAGGTTAAAATCTGGCTTATATGATGGAGATCACTATTGGTATGTGTAAGTGCTAAAAGAATCGGATTACGCATATTCTACACTTTTAGCTTTAAAAAGGTACAAAATGTAATCGTAAATGTCTTAGGACACCAAAATAATAATGCCATTCATTTAGCACTTACACGCAATAATAGTTGTACACTCAAAGTAAAAACTTCATCATATTTATGAAAAACTTCGTAAATGCAACAAAAAATAAAAAACTTCATTGATTTCTTCATAAATATGATGAAGCTGTTTCATAAAATTATTCATAAATATGAAGTGGTTTCATAGCTTTTCATGAAATATTTCATAAATGTTATATGATTTATATGATTTATTAATATGATAAATCAAATTCCTAAATTTTTATGAAATAAAAAATTTTGCTTTGGTAGCGTACAAACACAATAAATGCTACAGCCAATGACGAACAATTATTTTTAAATCCCAAATATTTTTGTAACTGCAATTTAGAATATATCAATTAAATCTCAGAATTTCAAATTTAAATTCGGAAAATATCAATTGATATTAATTTTTATTAAAATTCAGAAAAAAATAATTTAAGAATTATAATTTTGAATTTAAAAACATTAATTGATGCTAGGAATTTCTGTTTCTCTTGCAATTTACGAATATTAAATATATATTTCATTTTGAATTCAAATGTAAAATTTAGAACACATCAATTGATTAGAAGTTCTGACTCAATTGATGTTATGATAGTTTCTCAATTTTAAATAGGAAACCAAAATTAGAAATTACGTTTACTTAAATTCAATTGAAAATTCTTAATTTCTCTTGATGGTTTCTAAACTTCAAATGGAAGTTCTTAATTTCAATTGATAGGAAAACAAACAGAAATATGTTCACAGGCTTTATGAAACTTTTTTGTGAAATTATGAAGATTTATACAACATTTGACATACATTTTTATTAAACTCCTCATCATATCTATAAAAACTTTATAAATGTGATGAAAAGCTGGTGACAAACGATTTATGAAACAGTTTCATCAATATGATGAAACTTTTTGCCTAAGTGTGCTGATATTTACCGATCACGCAGGACTGTAACTAGCTACATCTCTAACTGCGGACGCACACTGTTTCAGCTTGATACGATTGGTGGCATTAAATATAAGGGAACATCGTAGATCCTTGAATTTTGGTATAGACTAATATTTGGTTGTGATAAAAAAATACTGCAAATATGACAAAAATCCGAGCACAACCAATTTAATGATAATATTAACCAATGGTGAAAAAATTAACAAAATCTGCTAACAACCACGCCTACCTCTCATACAAAATGTTTTTTAAACAAAGTAATTCGTGTACCTTTATTAACATAACAAATTTTTTATTTCATCAGAAAATTCCAATATATCCTTCTGGAACTGTTTACGGTATGAATTTATATATGGATCTGAAGACGCTAGTAACATATGTGTCACATCTTCATTTGTTGATATGCGATCAGTTTTTCTGGAGTGGCTTAGGCGATAACTTCTGTAATCTTTATTACGAGCTTCCTCCGACAACATGCCAAGTGGCAATATTACTGCTGACTTGGGTTTTGATATTGTCTTTTGTGTGTTTTTTTACAACAAAGCAACATAGCAAGACAGACGACTATTGCCAATGTCGTAAACTCTCCTTTTTTCGAATATATTAAAACGTATTCTAATGGCAAACTTTTTTATGATGTTCTGTTTTTTAATGAAAATAAGGAATTACTACTACAACTACTAAAACATAGCAAGTAGGGTTTTTCCCTGGAAATCCCGTCCCGGGAATTCCGGGGAATTTGAAAAATTTTACTTTTCCGCTTTCCAGGGATTTTCCTTGCGGTACCCGGGAATTTAAAATATTATAATTACCTTGCTTGAATTATATGCTTGAAGTTTTAAAACCTATAAAAGTAGATGTGAAAGGTTGAGTAGCCGTGATAAAAATGTATTAACAGCTGATATCATCGTCCACACCTTATGTAAAGAAATTCAATCGATTCAATCAATTTTGGCGAAAAAATGTTTCAAGCTCTTCATCTACGTATTGATAAAAGGAGAGACAAAAAATTGTATACCGGATTTCTTCAACGACAATAATGAAAATAGTTTGTATTCCTATGCTTCTAAGTGCTCGGCAATTGGATATGCAGAAATTATATTTGATCGTCTTTATGGCGGATCTAATGATACTCAGGAAGTTTATGATTATGACGTTGTTGAAGAATGTGTTGCTGAAGAAAATAAAACAAGTTTTAAATGCAGCTATTAATAACGTTAATTTATGCTCCCAAGCAAGCAAATTTATGCTTTTTAATAAAACGTTTCTTATTAAAACAAACCAAACTTTTTTTTTTATTTCTATGGAGCGGGATCCCGGGAAATTTAACGAAATTTCCCGCTTTCCCGGAAAACAAAAAAGTGCGGAAAAAAAAATAATAGCAAGCAAGCAAAACATGCTTGTGAAGGAACTTTTTCCTTACTATTTTTAGTTTTTTATACTGGAATTGCTTAGGGGCAAAAATGGGCAGCTGAATTTTTAATAAATCGTTAGCTGAGACTACAAGTTTTAATTTGATATAAGTCTCGGGCTAGAGGTCGTTAGAGATCAATAGATACAAGCCATAGAAGTTGGAGAAAATAAATATTTTTGGACAATTTATAGTAGTAAAAAAATTTTTTTTTTTAAATTTTGAAAATTTCTTTTATTTGCATTTATAACATCCAATTGTATAAAAAAAATCATTATAGTGTCATTACAAGTGCATTTTAAAAGCATGAAGCGATAGAAGGTAGCATATATAATACGGTCATTTCAAACGCATTCACTTAGGTCAACTTTGAATGTCTCTGGACAAAAAAAGTAATAAAGATATAAGCCTAATATTTTTGGTACATGATAATTAGATTGTTTATTACAAACTGTGGAAAAATCAGGTAGATCAGAAGACACGAAAAAAATGAATTGATGCCGCTCTTAAACCACTGTGGGACGTGCCTCCAAAAAATCTAAAATTTTGAGATGTTAACGCATTGAGCCGATGAGATAAGTATTGTCATATTTTCTTCATTTCTGAAGGCACACAATCAGGGAACTTCTACTGTAAATATTTGTAGTTATTTGAGTTGTAATACATTATCTTTATTTTTAAGTGAAAAAAAACAGTTGTAGAAGAAATTTAATTTTTGACTACATTTGTAGATCATTTAAAAAACCAAACCACAGCAAATTACTGCAGTTTTTTTTTTATATAAAAAATAAAACAAATTAATGTTTGTTTATTTTGTACTGGATATATGTTTAATTTTTATTACAAATGTGGTTAATTTTTTGAACAGTAAAAAACAAATGACAATGTTAGTTGAATTTACTGACATGTAAGTCGTCCTTTCTTCAAATGAAATTCAATTTGTTTTTAACTACATTTGCGGTGGTCTTTACGTACATATTATTCTAAGTGTACTAATCGATTTCATCTCATTTGATTAGTTTATTTCTCATTTATATGCCAATATAAAAGAATTTGCAATTACGTTGACGCTGAAAGCTCAAAAATTAAAAATTAAAAATTTCTGAAATTTCTATTTATTGAAAAAACTACCATCAGAAATATAAAATATTGTTCTTAAAATGTTTTAAGTCCTGAACGACATGGAATCGTACGGTTTCGTAGATTTTCCGATATATCACTTGGCATTCCTTCCCTTCACATTTTTTGTTTTATGTAGTACTAGTAGTTTATGTAACACATCTAAATTCTATTCTCTGTATGTGTTTTTTTTTTTTTTGTCCTTTTCAGTGATTATAATAACACCACGGATTTGCATATTGCTGTAACAACTTCGACTGGTTGTGTGGTCGAATTTGATCGCCACGGCTTACAACGTCATCGTACAGAAAATATGTCAGAATGGTGGCAATGTTTATTGGTTGGTGATGTTCCTGAGCCATGGTATGATTATTGGGATCAAGTGTTATTTGAGGTAAGATTGCACAGTAAGGTCGTATATTTTTAATTTGTTTTTTTTTTTATTTTAATTTGTTTAGCATATGCTGAAAACTTGATCCCGCTAAAAAAATTACCCATATAGCTCAAGCGAATTGAAGTTTTCAATATTTTTCAGTGTAAATTTTATGTATATCTCATTTAAATGTTTATGACAGTTACTAGCGGAAATTTGCAGAAATTTTAATACAAAAAACTTCGCAATAGAACCAAAAACTGCAAGAAAATTTAGATAAATTTCCAAGTTTTTAAAAAATTTACAATGTTTTAAATTAGACAGTTATCTATTAACTCGTGGTACTTGATGGGAGCAGTGTTGCATTTCATATAACTACGAGAGAAGTTCGAAAAATTACGGACTTATTGAAAATATTGAAAACTTCAATTCGCTTGCACTAAATGGAATATTTTTTTAGCGGTCTCAAATTTTCAGCAGATACTTTTCGAACCATATGTAATCTTCTGGGCCATGTACCATTTTGAATTTAAAAAAAAACATATAAGCAATTAACCACCTTATTGCACATATATCTCTACACAGAGAAACAAATCATATTTATATTATTTATTCCCAGTGTAGAAACGGTAATGTCATATCATTATTTTTCATACTACAAGTAATGACCACCGAATACATTCTGCATGACTTTAATACAAAAAATAATGACTAACTAATTATTTTTCCCATTATTTGAATTCAAAAAATAAATCGTTGTCATTATTTATATATAAATTAATGATCTAAACATATTATTTATTATTTATTATTGTAATTATAAATCTCATTACTTTTATATAGGCACGTCGTGCAAAATAATGACATGCCACTTCTGAACATCTTACGAAAAATCAAAAACTATGTGGTTACCAATACACTTACTAGTATGGATAAACATAATGAGTCTAAAAATAAATTTTCAAAAAAAATCTAAAATATTTTTTTTATTGAAAATTTTTTTAAAAAAGTTTGCCCACACGGGATTTGAATCTGGGACTCCAGGTTGTCAGTGTAGCGCTCGACCATCAGAGCTATCTCGACATATTATACTTGCTAGATGAAAACAAAAATGTAATTTCTTTCCAGCTTACAAAAGATCAAAAATAAGGAGTTATGTATTTACTTTCTAGAACTGAAAAAATAATGAGTCTAACAATAGGTTTTCAAAAAATTTGTAGGTCATTACTTTATATTGGAAATAATGACTACTTATGGGTAATTTTTGTATTGAAATAATGGGAAAATTAACTAGTTGTTAGTAAGTCCTTATTATTTGTGTTAAAGTAATGCAGAGATGAAACTGATGTCATTAATAATGGCATGTCATTAATGCTTCTACAGTGGGCGGTAATGACATGTCATTACATTTCTCACTGCCAGTAATGTCACCAGCTTATTCTATACATTACTATAACATACATAATAAGGGCTTACTAATAACTAGTTAATTTTCCCATTATTTTACTACAAAAAATAATGCATTACCCGCAAGTACTTATTTGCAGAAGTCTGGTGCAGTAAAACTAGTTTGAGATGAACTCAGTTAAGATACCGTGAACCAGTAAATGTGCGTCAAGGGATCTGTGAAGAAAAAGTTGTTGGGAACCGCTGGCCTAAATCATTCATACACTGTCTGGATTTTATAAAAATTATCCAAAATTTGTTATTTTTAAAATTTTACTGATCTGAAATAATTGAACTAAAAGTGTCCAAAACCTAAGATTGACTTTTACAGCGAAAAACCTAAAATTCACTACATTTCGCAACGAATCGTAAACAACTTTGAAACTTAAATTTCGGTCAGCGACCTCTTAGCAATTAATACTTAATATCTTCTTTCTGCAAAATTTCATAAAAATCCGTCTATTAGTTTATAAGTTAAGACGATGTAATTTAGAGGAATCCTGATGAAATCCTGTGATTCCTTGGACTAAAGTAAGGACTTATTATTAAAGATAAAGCTTCAATCTTACTTATAATTTATTATAACTAAATAGTTTTTTGTCAATTTAAATTGGTTTTTGAGATTTTTGAAAACTATTTTTTTTTCCAAAATAATTAATTTTTGAAATTTTAAGAAATTTTGATTTTGAAGCTTTCTCGCTTCCGAACCATGGACGGCACACGAAAAATTGCATCGCAAAATATTTAGCAAATTTAGTTTTCTATATGAATATATTACTTTCTAAGTATAAAACTCTCAGTTGACGCATTTGTGGTAAATTCTATGAAAACTGCCCTAAGGCAGCCTTTCCGTTAGAGAGTTAATAAGTTAAAGAAGAATATAAGATATAGAAAATGAATATACCTAAAATATACAGCAAATCTTTAACTTTGTTGATGTCGGTTGCTGTTCTACATAATACTATTTAAATTTTCACAATTCCATGTAAAAAGCTGTTATTTTTCACCATAAACAAGCTCTTAATTTAAGCAATTTTAAAGCACTACATTAAAATCACTTCACTTTTGAAAAAAAAAAATATCTCTAAATACGCTCAACCATAAACCCATTTTGGTTGTTTTCTTCATATTTTACAACTATTTCTATTCTTTCTTTTTACATTTTCCATTTAGATTTGCCAGCAGCCTGACAAGTGGACAGTGTCACACTATCATGAAGACAAACACAATTGCTACACTTTTGTATTGACCTTTCTCCAAGCTCTGACGTATGATAAGTTAAGTGAAGCAGCTAAAAGTAAAACAAGATTTTGTGAAAAGTATATAGTTCCTAGGACAACAACAGCTGGCAAGTATATATCATTGTACCGGAAGTTGCGTGATGCTGGTATTTATGTGCATCACACAAATCACAACAAGGTACGAACAGGAGGATTTTCGAAACAAGGCAAAACACACAGACAGCAACAACAACAAAAAATTTCTAATAAATTTAGCAATTGTGATGTAACGACAACAACAACAGCAGTAACGACGACAACATTGGCGACATCGACCAAAAATGGTTTGGTTACTAACAAACATCAACAACAAAAGCAGCAGCAACAACATCTCAGTAATCATCACAATCACCACAGTATTATATCACGCCCGCATTCTACCTTATGTACTATTGAAGAATAGAAGAGAACACTACAGCAACAACATGAAAACAACTAAAACACAATTGTAGCCATAGGAACTGCATAGAAATGCATCGTTGTGTGTCTGAAATTGTAGCGACTTCTATTTTCTATGGATACAAGTGCGAATGTGTATTTGTATGTAGTGTGTGAGTGTGTATGTGGGGGTTTCCTGCACAAAATATCCTATGACCACAAATCTTCAAATAAACAAACATACATATACAAATACATATATTTATGAACATAAAAGCCCAGTGTAGAAAAGCATTACCGTATAAGTGGTTATGTAAGTACTTATTTGGTAATGTCAAGTAATCATTAATAAGCACCTTATGAAAAATAAAAAAAATAGGTGGTTGCATATATATATGCTTGCTAGTATAGATAAAAATATTCAGTCTAAAAATAAATTTTCAAAAAGACTAATTTTAACAAAAAAAAAATGTTTTTTTTTTTTAATAAAATTTGCCCACACGATATTCGAACCTGGGACTCCAGGTTGTCAGTCAAGCGCTGTACCATCTGAGCTATCTCAACATGTTATACAGAACATAAATGATATGCTTGCACAAAATGTCATGACTTTACAGCTTACAAAAAATTTAAAATAAGTAGTTATAAATGTGCTTACTAGAGTAAAAAAAAATTATGAGTCTAAAAATAGATTTTCAAAAAATTTTGAGAGTATTACTTTTTATTTAAAATAATAATAAAAATAAGTACTTTATTTCTTGTATTCAAATAGCGAGAAAATTAACTAGTTCTTAGCAAGTCCTTATTAAATTTTTTTTTAAAGAGAAGCACCACTCAGGAAATTCTTCCTATTTATTTATTTAATGGAGTAATGAAAGGTGGGGAAAAATGAAGGTTTCCAAAGATGGCAACACTGTAATTGCGCGAGATGATAAGTCTTAGATCAGTTGTTGCGCCATTGATGGAGAGTTGGCGAATTTATTGAAGTTTTTTTGTTCATAGCCCTGATTTATTATTTTACTTCGGTGGGTTTAAGTGCTAAGGGAACACCGATTCTACACTGGGAGGATTTTATGTAACATACCAAAGGTGACCATTTCCTAATGTGAAATCAGAACTCTGTTTACAAAAATTCAAATTTGATTGATTTTTATTCTCTAACAAGTGGTTACTCTTATTGAACTATCGCCTATACTCAAACGCCTTTGGCTAGAAACCTGAATTTTTAAATATGCGTTCCCTGTAGTACGATCTGATTCACTAATACAGTGCTTTTTAGAATATTTAGCCAGGAACGTGTTATAAATGTGTATGTAAAAGCTTTAAAGTCTGGAATTTATCGGTAACTATAAGCCTTTTTCGCTAGTAATTTTAAATTTAAAATATATAATGTACTTGGGATTTTTTCATTGGCATTAAATGGATCTCTTGGGATCTGTCCCGGAGCTAGCCTATTTATGTTATCAAATGAGATAAGTTCGGGAGGGATCCTGAGAATTTATTTTTATAAAATTTTGCACAGTGTGATTTATATATTTTTTTTACCTATTTATATGGTAATACAAATTAGCGCACTCCGATTTTTTAAATTTTGTTTTCTGCTTCATCCAATATTGGTTCCAGTGTTTAGTGTTCCAATTTTGTTCGTTTCACGTTCCTTTCCATATAGTTTCAGATTGTACCAATGTTCAATTTTATATTCGGAGTGTAATACTTTGTACATTCACTTAAATTGTTAGAGTAATAAATAGCCACCCTGCGGCTGATTTATTAAAACGGATCTCTTGGGGTCTGTTCCAGACATTTTTATTATCAGTGTGTAGTCATACTAGAACAAAATTTGTGTCCGTTTTAACCTATATCGCTTACAAGGGAGACCCGAACGCGTAGATTTTAATGAACTTTGGACATGTTGTAAAGGAAAAAAAAAAAAAGTGGCACTTATTTTCCTTTAACTGCCCAATCTCACGTTTAAGGGTTAAATAGTGGAGTTACAAATTTATTTATTTGTGTATAAAAACTTGTCTTTAATTTGCGAAACTAGATTTATTTGTACCCACGGTTTTGAGTAGAAGTTTATGACCGATTATGGCCAAAAGGCTAGGTCATTGAAAATGAAGAAAATAAAATAAAATAAATAAAGTATTCAAGAATACAAAAATGTTGATACCCATGTTGCCTATATAGTGGACTCAGAGTTGGCACATTTTGGAATTATTAAAATAAAGGAGAAAAAGGCTCTAAGGGAAAAGTCGCACAAAAACCGAATGGTTTCGAATATCGGCAAAAGCTCAGACACCCCCTCGATTAAATGAAATAGGCATTATTATGCATTATTTTTAGCTTAATGCAACTAAAATTCCTCAATGACCATTTGGTTGAATAAAACCTTTCATTTGCAAAAACAAAAAGTAAAATGGGGTAATTTTGACCTCACTTAGTACGCATAAACATCAGATTGGGCAGCTAAAATTCTCTTCAACATATCCGAAGATTATTAAGATCTGCCAGTCCGCGTCGGGATACCTCCCTTTTTAGTTTTGTATATATATGGAATTTTAAAAATTTCCATTATCTCGAAAACTAAGCAAGATAGCGCAAAGCGGATACTATTTTTACTAAAGTCGACCGACGAAAACTGGAATCTTTAACAAAACGCCTGTGTTAATTTCACTTAAAACACATTATTTTGAAAAACAAAATACTTGAAAGTTATCTGACATGTTTCGTATACAATTCATGCGTTTCCAAAAGCTCTTTCATTTGAAACAATTCGACATAAGCCCTAATAACGGAAAATGGGGTAAGTTTTGACCCCACTTTTTAGTGGGGTCAATTATTTTTTCTCCTTTATCACATATCCATATTTCATACTTTTGTCCCCTCTATTATATACTCAAGTGTTATTGGGAGTTCGGTGGTCAGTTCAGTCCGCCGTGTATTTAGAAGGTTGTTTCTCCTTCGACATAGACATTACCAATTTGGGAGTGTTTTACATTTTATTGGATAGGGCAAAAAGAATAAGCGTCGCACTGTGTAAGATTTAGCCAATCTAGCTCGACAAAAGTCGGTTTTTTGACTTTAAATTTTAATCAAATATGAAAAATTTCTTCTTATTGATTAGGAAAATGCAAACGTTTGTCAAATTTTTCAATAGTATCAAAATAACGGTACTTCAAACTTGAATATTTTCGAGTGAAATAAAAATAGCAATAACATTTAGTTAAAATTGGCCATTTTTAAAAGCGTAAAACTTTTTATTTAAAACGTCGTTTTAATCATTTCTTTTTTATCTAAAAATTCTGTTTCTCCTATTTATATATCGCGTAACTACGTTTCTAAAACGTGGAAAGTATTTTGAGTGTTATGCCGCTAGAGGTCTGAACCAGTTTGGAGCGTAGGCATCCGTTGCAAGAGTTTAGCCAAATAATAATTTTGTTTTCTTCTAAATACATTCCAATATTTAAGTAACGGTCGATTTTATAAAATATATCATGTCTGGTAACCGATTCGATGATTGGTAACCGATTAGCGGTAACAGTATTTTAGTTATTTCTTCAACGCTATTTAAAGGCTGATGATGGTGGACCGAAATTATTTTATGAACATTTTATTCACCAATCTATTGATCTATTGTACGAAAAGTTAATATCTATCATTTAAATCCTATTATGACACGAAACTCAACAATTTTTGAACAAAGCTAAATCAACATTAAAAATATTTTATGGATTTGCCAATTACATTAAAAATTAGGGTACTCAAAATATTCTATCACAAATTTACAACTTTAACTAAAAAATAGTGTGAGTTAAATAATTTTAAAATTTATCTTTAAGAACCCCAAACCCAATAGTTGAAATGTTTGGATTCTGAAAAGTTAACTTTTTTGTCTAAATTTGTGAAGTAGTGAAATCAAAACAATATGTTGATCAATCAGTACACATGGTCACCTTAAACCTGCAATTCATACAGAAGCAACAAAAAAAAAAAAACAACATACCAAACAATTATGTTAGTTGTTTCTGAGAACAACCACTACTACATACATGCACCCTTTAGTATACAACGATGCTTGTTTCTGCTTGTTCATGCATATCTATGGCTAACTTTTCTCGTATGTTTTCTGTCTGGCATACGGGCAAACTTATAAATATTTTTGCCGTTTATATCTAAACACAAAAGTATTCCTTGTTTTTGCAATTGTTATTTAAGCTTGTAAACATTTGAAAAATAAAAGTAAAATAAAAAACTTTATCATTATTATCATCTAGATCATCATGCCCATATATTGCCCGTTAGTAAAAAAAAGAAACTTTTATTTTAGTTAGTACAGTGGAACTAAATAAAAATTAAAATTAGATTAAATAAATAAATATTTTCTGAACTATAAGAGTATAATATAATAAGAATTTCATAAGTTACTAAAAGTAAATTTATTATGTTCAACATTTTCTTTCTTGTTACCCACTGTATGTTAATAAAATCTTTAGCTTTACTGCGTATTCCTATTACTACTACAACTACTCTATCTACTACTACTTTTGTAAATTGTTTGTTTGTCTGTCTGCCTAACTATGTACATAACTGTTTGATTTTCCACATGTAAGATTGTTTAGTTTTAAAGTACCTACTAAAAAAGTACCTACCTAAAGTACTACTACTACTACTACTACTACAACACTAATAATTTAATTCTAACTATAATTTGCCCATCCCGTACTGAAATTGCTTGGCTCCTCTTGTTCTGGCCAATGTTTTTAATTTCGTACAAAAATACCAAAAGTTTCTATTTACTCTTGTGATTTTATTCTTTAACTATTTTCTATTGTTTGTTTTTATCTAAGTCTCACTTCCAAGTTTTAGTTTTTATTTAATTTTGTTGTAATTGTTTTAGTAGTGATTTTTATACCTCAGTGTTTTTGTGTTTAAGGATATAAGTTCTAGGATGCCCCTTAAAAAACTATTTGAAGATTTTGGTTCATTATATTTCCCTCCCCACACAGTTTTATTGCGAATGGTTCCAAATTGAAGAAATTGATGTTTTTTTTGGAAAACGGTAACTGAATTCCGGCCGAAACTATACCATTTTTGAAAAAAGTGTTTTTGTATTAAAAATTCCCAAAATTTAAAATTTTTGTAGAAAGGAGGAGATTAGAAAAATAAACAACAAAAAATCTAAAAATAGAATATTTGTGTTTGTTAGTGTTGGTCACTGCTGAGTATAACATACAATAACAGAAAAGCTAATAGAAAAGAAAACTGCAATTTAGCTGCATTGCATTCGAGGCCATAATTGGGTGTGATCCGCTAAACGGTATTGTTACGTTTGTAATGTAAGAAGAAGCGCAGGTTTGATTCGTATAGCCGCAGGTTGTTGAAAAATTTATCATATAGAGACAATCTGACAATTATAAGACACAAATAATAATACTCAGATTTTTGTTATGACATCATATGTCAAAGGACATTTCAAGTTACATTGTTAAACAAATTATTTAAATATTTTTGTTCATTAAATGATGCCCATATGGAAATCAGGTGAAAGATAATTACCTATTCTATTCCACAAAATTAATTGTGTTAATATTTTAGGACCAACTATTTTAAAATGTCCTTTTAACAATTTTATCCTTCAATATCCTTGATTGTTTTAAATGAGTTCGTGAAAAGAAAAGTTCATGTTAAAGGTTTGACTGTACTGTAATAGATACTCTTCTAGCTTTACTAGTTTAGTATTTAATGAGCTATTCAGGGGAGATTCTGGTTACTCCAATTTTCAAAATTTTTGATTTTATGATGTAGAAACATTCGTTGTATTTGTTAAGTATACATGTGATAAAACACAGATTTAAATTATTAAGTTATCACAGAGAAAGAGCAAAATTTAATTTTAATTATGCGCAAATATATAGCATTTTCAGAAGTTAATTCAAACAACTCCAAAAAATTTTAACATTTTGGTTAGACTTCAATATTTCGACCTACGTCGTAGGTCATTTTCAAGAAATTTGTTAAAAATATAAAATAAAATTTTTTAAATTTTTTCAAAAGAAACGAACAACTCCAACAAGATTTTATATGGATGTTACACTAATTAGCTGCATTTCAGATAATGTAAAAAATTTAACTCTAATATGCGCTTTAACTAGAGAACAATTTTTAAAATGCTCTTTTAAAGTTGTAGGTGAATATTGCAAATTAAATTTTAAATTATTTTGTATATAACGGTACCTCATATATAAATAGATTTAATAAATTTTTGTGAAAAATAGGTGGACGCTATGTTTCGTAAGCCCCTTTTTATAGCGGCTAATCATATTTTGACAATTTATATGCTCCCTAAATACGTCTAGTGCTCTAATCATAACCAAAAATTACAAATTTGTGGTACCATGTGCATTTGAATTTACTAAGCAATTGTTCAAACGGATTTCGTAGTGTTCACTATAATTGTTTTACATAAAACATAATAAAAGCTGTGAAAATTTATTTACTTTTTGGGAAAATTGCTAGCCACTGTTTTAAGTATTTTCCAAAAAAATGCGTCTACGAGAATAATTTCAAATAATAATTTTTAAATTTTTATCAGAAGCCATAATGATCAACTCAAAACAAAAAAAAAAAAAAAACTACCAAGCTAAAAATTAGTGCTTAACAGAAGCAATTGTGGAAGGCATTATTTTATTACCAAGCGCTTCCGAAACAACATGTTTTTGCATTTTTAAAAATGTGTGAGTCCCCGATGAAAAAAGTTCCGATATAGGTATATATAAACATATATAGTCATATACATAATTTCGTATCACATCATATCTTAATTGATCTGAAAAATGGCATACATGACCTTATCTCATGGGATATCATCTTATATAATTAGATCCGAAATATGGGCTAATTAGATTAAGTTAATTTGAAACAATATATAATTTGTAACAATTTGATATAACTTAATAAAGGCCTTTAAAATTGCTTGGAAATCCTTCACTACTGTTTTGTTTCACATTTCAAATAATAAGGTAAATTTAAATATAAATCAAAGGATTTTAAAATTCGACGTGATTTAATTTGACTTTTATGTGATGCCATTCACAATTATATGTATAAGCAATAAGTTTTTTTCTTGTCTTTACCATAAATGTTTATATTTAATTATCAGAGAAGGCAAATAAACTTTTTTCTTTTATGTTTTTTTCACTTTTGGATTTTCAGTCTTTGAACTTTAAAAAAAGCGTTTTCTTAAGATTTTTGGATTATAATTGCTTTTTTTACGACTTTTTGACTTAAAATGATTTTTACTCGTAAATATTATTTAATATATTAACTTTGAACTTTAATTTAAGTGAAGCTATTCTAAATTTTAAATTATTGCTTATTTTTACAATTTTCATTACTTTTTGTCTGTTCTGATATATAAAAGTTCTAGATATTTTTTTGACAACTTCTACCATATATGATTTTTATACATAATTATGAAAGTGATAGAATTTGTTTGAGTTCATATATATATATACCTATATATAATTATACATTAAAGTATATATGATCTCATATTTAGCTATATCAAGTTTATATGAAGAGATAAAAAATATTTACTTATATATCATACATATAAAGGGTGTCCCAAGAAGAACGCAATTTTTAAATCTGGCAACATTCGAAGTGTCATTGTTTGACATTTGAACAATTGTTATTGTTTGCTAGTAGAAGGTACGAGGTTAGTAAAAATGGAGCGCTACACACGAATGAACAACGTATTCTCATTGTGAAATTGTTTTACCAAAATGGTGAAAGTTTTGCGGCTACAGTTCGCAAATTGCGATCAATTTGGGGTCACAATAATGCTACAAAAGAGTCAACTGTAAAGAGATTAATGGATAAATTTGCCGAAACTGGGTGAGTTAGTGATGTAAAGACAACAACGCTGTGTGGTGTGGTTTTTGGGCTGGAGGAATCATTGGACCTTTTTTTATGAAAATGAGGCAGGTCAAGCGCAAACAGTCAATGGTGTTCGGTATCGTGAAATGATAACCAGTTTTTTCTTGCCTAGAATTGAAGAAATGAATGTGGAGGGCATGTGGTTTCCAACAAGGACGGCGCCACATGTCATACAGCCAGAGAAACAATTCAATTGCTGCATCAGTCATTTCCCGTCGTGTTATTTCGCGTTTTGGAGATCAGAATTGGCCGCCTAGATCGTGCGATTTAACACCATTAGATTTTTTTCTTTGGGGTTTTTGAAGTCGATGGTTTACGCGAATAAGCCGACAACGACTCAAGCCTTAAAAGAGGAAATTGGACGCTGCATTAATGAAATACCGCAGTATTCATGCAAAACGGTCATTGAAAATTTCATTAAAGGATCGCGTGCATGACAGCAAAGCCGCTGCGGCCATCTGCACGATATATTGTTCCATACATAACCTCATTCTGTCTTCTTTACGATATAATAAAAGTTTCACGATTTTTCAATTTTGTCAATAGCAGACATGGAACATAATACCAATATCTGTGTATTTAATTACAGGCCAATCTCCTTTTATGCTGAATTACATGTAATTGGGTTGTAATTGAGAAATTGCCCTGAAATTAAATACCCAGATGTTGTTATTAATCCCCATGTTTGGTATTAAAAATTTTACTAATTTTCCAAGGAAGCGATTTTCAAGGAAGCGATTTCTTCCATTGAAACTATTTACAATAAAACTGGGGAGTGAAATGCCAAATATTTTTTTAAGGGACACCCTAATATAAAAGCACATACAAACTTACAACAAACACTTCATGTTTTGTTCAAAAATTTTCCTGTATATTATAAGAGTTCTTAAGTCAATTTTGGCAAAAAATTTATCAATAAAAGAAATTGAAATAATAAATCTTTTTATTGTTTGTTTATATTTTTTAATTATTGGTCATAAGTTTCATAGGTAAGTTTATTGAATTAATTTAAAATTTTAATAGAATTTGTAAAATTTGTAAAATTATTGTTTGTTTGTTAAGACTTTGGCACTATTACGATATATAATCGTTTACTTTAGCTTTTATAATAAAACTCTGGTGTTTATTTAAAAATAGTTAAGCTTTAAAATATAAAATTATAGCATTTCGCACATAATTAAATTATATCTGTACGTGATTTTTTTTTTAACGCAGAGTGTGCGGAAAGAAATAAGAAAAAAATTAATCAAAATTTCTAATAATTGTCAACATTTCCATAAGGCAACGTGACTTACAAATACACAAAATACTCTTCTTATTTATCAGAATACTCGTACTGCGAACAAGTACACTAACAGACAATAGCTCAACTCCTGAAAAGCTTCATAGACATTTCAAATGAATGGAAGATGTTAGAAAAAAAACTTAATGCACGTTTTTACAGCTTAATCAAGGAAATAAAAGAAGAGGTGTCGTTTATGCAGACACCTATTCTTATGCTACTGCATCAATTCTACACTGATAGAAATTTCCTTCATAGTATTAATGAATTGATTTCATTAAAATGGATTCAATAATCTAATGAATATTTTCATTAACTGAATGAAAATTCATTAAAATTGTTTACTTTTTCACTTAATATTTTTCTGGGTTTTCCATAAGTTCATAAAAAAAATTCATTAAATTCATTGCAAATTTTTCGATTTTTTTTCAATAAACATTGTAATTTGTAATATGCATAAAAAATATGTTTAGTGTAATTTATTGATTTTTTCCTAGATAGAATTATACTCCATGCTACACTGATACAAATTGTGCATAGTATTAATGAATTCCTTCATTAATCCAATGATTTTTTTTTCATAAAAAAAGTCCCCAAAGAAACGTTTCATTGAGTCAATGAAAGGTGTTCCATTAAATCAATTTTAATGAATGTTTTCATTGACACAATGAAAATTTCATAATATATATGAAATTTTTTTTATTGATCCTAGACTAATCGCTATGAAAGTTTCATATGTTTAATGAATAAAATTCAAAGTTTGTATGAAATATTTTCGTTGATATTTAATAATTTGCACTTTTGATTGTTATTTTAGCATACAAATTACAAATTTTGAAAATAAAATTTTTTTTATCCATAAAAAAGAAATATTTTAATTATTGTACTTTTTTAAATTATGTATATTAAGAACTTTAATGATTGAAAAAACCGTTTAAATATAATTAACAGGCATTCAAATGTTAAAAACTGAACTAAAAAAAAACAATTTTAATTTATCGCTATTTTTATTGTTTTATTTTTACAAAATTGTTCAACCTTTCTTTACATTTTTTATAATTTTTGTTGAAAGATGATATATTTTCTTATATGTCGGTACAAAATATGTAATTTTTTATCGATCTGGCTTGGAATTCTGTAGTACGATCGACGATTATAGTCCACTTTTTGTAGTTAAATTACGACCATATTAAATAAAAATGTTAAATATTGTTAACAATGTTGTTAAAAACAAAAAATTATTATCGTTTAGCATAACGTTTTTGTGTAACATAGTCAAAACGATAACAATTTAGGTTTCGTTTTAAACAAAACTATATCGCTTTTCTTAGAGAATCTGTTCCCAGGAATTTAGTGACCAACTATTCAAATTCGTCAAAACTGTTAGCTCTAGGCAAAAAAAAATTTATTTATATCAAATTTTTCGTTAATTCTGTTTAAAGAAATTTTTCAGTTTTTTTTTATTTCAAACTGATTTTTTTTATTACAACCCAGTTTGAAAAGTTCATATATTGTCATATATGGCCACATATATGAGTTCATATATGAATCCATATATGTTCGGATCTGAAATTTGAGGGTATATGGATATATATGCTCATATATGGAAGTTCATATATTGGCATATATTATTACTTTTCCTATATTCTCGTATATAAATAAGCTTTTTTAGTTTTTTTTTCCAAAAATATTCTGTTTATTAAAAAATACAGCTATTATAATTCTATATACATTTTACTGAATACAGGAATTTTTTTAAAAACTTAAAATATACTTCAATATAAGAATATTCTACACCATTTTTAATTGTATCTTGAAATTTAAATATTTCTGTTTAGTTTTCCAATTATTCTGAAACACAACTAAAAATGGGAATGTGGGAAAATATTTTATTTTTTAAATACAAAATATAACAAAATAAATAAATCCAATTAATTCATCTGGTTTAACCAGTTTTTGAATACTGAGATCAAAAACTTTGGCTTAAATAAAGTTTAGCCGCATGTTTCCAAAATTAATGAAACTTTTCCACGCTGAATCTGCCAATGGTAAAATCTTTTGGTGTACCTTACTCGGGAGGGAGGGGTTCAAATTTGAAGTTTTGTTTTGCGGTTTTATACAAAAGTTTTGAATGGATTTTCATCATTTAGGCATCATCGGAAAGGTGTTTTAAATGTATTTTCAAAGAATAATACATTCCCATTCATTAACCCATTACGAGTCAGTTTAACATTGGGTATTTTTTATTTTTTTCCTGTTTTTCAGAACTTTTGTATAAAATCGCAAATCAAAATTTCAACATTGAACACCTCCCCCCGGAAAGGGGGTGCGTTTTTCCTAATAACTCATTCTCTGCAATCGTATTTATAAATTAATAAAACTTTAATTTATATATTTTTGGTAAGAATTCGTAGACCGGCAGAGTAAGTGTTAAAAATAAAAAAAATCATCCTCATATATGGTCATATCTGATCAAAATTAAAACATATTAAAGGTATATGGAATAATATATGAATTCATATATGGAGATATATGGCATATATACCAATATATGCAACATATTTTCATATATCATCATATATGGTGTCATACATATCCATATATGAACTTTTCATTTAAATGTGTTTACCCATATATGCTCCCATTCATGACATATATGTTCATATATGCTCATATATGGAACCATATATGCTCATACATGAAACCATATATGGCAAAATATGATCATAGATGAACTCTTTCGCCTAGGAAGATAAAATTTTTATTGAAAAAAATTTAAAATTTTTCTATTGATTTAATGAATTTTTTTATGAAATTATAAAAAATCATAAAATTATGAAACATAAAAAAAATATCAACATTAATGAATTTTCATTCAGTTCATGAAATTTTTCATTAAACCAATGAATCGATTTTAATGAAATCGTTTCATTCATACTATGAAGGAAAATTCTATCAGTGTTATTATATCCAAAATATTTTATTAATATTAAAAAAATTCACATTAACTTTTTTTCATAAAATTTCATAGTTTCATAAAACAAATTTATTTAATTTCGTAAAATATCTTTTCCAATCATATCTTTAACGAAAATCTCTTAAACGAAAATTTCTTTAGATCTATGAAATTATGTCAAACACTTATTTTTTTATTTTTTCAAAAAACTTTATAATTTCCTTAATTTTCATACATTTCAAATCTTCGTTTTTAAGATTTAATTCTCATAAGTTTGACATAAATTATAAAGTGCGTTATTATTTCAACATTTTTATTAATTTTGGAATTCTATGAAATTTTTTAAAAATCGTATGAAGCGGTTCTTTGGCTTAGTTCCAATGCATTTTCAAGGAAAACTTCTTAATTTTAAAAATGTTTATGAAATTGTTTCATAAATTCTATAAAAGCTTCATTGTCGGAATCATTAGTTTTTGTGAAGACTTTTATTAATTCTAAAAAAATTCATAAACATTGACTTTAATGAAACCTGCTTCAGTAAATTAAATAATTTTTTCTAGTTTTGTAAGCCTATAATATCTAACTTCCCAGGTGAAAATGTTCATATATTGTCATATATGGCCACATATATGAATATATGAATTCGTATATTCTCGGATCCGAAATTTGAGTGTATATGGACATATATTGTCATATATGAATGTTCATATGTGGTCATATATTATTTGTTTTCCTACACTCCAAAAATGATTGTAAATTTACTACTATAAAACGAGTTAAGTTTCATGTATTTTTACGCTAATTTGGTAAATTTATACATCAAAATGCGTAAAACTATTTTGCGCACACTTTTATATACAATAATACATACTTGCAGTATTTTTTACCAATTATGATGAAAATCGTGATCTAATCGAACCAAAAGTGCAATTTGGACTCGACCAACTCCGATTGAGCTAAAATTTGGTATATAAGTAGTAAACATAAATAAAAAATACAACTTCTCTTAAAAAAATTCTAAAACTCATATCTCGAGATAGGGTGGGTCGAAAGTTTTAGAAAAATGAAATCCGAGATATATTTAAAAGACGATTGCAGGAGAACTGTCTAACCGATTTTAGTAAATTTTTTTTGTTTGGAAGGTAATTAAAAATACTTTCTGAAAAAATTACACTGTAAAAAAATTTTGGTACACTGTAAAAAATATATTGAGATATTTTTTTCAAAGATGGCACTAGGGTCGAAGATCAAGCAATATTTAAATTTTTTTTTTCGCCAAAATAGAGGTCTATCCGTACACTAAAACATATAAATTTTTTCAGATTTAATTATTTTTTTTTCCTGAGATATTTAATTTTAAATATTTGCAACTACCTGTCAAAATTGAAAAAATTACGGTTTTTGGCCAATAACTGAAGAGGGGTACTTCGAGATGAAAAAACTTTGTATGGGAGATAAGTAGAACTCATGAAAGCGCAACTCCGGTCTGAACCACACCGGGGTTGTGGTGTCAGCCCCGTTTCCGAGAAAAAAAGATCCAAATGGTTATATATCAATAACTCCTAACCATGGCACTTAGGGCTAATTTTTAATTTAAAAATGTGCGTTACCTGTCAAATTATAATGTTTGCAGAATTTTACAATCATATTTTATAATAAAAGAAGATTGTTCTGAATAAATACATTATATATATACTGTTTATTACCTTATAATAGTATAAAAAAGTTACATGTTATTTTTCTCTACTAACTTTACGTAATTCGGAGACATCAGAATTGGAGTATTTTTTAACATAAAGTGTGGTTGAACTAACTGGTTATGAACGCATGGAATATTGTGTACCAACTATTGTGATTGCTTGGGAGTATCTTTTATTTAGTTTTTTTTTCATTCGACATATTCTTCTTCTGTTGAATATTCAAAAAACTCATTGAAGTTGAAAACGAATTCGATGCCCAGTGTACAAGTCAGCTGATGTTTGAATGGTATCCTTATTGGCTAGGCTGAATCGATGAGCTGCCCTCTTCAATGTGCCCCCTATTCCATCACAAGCACTTTTTCCGTGACTTGTTGCGTG